>CM057475.1:80300333-80640333 GCA_030035585.1 Dugong dugon
CCAAAAGGTCGGCAGTTGGAATCCACCAGCCGCTCTTTGGAAACCCTACTGGACAGTTCTGCTCTGTCCTGTAGGGTCGCTATGAGTCAGAACCGACTCGACAGCAACAGGTTTGGTTTTATGAGTTGCATGCATAATGAGGATCATTTCCAAAAGGCAGCCCACCAGGTGCACAAGTGTGTTCCCGAAGTGCTGTGTGATTGACGAGCCTGGCCTTGGCATACCTTCCTCTGCAGGAACAGCATCACAAAGAGAGCTGACTTCACCCTGCTGTGAGCTGGGGAGCCAGATGGGCCAAGTTTCAGGGGCAGGGGCATCAGGTGGGGTCCAAGGGCAGGAGGGCTGGCTCCAAAGATGACCCGTTCTCCCTAGGACTCCTGATCAAATGTGGTGTCCTCAGAGCCCCTGAGAGCACCTGGTACTGTTCTACAGAGTAAAATGCAAAAATAAAAGAAATTATAGTTCTCTTTATTTTTACTGCATGTTAATTAATATTTTTGTTTGTCTTAAAGCATCAATAATGCACGAGTGCGATAGCTCATATATATTACTGATAGGAAATTAAATCCACCTGTACTGGTGATATATACACTAAATATTCGCTGATGGGAATTCATGACCGAAAGCCCAGAAAACACAGCCCAGATTTGGGGCTGTACCCATTCGTCAGATAACAGATTTAACACATCCAGAAGTTTTGCATCAAGTCAATTCTGACTCATAGTGACCCTACAGGACAGAGTAGAACTGGCCCATAGGGTTTCCAAGGAGCAGCTGGTGGATTTGAACTGTCAACCTTTTGGTTAGCGGCCAAGCTCTCAATCACTGCGCTACCAGGGCCCTGTTCACTGAAAGGATCCCTATTTAGAGAAATTTGTAGCTGATAGTAAACACTCCAAGAGCATATATTTGGACTGGACAAAAGAATACTACCTCTTGTGAAGGCCAGGACCACTGAGTATCCTCAATTCTGGGCAGACCCCCCCCCCTTTTTTTTTATCCTCAGCTCACTGCAACCAGAGAATTAAAAACAGCAACAAGAAGTCCAGGCATTCATTCCTGAAGCCGCCAGCTCCAAAGGCAGCCCCTGTGAAGGCAGGTGAGCTAGAGGAGGGGTTGGCAGTGACACTGTATTTCTGCGTCCTTTACATAAGGGTTAGGGATGTCCACGTGAGGTTCTGCAGAGGATCATGTGTGGGCTCTGCTCCCGATTCACTCACAGTCATCTCCACAGTGCCCAGCCCCTGCACCAGCCAGTGACATGGCCATTACAGAAATCCTACTACGTGCACGGTGTTCAGACAAGGTCGAGAAATGAACACACAAATAAGGCACAAGCCCTCCCTGCAAATGTGCTTTTGGCCTCGTGGCAGACAAAGATACATACTCAATTAAGGCAAGTGAATGTCGGTCATATGGGCATTGGGAAGACAAGGGGGATGCCGAGGGAGGCCTGGGTGGGGAAGACGGGCCGCAGGCTGCACACGGTACCCCCAGCATTATGCTGGTTAACATGCACTCAGTCAACGCTTTCAGTTGTGTTTCTTCCCTCAAAGAGCCCCTGTGGCCCAGTGGTTAAGCACTTGGCTGCTCGCCAATGGTCTGGCGGTCCAAACCCGCCAGAGGCTCTGCGGGACAAAGAGGTGGCAGTCCTCTTCTGTAAGATTAAGGCCTCGGAAACCCTGCGCGGCAAGTTCTACCCTGTCCAGCAGGGTCACTATGAGTCGGAATCAACTTGATGGCAACGGGCACGTTTTCCCCCCGCTAATCTACTTTGTCTCATTATTAGAGGATGCATGCAAACCAGTATAAATGCAAGAAAGTTTGAAAATGCAGATACCAAAAACTGATAGAAAAGGAATTACCTGGAATGCTTAATCATTTGGAAGCTGCTTACTAGTGAAAAAAAGAACAACAGAAACCCACTCACAGTACTGAAATGTGCCGAGCCTATTTCCGCAAACCAGAAGACTCTCTGAAACACCAGAAGGAAACGCCCTGAACACCAAATGGACACGACATTTCTACGACGTCCTTTTCTCTCGGCGCGTGTGAACATTTTACAAGTATGGTATCTCATGGCTCCAGAGAGAAGGGAGCGTGCGGCTCTCGAAGGAAATAAGCTGTGCGTGTGATGTGAGTTTGGAGCCACACAGCTGTCTGACTAAGCCACCCTCACCAGCTACAAAAATATGAATTCTTCAAACCAAGAACATCAGCATCATGACAGCAAAGTGCTGTGTGGAAATAGGAACTGTGAGAGGAAAAGAAACACCACCAAACAGTTTTCCATCTTGCCACAGACAGCAGAAAATTCCAAGAAACATGAAAATTCCCAATGATGTCAACTGTCCACAATCAGCTCTCACAGCTGTGAACACACGTGAAGCCACAAGAACCACCGTAAAGGAACCTTACTCAACGGACTAAAAGCCAAGTGCCGATGACTCTCATTCCAGAGGCCTTCCTGTGCCCTCAGTGCCACTCTGCTTGTGTGTTTCTTTGGGACTGAGATTTGAGGTATGTCTCTGTGACAGCAAACACTGAGTTAAACATAGGGTTGGCAAACGACAGCCTGTGGACCAAATCCAGCCTGCCACCTGTTTTTGTAAATAAAGTTTTATTGGGACACGTCCATGTTCATTTGTTTACATACCGTCTGTGGCTGCCTTCTCCACGCATTGACAGAGTAGAGTAGTTATGACCGAGACAGTGTGGCTCACAAAGCCTAAGTATTTCCTATCCAGCCCTTCACAGAAAAAGTCTGCTGACCTTCGAGTTCAGCAGTGAAAAGCGGTCAGTTCTGTATAGGGTGGATAATCTCTCTGCTTACCTACCGAGAAGACCGAGTGCTCCGCTCCTCCCCAAAGTGTCTCGGCACTTGCCCTTCATTTAACAAGATGTGGATGCCAGCGGGGGACCAGGGGCTGTGCTCTGAGCCCTAGAGCCAGCCAACAAAAACAAAGGCAAGAGTACAGGGGAAGGCGGATTTTCCCGGCCCTGAGAGAAAAAGAACCACTTAGAACTGGCCATGTGTCCTCGCTCAGAAGTGTCCACAGATGGGTAGTCCAGGAGCACATCAGACAAAAGTGACTGATCTTGATTTGGGGCAAATATTTGACCAACACCACCACGTGGTAGGGGTGGAGAAGCAAGGCCTGCTGAGGACTCAAATAGCTGAACTCGCAGGGGCAGAGTAAGTACCCCCATGTATACACAACAAGGGTTTAGGGTTAATTTGGAGAGGGTCTCAGCCCTGGTCTGCAATGTTTTCAGTTTTTATCAGGGCTTTGCCTGAAGACGTGGAGGGCACACAGCAAAGTGAGAGGCTACCCAACCAGGGGACAATTCACATCAGCAAGCCCACTGCCGTCGAGTCAATTCCAACTCATACCCTGTAAGGTCGCTACAGTACGAGTAGTCACATCACAGTCAAGAACCAAAAAATCTCAGCACATCTGAGTCTTGGAGAAAAAAATTAAAATAGCAAGCTTACCAGTGATGAAGGGAAACTTCTCTGCTAAATATCTAGGAGCAATGGCAGGTTACCCAATAAGCAAGGTAAGCCCAGGCTTACTTGTGCTTACTTACTAATCTGTAGTGACCAATGTCACATGTTTTCACCACATCAAAGATTCTGCTTCTAGCTATGGCTGGCATCTGTCTCTCTCCCAACCCCACAGCACCTGCCTACAGAATCAAAGTCTCTTTTCACATTTTCAATGCCTGCCCGGGACAGACAACCCAGTCAGCAAGGCTTACTTGAGCTTACTTACCAATGGGCTGTGCACAATTTCACACGATTTCACCACATCTTTGGGCTTCCTTGTGCTTACCTGCTAATCTATAGTGAATGGTTTCACATGTAAGTAAGCACAAGTAAGCCTGTGCTTGCCTGGCTTATTGGGGAAGCTGCCCTTGTGACTAGGAAGGAAGAGAAATGTCTTTAGTTCTCAAGACAAAAGCCAGCGAAGTTTCACTGCTCCCATGTTCAAGATAAATTAACAGTGTAAGGAAGCTGCAAAAAAACCTAAAGCAAAGTGAGCACCAATTATTACAATCACAGTCTCCATATCCCAGAGGCGACACTGATCCAACGACATCTGGGCTTTGGGTTCCGTTCTGAGCACCAACACACAGCAGGGACCCCCCTAGCAGAGGAAGTATAAGAAGAGAGCTCAGAAACACAGCACAAAGGAGCACCGGAGAACAGAAATAGTGTCAGCTGAAGCACAGAAGACCTGTAACAACATCTTCAGACAGTTACAGAGCTCATTCTGTCCACTCCTTCTAGACATCAACGGGGAAAGATGGACGGATGCAGAGCCTGGCTCAGAACAAGGGAAAACTGTAGTGTACTGTGGGGGCTTGCATGTTGCTATGATGCTAGAAATTATGCCAGGGGTATTTCACGTACCAGCAGGGTTACCCATGGTGGACAGGTTTCAGCAGAGCTTCCAGCCTAAAACAGACTAGGAAGAAAGACCTGGTGATCTACTTCTGAAAAATCAGCCACTGAAAACCCTATGGAGCACAGCTCTACTTTGACACACATGGGGTCACCATTGAGTGAGAATCGACTCCATGGCAACTGGTTTTTGGTTTTTTTGGCCCCCACCCTACAAAGCTCAAAAACAACTATATTGTTTTACTTACTTGGGGGCATCCTTCCAAGCTTCTTTCTCGTGTCGATTTATAAATGTAGAGATTCATTTTACACAAATGGGATCACATTGCATATGCTGTCTTATGAATTGTTCAGAACTGCCCCACAGGGTTTTCAAGGAATGGCTGGTGGATTCGAACTGCTGAGCTTTTGGTTAGCAGCCGAGCTCTTAACTACTGCTCCATGAGGGCTCCTCATAACATTTATTAATATGAAAAAAACCCACAGGAAAACCATAGTTTCAGCAATTTCATAGTATTCCATTATATTCATGTTCCAAAATTTAAAAGTCTCCTAGGCTGCAATAAAAGCATTGCGCATACTCTTATCTTTCCACGTGCACTGCATTATCTTCATAGTATAAATTTTATATTTTCAGACAGATTGTGCCAGACTCCCCCAGAAAACTTGTATTGATTTATATTCCTAAGAGCAGTTTATAAGTATTTTATCTACTCCCTCACGAGCACTAAATACTATTACTATACTTAATTATTACCATGCAGGTAGACGAAAATGTGTCCTTGATACTCCAATTTGCATTTCTACTCTAGAAGTTAAGAACTGCAGCTTTCGGTTAGACACTTCAGACCTATCCAAGCTCTCATTAATTACATTACTTTGATCAAGAGACGAAGCTGTCTGTGCCTCAATTTCCTCATATGAGAAATAAAAATAATAACAGTATTTCATAGGGTTTGTTGTGAAATGAAGAAATTAATGTAAAGCACATATATAAGAAGGATAATCCATTGTGGCAAAGTGGGGTTTAGCGAATGAATGCAAGGTTGGTTTAACATTAAAAATCAATGTCTTTCACCATATAAAAAAACTGAAAAGGAAAAACCACATGATCATCTCAGGAAACTCAAAAACAGCACTGGACAGAATCCAATATTCATTCCTGATTTAAAAAAAAAAAAAAAAAACCCTCAGCAAAGTAGGAATAAAGGAGAACTTCCTAAACCCGATAAGGAGCATTCGTGAAAAACCTACCACTAACATGACACTTAACAGTGAAAGACTGAATGCTTTCCCCCAGTGGTCGGGAATGATACAGGAAGTTTGCTTTCACTGCTTCTATTCAAAATCATACTAGAGGTTCTATGCAGGGCAGTACAGCAAGAAAAATAAATAAATAAAAGGAAACCAGATTGAAAAGGAACAAGTAAACTGTCCTTATTCGCAGATGACATGATCACCTATGTAGAACATCTGATAAGAGTCTACCAAAAAGCTACTAGAATTAATAAGTGAGTTTAGCAAGATTGCAGGACACAAGACAAAAAACAAAAGTCAACTGTATTTCTATATACTAGCAATGAACAATCAGAATTTAAATTTAAAAATAGCATAATTTACAACAGCATCAAAATATTATGAAATGCTTAGGGATAACTCTGACAAAAGACATGCAAGATCTATATACTGAAAACTACCAGACATAACTGAGAAAAGTTAAAGAAGTTAATGGACAGACAGACTGTGCTTATGGGTCAGAAAACTTGATATTGTTAAGATACCAATTGCCAAAGCAATTAAAAATAAAGTTTTAAAAAATAAAAGGAAAAAAAGATACCAACTGTCTCCAAATTAACCTAGAGATTCAACACAAACCTAACCAAAATTCTCGCAGACTTTTTTGTAGAAATTAACGAGCTAGTGCCAAAATTTATATGAAAATGCAAAGAACTTAGAATAGCCAAAAATAACTTTATAAAATAAGAGCTACGTCGAAGGGCTAACACTACTTCAAGAGTTATTTTAAAGCCACAGTAATCAAGACAGTGTAGTCTTGAGATAAAGATTAACAAGTAGATCAGTGCAACAATGTAGAGTCCAAAAACAGACCCCCACGTATATGGGCAGCTAATTTTTGACAAATGTGCAAAGACAACTCAGGGAGAAAGGGTAGTCTTCTCAACAAATGACACTGAGGTAACTGCATATTGCTGTATATGCCGTCGAGTCAGTATCGATTCATGGTGACCTTACAGGACAGAGGAGAACTGCCCCACAGGGTTTCCAGGGCTGTAATCTTTATGGAAGCAGACTGCCACATCTTTCTCGCATAGAGCAGCTGGTGGGTACAAACCACAGACCTTTCAGTTAGCAGCTGAGTGCCACCAGGGCTTCTTTCATTAGAGAAATGCAAATGAAAACCACAATGATTTACCACTACACACCTATGTGAATGGCTAAGGTTAAAAAGGCTGACCATACCAAGGCTAGGCTGTGGAGGAACTGGAACTCTCACACGCTGCTGGTGGGAATGTAAAACAGCACAGGTACTCTGGAAAACAGTTTGGCAGTTTCTTAAGTTAAACATACACCTACCATATGATTGAAGTTGTCAACAATTTCATTTTACTTGGATCCACAATCAACACCCAAGGAAGCAGCAGTCAAGAACTCAAAAGACACATTGCATTGGGCAAATCTGCTGCAAAAGACCTCTTTAAAGTGTTGAAAAGCAAATATGTCACCTTGAAGACTAAGGTGCACCTGACCCAAGCCATGGTGTTTTCAATCACCTTATATGCATGCAAAAGCTGGACAATGAATAAGGAAGACTGAAGAAGAACTGATGCTTTTGAATTACTGTGCTGTTGAAGAATACAGAATATACCACGGACTTCAGAAAGAACAAACAAATCTGCCTTGGAAGAAGTATAGCCAGAATGCTCCTTAGAAGCAAAGATGGTAAGACTTATTCTCACATACTCTGGACATGTTATCAAGAGGGATCAGTCCCTGGAGAAGGACATCATGCTTGGGAGAGGGTCAGTGAAAAAGAGGAAGACCCTCAATGAGATGGGCTGACACAGTGGCTGCAATGGGCTCAAGCATAACAACGATTGTGAGAATGGTGCAGGACTGGACAATGTTTCCTTACGTTGTACACAGGATCACTACGAGTTAGAACTGACTCAGTGGCACCAGACAACGATGACAACCATATGATCCAGCCATTACACTCCTAGGCATTTGATACACACACAACACGAGTGAATATGAGAAATAATTATGTTAAGTGGAAGAAGACAAACCAGAAAGAAAAAAGAGTACCTACTGTATGATTCCATTTATGTAAAACTCTAGCAACTGTAAACTTACAGTAACAGAAAGCAGATCCATGGTCGTCTGGGATGATGGTGCCGAGGAGTGGTAGGAGGGATGAATCACAAAGTGGCATGAAGACTTTCAAGGGTGATACGTATGTTCACTATCTCAATTTTGGTGATAGTTTCACATGTAAGTACCTGTCAAAACTTATCAAACTTTACACTTTAACTATGTGTAATTTATTGTATGTCAATTATACCAGTTAAAAATATAAAGACAGAATGGATGTTGGATTTTGTCAAAGTTTTTTCTGAGTTTCTTGAGTTGATCATGTTTTTCCTTTTTAGTTTGTTTATATGGAGAAACACATTGATTTTCAAATGTCATATCAACCTTGCATTCAAAGTGGCTGTACCATTTTGCATTTCTACCAGCAATGGATAAGAATTTCAGCTGCACCATGTCTTTGCCAACACTTGGTATCGTCTTTTTCATTTTAGACATTTCCATGGGTGAGTAGTTGTGGCGCAATGGATCCTTTTTACATGGCCTTTCTCGCCATGGATTTGTAACTGTCACCAAATGACTGGGTGGGACTATGCAAATGAGATGCTTGTGACCCACCAAGGGGATTGGATAGCTTGTTAATAAATAATGTAAATAAGGTGACTGGCACCCTTGAGGGGGTAGGGCTATATAAATAAGTTGTATGGAACCCTAACAAGGGGATTGGTCAACTTTTCCATCCTGCTAGGCTTAAAAGGAGACACGGAGAGAGAGAGAGGGGGAAGTAACAGTACAACTTGGGATCGGTATCAACTTGGAAGTAACAGAACAACTCAGGATGCAGTTCCTTGATCAGAATAGCTTCTTCTCACCCTCTCCTGCTGGACCTTGCTGGTGCCTTGCTGCCGCCGGCCCTGCTGGGGGCCTTCTCAGGCAAGTGTTACGTTTCTTAGCTTCGTGGGTTGGTAGGCCCCACAACAGCCGTCTTGTACTGGTTTCCTGATTCCTGCCTTCTCATGCCACCATCTCTTGCCCAATGTACTGTAATTCCAAAACCTGTCAATAAGATCTTGAAGGGGCCTAATGTTAGACTGGGGGGATATGGGGATGCAATGGTTGATGGGACTGAGGTGAACGCCTGAATGAGAACTATAAGATTTAAACAGATCTTGTATGAAGTAGTTGCATCTCCCTTACCTGAATGTATTATTAGTATGCATATTATGTCTAACTAGGGAACACTCCCTCTACCTGATATTGTAAAACTGAAGGCATGTAAGTCTGCCCTTAGGCCAGTATTGATTGGACATGCTAAACGTAAATCATTAGGATTGCCCAAACCCACTTAAGTTGTTAATTTGAAACAATATAGGATACCTGGTGGACAAAAGGAGATTACTGCTTTGATTAAAGACATGCTAAAGGATAGAGTGTGCCAACAAATTCTCTGTGTAACAGCCCTGTATGGCCCATGGAAAAGGCAGATGGCTTATGGAAGCTAACAGCAGACTATCAAGGCCTAAATAAAGTAATACCACGTGTGGCTTCAGCTGTACCAGACATGGTATCAATGGTGCAGAAAATACAGCAGGCTAAAGGGGACTGGATCTCAGTGATTGATCCTGCAAATGCCTTTTTCTCAGTCTCTATTTCAGAAAACAGCCAGCCGCAGTTTGCTTTCATGTGGGAACGATACCAATTTACTTTCACTGTATTGCCACAGGGTTGCTTGAATTCACCAGCTTACTGTACTAGTTTGGTTAGAAGAGACTTGGACTTGGTGCAGATCTCAAGCATAATGATACATTACATTGATTATATTATTTAATATACTCTGAAGAACAGGCTAGGGCTGATTTGAATACAGTGGTGGCCCACATGACCAACAAAGACTGGTTAATAAATGCAGCAAAAATCCAGGGCCCTGCCCAAACGGTGAAATTCTTGGGAATAACTTGGGCAGGAGCCACTCATGACATTCTGCAGGCAACCAAGAATAAGTTGCTGTCGCTACCTACCCCCAAGACTAAGCAGGAGGCCCAATGTTTGATTGGTCTATATGGATTCTGGAAAATGCATATTCCACATATGGGAATATTGCTGAGTCCCATCCATAAAAACCACTCAGAATAAAACTTCATTTGAATGGGGGCCAGTGCAACAGCAGGTGATGTCTGAATTACAGAAAGCGGTCTCTCTCTCCCTTCCTTTAGGCCCTTATGATCCACATTCAGACATGATTTTGGAGGTGTCTGCCCATGGGCTTATGAAGACTGGAGCTTATGGCAAAAACCTGAGAATGTTGCCCTACAGAGACCACTGGGATTCTAGACTAGAAAGCTTCCAGATGCTGTAGCACAATGCATGCCATTTGAAAGGCAATTACTCATCTGATATTGAGTATTGATTGAGACTGCCTCAATGACAGAAGAACATAAAATCATCATGAGACCTGAAATACCCATAATGTGTTGGGTGATATCAGAGAAACACTCTAATAAGGAAGGCAGTGCCCAAAATAGTCCCATAATAAAATGCAAATGGTTCATACAAGAACAAGTTACTGCAGGAATGCAGGGAGGAAACAATAATATCCATGAGCAGATAGCCTCTTTTCCCACAGGCCCTACCCTGGAACCACCTGAGAAGCTGCCAGAGCCCATCGCCACATGGACGGTGCCCTATGAACAACTTTATGCTGATGAGCAGAAGGTTGCTTGCTTGGTTTACAGATGGCAGTTCCAGGGTACATGGACAACACTTGATGTGGAAAGCTGCTGCATTAAGACCAGCAGATGGAAAGACCCTTATTGAAGAAGGTAAGAACAGATCAGCTCAATGGGCTTAGCTGCATACTGTCTTCCTAGCCATGATGTAAGAATTGGGCAATGGTAAGAGCCCCTATGTTTGGATTTTTACCGATTCATGGGCAGTGGCCAATGGCCTGGCTATACAGTCAGGAAAACTGGTGATGGAAAATTGGACTATTAAGGGGAAATCCATGTGCAGCATGAACCTATGGAAAGCACTCTGGGAATTTAGAGGTTGCATTAGAGTAGAATATGTCAATGCCCATCAGAAGAACCCCCTTCCTGGATCGGAAGGCAACTAGAATCAGCAAGTGGACCTGTTTGTACATTCACTTGAAGTGGGCAATTGGGTCCATGAAATGAGTGGACATGGGGGTGCTGCAGCAATGCAGAGATGGGCTGAATCCAGACACACCCCTTTTGAACCCTCCAAGACACGAAATGTCAAAAAGGACTGCCCTGTCTGCCGGCAAGAATGACAGAGGTTGCAGATGACTATGGGGCAGATTCCCCAGGGGGAAAGCCCTGCACATAGCTGGCAAGTTGATTATACTGGACCAATGATGCTTGTGGCACTGTGAGGCTACAAATAGATCCTTACAGGAAGAGATACTTACTCTGGACTGGGCCTTGCATATCCTGTGACAGACGCAAATGACAAAAACACCATTAAGGGATTGGATGAAAAGAATATCAATTTGGGCCACTGAACTATATTTCATCAGACCAAGGAATACACTTTACAGACCACAGGGTGCAGCAATGGGCCAAGAAACATATTAAATGGACATGCCATGTTGCATACTCCCCTCAGAGTAATGGTTTGATAGAGAATTGGAATGGACAATTGAAACATTTGTTACCTAAAATGGGAGGAGATAAAGCATGAAGGACAGGCTCACGTGCCTTCATGAGTGTGTGCTCACACTCAACATGAGGAGGGCAAAGGAAGGATCACCACTGGACAGATTCCTATAGTTCTCTAGAGCATCTGGGGAAGAGGGGGTGGGGGAGGGTGCTGGTGCCACTATATAGTTCTTCCCGACACCACCTAAATTTTTTTTTCCTTGCCAGTTGCTACAATCTCAAAACCAGGGATGCAACTGCAGATGCCGGAAGCAGGGGTGATCGCTACACAAGAGGCTGTAACTACACCCCTGAACCTACAGGCCAGAATTCCCAAGGGCCTGATGAGATGGATTGTACCTTCCCTCATCTGGCCAAATTGGCGTTGACAGTGAATACTGCCATATTGTCTAGTGGGCGAGATAGCCCATTAGAGGTGTACCTATGTAACCATACCCAACAAGAATGGCAGCAGACAGAGGGGAAAGCACTTGCTAGACTGGTCTTGCTACCAGCAATCGGGACTGGCACAGCAGCTGAAACTGATGTCCCTTCCCAAGGTGGAAAAGTTTGGGCAAAATTAAATGACAAATGGATGGAAGGAGAAACAATAGCTGAAGGTAAAGTAATGAATAAATGGGTTATGCAGCAGGGGAAATCTAACATTATGCTGATACCGCAAGAGAGACTCAGAGCCAGGGAATAATCTTCTCTCAGTTAAATTTTATCAAAGGCCAGTGAGAGTGAAACCAGGATGACTTGTGGAGAACCTCACCAGATCAGATGGACACCTGCAGCAGGCCTGAATGGTTGGTACCTGAGTGACCTCACCCTGACGGCTCTCTGCCCTGCTGAAGGTCAATTGTTAATCACTGTTTGAGAGCTGGTAAAATGACTGGGAGGAAGTTATCCTCCAAGTATGAAAGGACCATGGCTAGAAGAGCCAGGGGGCGGCTTGCAGTGCAATGGATCGTTTTTATATGGCCTTTCTCACCATGGTTTTGAAACTCTTAACAAATGACTGGGTGGAACTATGCAAATGAAGTTCTTGTGGCCCACCAAGGGGATTGGCTAGCTTGTTAATAATGTAAATAGGGTTCATGGCACTTTTGTGGGGGTGGGATCATGCAAATAAGGTGCATGGAACCCTAACAAGGGGGTTGGTCAGTTCTGCCATCCTGCAATGCTTAAAGGGAGACACACAGAGAGAGGGACAGGGGAGCTATAACAAGGAAGACAGTGAGAGATGGCGGCATGAGACAGCAGGAATCAGGAGACCGGCGTGAGATGGCTGTGGCGAGGCTTGCCGACCCGTGGAGCTAAGAAGTGTAGCACTTACCTGAGACGGCCCCCAGCAGGGCCAGAGGCAGCAAGACCCCAGCAGGGCCCAGAGGCAGCAAGACCCCAGCAGGGCCTGGCAGCAGAGGGCGAGAAGAAGCTGTCCTGATCAAGAAACTGCCTCCTGGGTTGTCGTTCCTGTTACTTCAAGTTGATCCCAATCCCAAGTTGTACCTGTTAGTTCCCTAATAGACCACTTAACTGTAAGTAAGGTTTGTGAGTTCTGTGAGACGCTACAGCAAATTACAGAACCCAAAGACAGGAGGGAGAGTACTGAGGGGATGGGGAGAGGTTTATGTCAGAGATGATGGAGTGGTCCAGCAGTTTGGAAAAGCTGGACATTTGGGACATGTTTAACCCCCGCCTCACAGGAACCAATCTGTGATGATCCTTATAAAAGAAATTATTAATTTAGTAGTGATTCTCTCTTACCTCTCATCAGAACTTATTTATAATTAATGCAATTCAATCTATATTAGCTCTACTTCCCAGGACCAACATCTCACTCCTAAAATTTCCTTTATCCATAAATTGTTGTTGTTGTTGTTGTATGTGGTCTAGTTGATTCCAACTCATAGCAACCCCATGTGACCGAACAGAACTGCCCCATAGGGTTCCTAGGCTGAAATCTTTACAGAAACAGATTACCAGGTCTTTTCTCCTGCAGAGCTGCTGGGTGGGTTTGAACCTCCGACCTTTTGGTTAGCAGCCGAGCACTTAACCACTGTGCCACCGTGGCTCTTTATCCGTGAATTCAAGGGTCTATAGGCTTCAATGAGGTGGTGATGAAAAAATGCTACACACCTCCTCATATACTTATCATATATTTAATTAAAAATTTAAAATAGAAATTGAGCTTTTGTCATATATCATAATGATTTGAGTGCTTTTATGTAAGAAGGGAAACAGGGAATTAATCATTAAATGAAAAGCATGTCAGGTATTTTATAGGTTTTTGCTTGGGTAATACCAAAACAAAGATAAGGGAGAAAAAGATGCTCGGGATTAAAATTCACTTAATATTTCTGTAATGTACTGTATGGTGCATTAAATTATTAAACTCAAATCCATGACTGAGTCAGAAGGGAATGTAGATTGTAGATAAGGAGACCCTGGAGTTGATCACAGGTCAGTGTACAAGTACAGAGACCCCACACGCTAGGACACGTGAGTCAGCCTTCCTGGCCTCGTCTGTGTGCTGGGATTGTGGAGGGAGTATGATCTTCTATATATAACAATGCAGACACATACATGCACATATGCACTTAGGAGTGAGTAACTGGATTTGGATTAGAATGGATTTGAGTATTAATTCGGTACTTAACTTCATTGTATAGGTGCTTTATCAAACCAGAAAATTTTATCGCACAGCATCATTAAAAGCCCATTCCCGAAGCCCTTTCAGGCGTGCTCGCTGCCCTTAGGAGTCTCACAGGCTAAAGCTGCCGTTCCTTCAGCAACGTTTCCTGCCGCTGCTGCTAGAAGTGACAACTGTGACAAGCCAGACGGGGCCAACACAGAAGTGCAGCCGGGGTGCCCCTCCTCGCACACTCCATGGCATCATAAAGGGGCCATCGACAGCACCTGGGCCAGATCTGAACCCAGGCCAGGGCCGGATGGCAAACGTTCTCCCAGCTCCCTCCCTGGGCCACCAATGCTGCTAATTCACTTCTTGTTATCTGGTCCAATGGGTTTTTCTAGTACTTGTTATCAGTATTCTTCACATTCTTGACATCATAGAGAATTTCCAAAAAATTATTTGCATAACCAAGTGCAGTGATTTAGGGCCATAATCTCAGTGTGAATCCCCTCCACATTCGTCTTTCCTGGAAAACATCTGGGAATCCTTCGTTCCGGTACCCCTGTCTGGGGCTGCAGACTGCAGTGAAGAGGCTGAGGGGCTCATGCAGAAACAAACTGTGTGGTGACCTTTCATTTCTCCAAAAGAGGGCAGAAATATTCTACTGCGGGCCCCAAATATACAAAATAAACTTCTTACAAGTATAATCCCAAAACCAGGGACTCCTTACGTTCTTCCTAAAAATGCATGCTTTTATCTCATGCCACACATAAACAATCTGCCTTTCTTGTCTATTCTAAGCAGAATAAAAGTTATATAATGCCATGCAATCATTACTTTTTTGGTATTATTTCAAGAAAGATAGAATTTATTTCCCAGAAATTGAGAAGTATGTCTGGGTTCTTGTTTGAAGAGTCGGGGTGGGGGTAGAGAGGTAATTTCTCCCTGACCTCCTCCTTTCCCGCCCACTATTTCTTCACTGATCCTTATAAAGGTGAAACATTAACAGCAGGGTCTTTGCATCAATTAACACTATGTGTTTGGCTTTGTGTCTTCTAAGACATCCAAAACATAGCTGAGAAAGAAGATCATTCCCTTAAAGAACTACCACGCAGAATCAACATTTCAGCATTGTTTCCAGAAATGGAGGGAAACAGCCAAGATCCTGCCTTTTCCCAATGAGGCGTCCTATTAATATATACCTGTGCACATTTTTATCAGAGGAACTAATAAGACGATAGTGAGCAAGCAAAGTTAGCTATTAGGTAACAATTCTCCTGCCAAGAGCCGTAATCCGACACAGATTGAGCCAGGCATAGTAGTCCATTAATGGTTCACGGCTCATACAATAATGACCTACTAACCTGACGCGGTGTTGCTCTCACATTTTGCCATCCCCTGGGACGCTACTGTCACTGTGTTATCTATTGCCTGCTTCCCTATCAAAGAAAAAGCAGAGCTGAAATGTATGTACGCATCCAGCTCCGTAGTTCATTGCACACCAAGCCCGGCAACTGTGGAACAATAGATTTATAAGTTTATCCTACATTAAACCAAACATGCCTGACTGCACTGTAAATTACTAAATAATAAACCAGGTGGTGTAAGATCCTGACTTGGACAGAATATAAAAATCTATCAACCTGTAAAATACAATAACCATAAATGTGCTATGGAGCTGATGGTTCAGGTGAAATCCACCCCAGGACCCAAGGTTTCCACAAGAAGCTGTAACAAAGGCAGGCTTCATTTGCAACTTGGCTCCTTTCCTTTTGTGCTCCCTGTCGGCAGAGGAAAGATCGCTGAGTTAAAACACCTGAGCGTGTGTTTTGTTTGTTCAATTTCTTTGTCTGGAATTGGCCACTTGCCTTGTCATCTGCAATTGCTCCCGAGCTTTTGCCATACAGCTTGGGGCTGGTCCCTTCCAAGATGATGAGCAACTGCAGAAAGGTTGCTTCGTGCTCAAACTTCACCTTCAAATTAGCTGGAAACACACCACGCTGGCTGCAGAAAGGGGAACACGCAGCAGGGATGCAACCTTCAGATGATATACACCTTCCTCCGGAGAAACATATTTTAAAACTGGGTTAACCCTGTCCTGAAGCCCACACTTCACTGGTCATTTCAGAAGCAAAATGAAGATGAAGTCAATTGTGCTCCATCTTCCCTTGCAATCCGGCACAAGACAGATTCTATGTGTGCGGATCGCAGGGAAAAACATGAATTTTACTCAGTGAAAGATTCCAAAATGATCCCGTAAATGGCGATCCCAAAACATACAAAGCTAATTAATTCCTTTTTAGGAGATTTTCAATAAGCAAACCAGGTTAAGTTTATATGATTTACAAACAGTGTTTACATTCATAGATGTGCAACTAATTGCTACACGGTTTGACATCCTTACAGGAAAATGCTGGGGGATGCAGACAGTTTAATTAGGGGTGGTTTCAAGTTCACTACATGATTACCGTCACAGAGCTTTTCTAATATGCTTACGCGGTACAGTAATGCAGAAAAGTGATTACACTCTGCCCGCTGTCTGCCCAAATTTTGAATGAAAAATGGTAATCTCTGTATGAAGGGTTGAGCCCATACCGTTTCGCTTTCTTTCAGAATCCCACTCATCTGCTTATGCGCCTCTGACTTAGTCTCTTCTTATTTTGCACACCAGCTGTATGGTACTGCGTACAGCATCAGAATGCACCAGCAGGGCTCCTGACAGCCCTTTCGGGGGACGCAGGAAACCTTCCTGCAGAGCAAGACATTTTACCATCTACATAGTGCAGGTACCACACCAGCTATGCTGATAAATAATTTAGTTCCAAATTACAACTCACTCCCCATTCCAGTCAATAACAATTGTTTTGCCAGTTTTAATTTTAGAAGTTTCATCCAGTTAAGCTGCCGTCTTCGGCAATAAATTCAAGTTGCTAATGACAACGTTGTCCCTTTGAAGAGCTGGGGACGTGCGTGAGGCTGGTACTCAGGGCACGTAGACTAGATCCAGGTCATGCGGGTTTCAATGAGCCCTGTCACCACCACAGAATGGCCAGTAACTACAGTTCCAAATGTCCATCTCCACGGTGAGAACCAAACAGGTGGCACATTCTAGGACTCATGGGAATGTGTGAAAACTCTGTGAGCCTCTCCCACCCTGGAGACACATATAGTCCTGGAGAGAGGGCATCACAGCAGGGATGGCAGGAGCGGCTCTGTGCATGTCTCATTAAGGGAAAGGAGGACAACTGCAAACACTTGTGAGGATGATCTAAGCATCAGAAATCACACCGCCGCACGCTTTTTATCGTACACATGTCTAAATTTCAGCTGAACTCCATGCAAAATGTTCTATTCAACTGTAATCTACCCTGAATTCTGGCAATTCGGTTCTGGAAAATAAATAAATAAAATTCCCCCAAATAAATGATACGGCAGCATAGGTAACACCTCAAGGGGGTAGCTGGGTCTTCTCAGAAAAATTTCAAAATACAGATAGCAGAGAAAAAAAATCAACAAGCCTGAAATCGTTGGTGCCTGAACTTAACGACAGAGACCTCAGCAGGCGACCACCTCCCACAGGTCTGTGCCTTCAACGTGGAGGATGACCAGTTAGGGGGGACAAACCACGACCAGCCGGTTTAGGCATTTCAGCCAGACGAGAAATACAAACCCTCATGGGGCTGCAGTCAGGGTAGGGAGAAATGTTTTGGGGGGCTGTTTTGACTCTTCAAGGCACAGGCTGACCTTTATCAGGAGTCATTGTTACTTTTCCTATTCAAGACCAAATAATCAATTTCTAAGTGAATTTAGTTCAGTATGACACTGAAGCGTTACACAAAAAATCAGCTGCCGTCTGATTCAACTCATGGCGACCCCCATGTGCATCAGAGCGGAACGCTCCACAGGGTTTTCAATGGCCGAGTTTTAGGAAGCAGATCACCAAGACTTTCTTTCGAGGTTGCCTCTCAGTAGACTCGAACCTACAGCCTTTGGGCAAGCAGTGCATGAACCATTTGTGCCACCCCGGGACTCCGAGCATTACATATGTTTGTTAATAAGCAATCGCTGAATTCCACATCTACAACTCTGAAGTCACCATAAGTGATTAAAGCATTACAAACTGGTTTTAGAAACCATGTCTCTGGTCTTTGGCAGACCGCAGAGCAATATTTTCCAGGCCATTTCATCGGTCTTCGGCCTCATTCTAAATTCTCTTTAGATAGTCTTGCCTGTAATCCTCCCATCCCTTTCTCTTTCCTCCTTGCGGATGTCCCTGCTCCTGATACATGGTGCTCTCTCCAGCCTGTCCTTCCACGCTGTCTCTGTCATGCCCATGACGAAATCTGAATGCACTTACTTGGCCTAAAGGTAAGTTCACAGTAAGTCAGTCATCTCCACTGTGACTCTCCCAGACCTAGCCGTTAGCTTCAGTCACTTGCATCCTACTGGATGCTGATGCAGCAGTGACTGATGCCTGGGCCCATAGTAAAGACAGTGGTTTCTGTTGTGAGGCTCAACCTCAGATCACAGCATGACGGTGAACAAGAGTTAAGCCATTAAGACAAGCAGTGCTGTGTGTTCAGAGAATGGATCGGACAACGGACCAGGACCCTAGATGGAGTATTCGGTCCACATCGTCAATTTCTACCTGATCATCACCAAACGGGTTCCTGGGCCTCTGATTCCTGTGACTCTTCTGAACACGCCCACATGCCTCAAACCATACACACTTTATAATACACCGTTGTTTAATTAATATACCTAAAACACCGCACCTGAGAACAACGAATCCAGGTAGAAAGCCCACGCAAGCTACAAAGATGCACATTATACAAGATTATACAAAAGCAAAATGCTGATGGCACTATCACACCGACTTCCTAACGATCAGCAACTTCCATGTCCTGCGGATGTAGAGCCTTTGCTGCCCTCTGACCTGTAGGTTGAGAAGACCCTTGACATTCCTGGTGGACTTGTCCCGAGCCCGTCACAAGCCCCAATGTCCCAGCTAGCATTTAGACATGTAACTCCCAACAGGTCTCCTTGTAGCCTCTGCATAATCTAAGGCATTGGGTGATCTCCCAGCTTTCACCGACACTCCTGTCTCATCAGCAAGCAACCCTGGGCGAGGTGAGGCGCACACATTCACGACATCAGATCACTCTGTCTTACTGCCTATAGGTTCTCAGAGGGGCTCGTTCTTGTACTAGATGTGGGCCACCACCCAGCATCTAACCCTTGACTTTGTCCAGTTCCATTTCCTGGCTATGAATCACCACTTTCTTCTCTTTCTTTCCATTTGAAGCATTAACAAACAGCTTTTTGTGTGTACTGGGTGTTGGGATGGGGCAGGGAGAATAAAACTTACCAGGAGAAAATGAGTTTGAGTCATTTTCAAGAATTAATGAGTCCACAAAGCCACGAAGAAAACCACAATGCGACACCATAAAGCTGCCCTGTGTTCTCTAGGCTCACTCATCAGTTAAGTACTCCTCATTCCTTGTTTCTACAAACCCATTTCATGGCAAATAAAATCCAAATGTGAGGCTCAGCAAAAGTACACATGACTACATGTCATGGGCCTTCCAGATCACCTACAAACAGGAAAACCACAAAGGTCACAAACTCCAGTGGTCTGCTGAGTCAGGTCCCAAAACCAGCCCTGTGGGCCACCAGAGCCACAGATGTTCATCACATAAAGGGTTCCAAGTTCATCTTATTCTCTGAACTGGAGCACAACCCTACTCCATTAACATTAGCAGAACCAGCTTGGATTATTTAATTCCTCAACATTGTTAGGAAGCTCTTGACTGTAAATAACACATAACTCCAACTGAACTGGCTTCAACAATAGTGGAATTTATCTCACAAGCATTCCAGAGATGGCATTGTAAAGCAGTGATTAACTCGACAACACTCGAAGGACCAGGGTTGTCTTCAGTTTCGATCCTGTGTGTTTCAGGATGGTATGCAGGCAGGACAGCACCCACAGCAAAGGAACAAATGCCTCTTGTACACCACTCTGTTAGTCATTTAAACCTTTCACTGGGGCCCCTGGGCATCTTACTGGCCAGAACTGAAATTCATGACCCTGTCTAAGCCAACCACTAGCTAGGAAAATGGAACAATCATGATTGCTAGACCATGAATTGAAAACTGAAATTAATTAAATCAATTGAGTAGGTCCCAACTCCCATTTTTTAATTGAACTGTGAGTCCAGATGTAGATATAAATACCCACATACACTTGCCTATCTACTCATATGCCTGCTGGGCTGTGATACAAGATACACTTCTGACTATGGACGATGATCTACATAGTTTGGGAAGCTTAGATTAATCCTGATACACCCCTGGGACAGAAATACCAGCCTTTTCTGAAGCACATGGCTATGTAGAACAAATGGGGTCTTGTAAGGAAGGAAGAACAGGGAACAGCTATTGGGAGGGACCCAAGGAGATGAGTGAGGAGGAGGGTCTCACAGAATGAGGGAGACAGGAGTCATGTGTGCAGAGAAGCAAAAGGATTTGGAGCCAGGCTTCACCGTGAACACACACCTGTGCCAACAGACTGTCCATGGAACATCTAGTTCCTGTGTTGGGTGACACGGACGTGTTTCCAGTGGGAAGTGGAAAGCAGATATGGCAGGGTGTGGATAGTTGTTGTTCTTTTTAGGCGCTGTCTAGTCGGTTCTGACTCATAGCAACCCTCTGTACCAAAGAACAAAACAGCACCCTGTCCTGCACCATCCTCACAATCATTGCTATGTTTGAGCCCACTGTGGCAACCACTGTGTCAATTCATCTCGCTGAAGGTCTTCCTCTTTTTCACTGAGCCTCTACTTTACCAAGCATGATGTCCTTCTCCAGCAACTGGTCCCTCCTGACAACATGTCCAAAGTATGTGAGATGAGGTCTTGCCTTCCTGGTTTCTAAGGAGCATTCTGGCTCTACTTTTTCCAAGAAAGACTTGCTCGTTCTTCTGTCAGTCTATGGTATATTCAATATTCTTCATTAACACCATCATTCAAATGCATCAATTCTTCTTTAGTCTTCTTTATTCATTGCCCAGGTTTCACATGCATATGAGGTGAGTGAAAATACCATGGCTTGGGTCAGGCGCATCTTAGTCCTCCAGGTGACATCTTTGCTTTTTGACATCTTAAATAGGTCTTTGCAGCAGATTTTGCTCAATGCAAGACATCATTTGATTTCTTGACTGGTGCTTCCATGGATGTTGATTGTGGATCCAAGTAAAATGAAATCCTTGACAACTTCAATACTTTCTCCATTTGTTGCTTCTTGATCCAGTTGTGTGGATTTTTGTTTTCTTTATGTTGAGGTGTAATACATACTGAAGGCTGCGGTCTTTGATCTTCATCAGTAAGTGCTTCAAGTCCTCTTCACTTTCAGCAAGCAAGGTTGTGTCATCTGCATACTGCAGGCTGTTAATGAGTCTTCCTCCAATCCTGATGCCTGGTGTGAATTACAGGCAAAGAAATGCACAGATGATTCAATTTAAAAACTGGAAGAAGCTTCTTCCAGGGCTTTTACCATCTTGAAGAACAACTGAGCACTTCTTAGCCAACTATGTACTTTATTTATTGATTTCCAATGATGTGCTTTATGATACTGCTGAAATCATTATGTGGCTTTTAACGCCGTGTGACTCAGGAGACAGACATGTTGAGGGCTGTCATCACCAAGATGCCTTCTGTCACTTATACAGTCTTCTCAACCTGACGTAAGGAAATTCATATTTAGTGGAGAAGGAAATTACTTTGGGAATGTATCATTCAAATCCTTAAGGATTATTGGCTAATTAGGAGCCCAGTAATGTAAATTTGCCTTGTGTCAGGTTTTCGGAAACAGTAAAATAACATAATTAAGCTGTGAACAAAGTAGCTCACTTAAGCTACTCTTCACTGCAAGCGTGTATGATGACAAAACACACCCTTCAGCCTGGCACCTAGGAAACATGGCCACACACTGCAGAGGCCAAAAGCAATCACCGAGACCAAGAGAGGACTGTGTAAATTTGACTTCATTACATTGCTAAGTGAAAGAAGCCGGTATGAAAAGGATCCGTACTGTATGATTCCAACTATACAACATTCTGGAAAAGGCAAACCTAGAGAGACAGTGAAAAGATCAGTGGGTGACAAGAGCTGGGGGTGCAGGTGGGTAGGAGGGATGGAGAGTTGGAGCACAGGGCATTTTTTGGGCAGTGAAACGGTTGTGTATGATACTGTAATGCTTGACACATTACACTGTGCATTTGTCAAAGCCCCCAGGACTGTACAATACAAAGACTGAACCCCAATGTAAGTTATGGACTTTGGTTAATAACGATGTAAGAATATAGGAGAAATAATGTAAGGGGGAAAGGCGGAGATAGGAACTCCGTACTTTCTGAACAATTTCTCTCTAAAACTAAAATTTCTATGAAATATAAAGTCTATTAAAAACGCATTGCCATTTCTTATAAGAAGGTTTTCATAGGAAAATTCCACTAGATAATAAATAATTCCTTTGAAAGAAACAAGAGTTGTTCTTTTTAAAAATAACAATAATAAACTGAATTGCATTTAAATAAGCAAAATAAAAAGCCTAACAAAATCTTTCTAGGACTAGGAACTCTAATAAAATTAGAAAATAAAATTTTTAAATGGCATTTCCCAATTTTGACTTCTCTTTGGACTTGTTCCATGTGCAAAACTATACAAAAATGGAAAGCTTCAGCTGAAGTATTCACCACCAATGGCCCTGTTAACACTGAGCCTGAGTACAGAAGCCCCCAAACTGGGGCACTGATGGAATCTTCCTGTCCGTTGCTAAAGATGTTACCATTGTACCCAAAAACCTGTGAGAAGGCTATTGTGAAAACCTCAACAAATTCCTAGAGATCTGAAGAGGGTTAAAATGGATTCAAAATGTTTCTATTCCATTCTACTCATCTGCAGAATGGGGAAGTAATGACCAGTTCAGCCCAACCAACTCGTGCAAAGAACTGTCTGTTCCATCAACAGGGAGTCTTTGGGCAGGGAGGGTGTCTAAATTAACCTTCCACATTCTAATGAACATTCTAAATAAAATTTGTTCCATTACCACCTCCTTCCTGGGTGGTACAAGCTGTTGCATCCGGCTGCTAACCAAAAGGTTGGAGGTTCAAATCCAACCAGAGGCGCCTCAAAAGAAAGTCCTCATGATCTACTTCAGAAGAATCGGCCACTGAAAATTCTATGGTGCTCATTCTACTCTAACCACACGGGGTGGCCACGAGTCAGAGTAAACTTAACAGCAACTGGTTTACCACCTCTCTCCAGAAGCTCCTGTTGAGGGTTCTAAACATCCAAATCAATCTTTCATTCTCCCCAATGCTGTAGAAGTAAGGGAATGGCAACAACTGAAACAAAAAAAGAAAGAAGAAAGGGAAATGAACTGGGTGGAGGTGGAGACCGAGAATAAAGAAATACGATGTGGATGCTGCGAGATAATTAGACAGAAAGGCCAGCATTTGGAAGAGTGGGCAGAGTGGGAACTGAGGCTGGAACTGGAGAGAAGGTGGGAAAAAGAAAGGGAAAGCACTGACTAGAGCTGGCTCAAATATGGATGTTAAATGAAAGTGTTCTACAACCTCGTCTGCACAAGTCAGTGAAAGCATCCATCAGCCAACAGTCCAAAGCACCCAGCTCTCTGCTCTGATTAAAGTACTGGTCATGGTCACCTCCACGAAGCTGGCTGTGCCAAGAGGAAAGCTGCTCCATACTGCATCAGCGCTTAAGAGAAAACAAGCGCATCCTCATGTCAGCTAAGTCTGCTTTCTGCAACACGAACCAAGTCGAGGTCCAGAGCTCAGCAGCTCCTACGCAAATGTCAGGCACTGCCACAGACCTGTTCCCGCCGCACTGATGGCCTGATTTATAACGGGTGTTTCTATTATAATTCAAGTACCTTCAGGGCCCTTCCCAAGACTAATAAACGATTACAAAGTGCCATACTGTTATCTCGTGTCTTCCTTCGTCCCAAATCAAATCAAATAGTGATACCTTGGGAATGGGTCGTCCGAATCAGAACCAGTTACTAAACTTGTCCACCCATGGCCCACGCTCAGCTCTCTCCAAAATGCAATTTTGTCGTATACTACTTTATATTATTCCTTCAAAAATAATAACAAAGAGCCCCAACAAAGAGCTGGCATATCACCTATCCACTCTGGCAATTCATTTTTTTTTTTTTTTTAGATCCAATGACTACATCTTCGTTAGGCCATGCTGAGGGTGCTTTTAAATCCCAAAATGCAAAACGGCAGAAAATGCTGGTTAGGGATCAACCACTAACGCAACATCTTCCAGAATAAATAACACATGAGCTACCGATAGTTTTATTAGCGAATTAAATGTGCATCTTACTTTATAGAGTTTTAAACCCAAAGATTAACACGCTGCACAGACAACATGGAATAAATCAAACACTATGATTTTTAAGGATTCATACTGCATATCTGTTCTTTGGACCTATTCTAACATAGATTTTGCCTTCAATGATATTTACCGTCCCTTGAAAAGTGGGTCACTATATTCTCCTGCCACTGGATGATCAGAAGAACCAAAGAAAATGGTCATTAGGCTGACAAAATTTCCCATACATCCACGTCAGTTAAAAGAAAAAAAAATAGCCAAGCTCTTCCTCGTGCCACCCTTCACTATTCTTGACATCTGTCATAAAACTCGGGCCATATGTCTTTCCTTCCATTACAGAGAGTCATCACAGAGCCAGTGTTGAGGTCATGTCAGAAAGAATTATTGACTTATAAGCATATCTTCCCCCACCCTGCTAATGATTTCCACAAATATACCCACTGATCATCTTTTTTATGTGCTTTCCAGAAATTACTGGGAGACCCAGGGGGCCATTTGGGGGTCCTGTGCTTGGGGATTTGACAGGTGATGTTAATGAGATCCCCATCCGTATTTATTTCAGGATTTATTTATTTAGAGTGGAGAGTTCTGGTTGCCTGAGCAGTGTGGAGCGGGCAATGGAGGGAGAAGGGAGGAAGGGAAGGAGTCACGGAGAAGGGGAGAGGGGGAGGAGGCCGCCTTGATGCCCTCTAGAAAGCAGCTTCCAAGAGGACCGTTTACTGCCTCTTCTACAAGGACTGGCTCCGTCTGCCCTCATACTGTCAGGTTGACAAGAGGAGAAAAAAAATTAACCAAAAGCCAAATCAAATAAATGTGCAACTCATAAATTCTCCAGCTAAAAAGGTACCTGAGGGATAGCAAGAACGTCCCCATAAAGGGGGACGATAAGTGAAGCTCCTCTCGAGCACCAAGAGGCCCCGTCTAGAAGAACTATGCCAGGATGGCCGCCTCCTCCTAGTCTTCTTAACGAATGTATTTCCATCGTTGGTGGGCAGGAGGCTGCTCCCCTCCAATGTGATATCAGCACGACCCGGCCCCCACATTGCTAAGCAACGCATGCCTGGACCGGGCTCTGCTAGGCCTCCTAACACTCCTCCTGTATCAGATGCTGGGCGAACCGCAGACATCTGCAAGAGGAAGTGCAGGAAACCCAAACACCAAGACTCACCTAACCACTTCCTGTTTGATGCCATTCCTAGCTCCTAGCAAAATTGTTCTAATGAGTGTCATTCTTGCTCCCAAGCATTCAACCAAAACCAGGGGTAAATCAGTTCTTAGAAGAAGCCAGCCTGCTGCCTGCCACTGACTCAACTTCCCAGCAGAGGCAACACAGGTGTCAAATAAAAATGTTTACCTACCATTAAAGCAGTTGGCCTAAGGTGTCGTAGGGCTTTGTTCTACTCCGGGCATACTGTGTACGCACTGGTGTTGGGAAAGTTAACCAGTAAAACCAGGGGCCCTGAACATGGAGCATCCATAAGATTCACAAAATAACAAGGTGCTTCATGACACCCCAGTTGTCCAGCAGAGTTACATTCTTGTTTAGAAAAACTCAAAAACGTCATTTTCAGAGCACCATCTTGTGGCGAACACCACTGCTCTCTGTACCTCTGCTCCCTAAATACAGTGCTGTGGACCTGAAGACCAAGAAGCAATGGGAAATACTTAGGGTATCCTTAGCATCTTGGGCTTTGTTAACCAGAAAAGGAACAAGATAAAAGCTATCATAGCAATTAAAAACATCGAGTCAGATAATTAGGTGAACGTGCTTTTAAGAAGATTCATCCAAATTCAAACTTAACAGATTGATGAAAATGTGTATTTGCGAAGGCCTCCATCATCAAGAAAATGAAAAGGAAAAACCCAACTTTTTTATAACCATCAAAAAATAGTCACAATCAAAAGTATGGCTGAAACTTTTGACTCAGAGTGCCAAGAAATATTAACATCCTTTTACACTCAATTACGATTTGCAGTTACATTTCATACAAGGCACTTGTAAACTATCTCAATAAGTATGTAAATACATGTAATTTAATCTGAGACATCTGAATGTATTTCCACCAACTGAAAAACGGACCTTTCGCAGCTTTTTTGACGTACAGTGTTATTACTATAACACTTTCTTCTCTGTTAAGTGGAACCATGAATTCAATACATCTGTTTGTCTATTCAAACTCTCATATGTAAAACTGCCTTCCATCAGCGAAAGAATTCATCTAACAAAGTCCTTGTTTTAAAAGTATGCATTAAAGAGTACAGCCAAGGAAATTTTCAACATGTCCTAACTGTAGCAGTCCTTTCAAATGACAAAAAAATAAAGAGTCATTGCTGTAATCATTTAGGTTAGACTGCATATTGGAAGGAAACGAGTCCGTAAATGACACAATAAGGAACCCATGAAGGTGACATGTTTTAAGAGAGTCCGTGTTCAGGTTTTTAAAGTAAGAACAACTACCTAATCACTGTCAAAAATGGTTCTTGTTGATAATTATTCGCTCTCAACACCCTGTTAAATTAGGCTTTTCTCCTTCTGCTTGGGTGAGAAAAGAATTGATTAGCTGTCACTTTTAGGTGCTGAGTGACACCTATCTGAATTTTGAGGCCTCTTCCGCTGTCTTGTCTCCATAACTGTAGGCATTTCGACCAAATTCGTGCCATGAGGGCTTTTGGTTTGTACCTAGAAGTCTGAGCCTGCCTTCTAGAAAACACCCCCACCCCCACACCCCTACACCCACACCGCCACACCCACCCCAAACCCCACCCCCACACCCCCACACACGAAGGAGAAGAGGGTTGCTCTCTCCAAGGGAGGCCCCTCAGGTCCGCAGGCCCTTGTTTCCTGCCCCCAAGGAGTAGGCCAATAAATCAACTAAAGGTAAAAGTAAAATCTGTAATAAGCCGTTACTACTTCTTCCTCCTGCCACATCGCAGCACATAAAACTTTGTGTCAAAAGGTCTCACATCACGAGAATTAATCAAAAAACTCTTAGAATACTCTATGCACTCACTTCTGATGACGAATTTGGCTTCTCTATGGCAAAGCACTAACTTTTTATCTCGATCAGTTGGTGCAATATTCTCTTCCATCAATCACAGCGGGTGGGGAATGGCACAGTTCCACCATTTGCGAGTGCAAGGCAAAATTACGCAGAAAGAGACGCTGGACGCCCGCAAGTCAAGCCGGCCGCAACAACAGGAAACGGAGAGCGTGAGGAGGGAGACAGGAGTGCAGCCGGCACTTCAGAGGACCCAGGGGACGCCTTACAAATGGCTCCTCCAGAGCAGAAGGAATCTCAAAAGCATCAGAAGGCCAAATGCAGCGGAAAGGACGGGCCAATAAGAAAGTCACCAAGGAGCCGGGGCCAGATGGATCTGGTGGGATGGATGTGAACCACTCACAACTCAACAGGGAGGATTACTGTGGTCGGGAGAAGACAGATTGAGCTTTTCTTTTCCAGGAAATGGAAGTGAAGCACCCAGAATGGCTGGGAAAACATAAGCCTTTGTGCAGAGCAAAAGAAAGTAATTGTGAAAGTTA
Organism: Dugong dugon; assembly: GCA_030035585.1. Lineage (NCBI taxonomy): Eukaryota > Metazoa > Chordata > Mammalia > Sirenia > Dugongidae > Dugong > Dugong dugon. The sequence goes on from CM057475.1 coordinate 80,328,328, forward strand.
GCTCTGGTTCCCCTAAGAAGCCAGAGAAAGACTGGCGCTGTGCCAGGCCATAGGGAGATTCATCGCGGTGGAGGGCAGAGGGCAAAGGGAAGAGGGCACCCACACCCAAACCCCCAGTGCAGAAACCAAAAGAAGGAGGCAGCTCCCCTCAGCTCCCTCAGAGCCCAGCCTAGCCACGGCCCAAGGCCATTGTATCTGCCCCACTTACAACCTTCCTTATTGTGCCTGCTGCCATTTTGCCTGATTGGTTCCTGGCCCTGATCCTGGCCCCAGGCCACCTTCCTCCAACTGAATGTGAAGTCACCAAGTTATATGTCCCGCTCACCCAGGTCACCGGCCCCCAGCTTCTAAAACTGACTATGGCTTGCTGCACTGCTTACGTGGAAGAGGAAGACACTGACAGCAAGGGACACGTGGCCCAGACGGGCTCTTCTAGGGGACAAGGGCACAACCAGGCACCATGCTCCTTCCTGGAGCCTGAAAGTCCAGACACCTCAGTGGCTTCTCAGAAAATGGAACCACAAGCCCAGTGCCTGTAAACAACAGACAGAACAAACCAAATAGCTATAAAAACATTAAGGGATAATCCCAGGGAACCAATGAAGGAGACGTAAAGCTCAAATCGGGGGCGGTGGGGGGCAATAGGGTATATCAATACTTTGTGTTGGAAACAAGCTATGGTACCGCTGCACTAATCACCCACCCATGACACGGAAGTCAAGTGTGTTATTGTGCTTCCCAGAGCAAGACACGCAGACATCCTGCTGTGCCCGGTGCTTTAAAGCTTGCCAAGAACTTCCACCAGCTTTGTATACAATGCTGTGAGGTAGACACAATGTCCATCTGAAAGCTGTGAAGATGGAAGCCCAGCAAAGTTCAGTGACTGGCCTGGACACCAGACAGAAAGTCATGTGCAACATGGATCGACAGCCAGAGCCGGATATCATCTTCTGACCCCAGGCACCACCCCATCTGAGCACACCCAGGGTCTGCGATCTTAGATCTTGTCAGGATACCAAGAGCCAGACAGGAAGCCCTCCTGGAGCAAAACTGAAAAGCTAGGGGTGCCAGATTTAGCAAACAAAAACGCAGGACACCCAGTTAACTCTGAATTTCAAATAAACACCAAATAATTTGTAGTATGAGTATATCCCATGCAATATATAGCATATACTTATGCCACAAAATTATTTGTTTTTTATCTAAATGGAAAATCTAACAGGGCATCCAGTATTTTATATGACACCTCTAGTGAAGGCAAATGTTAGGTTCTTCCAACCTTTCATCCAACCTGGGGAAGAGACCCTTGAGAGCAGGCGAAAAGGAACAATTGACATGCCCTTCCTTGCTGGTCACTGCAGGGCATTTCACCTTTTCTGAGGCACTTCCCTCACATTGTCTCAATGGTCCTCCTAATAGAACCAGGGTATGAGCATCATTATCCCACATCATGGGCAGAGGAAACTGTCACCGAGTTTCAAGTGACTTAGGAAGTTAGTGCTAGAGCCATGGTGAGCACCCCTGAGCCTGAGTCCAGGGCTCTTGGCTTCGAATGAGAAATTACGCCCTGACCAATTTTCACCCACTGAGCTGATCATACTTAGCTTCTCTTTAGAGCCACCGCTGTTTAATATCATTTTCACATTCTGAATCCAAGAGCATGAACATTTCAATGGTTTAGGTGACATCGACATTTCTTCTTTAGGCTTGGTTGACACATAGTCTATAAAGCAGAAGAGGATGATCATAGCAAATGGTAGGGCAGAGTGTGGGACTCGAAACTCCTTTGAAGGCCCAAAAAGCTTAGAAGAGAAATAATTTGAAAAAAAATTAAAAACTCATTATTCTCATTTCCATGTTCCAGACCTATTAATTTAGCCTCTAAAGTAATCTTTGTCCAGGGTACATAACTGTATCAAATACTCCAGCTATCGAAGCTTTATTTCCTTAATAGGCAAAGATAATATGGGCTGGGTATTCTTTTCCTACACATAATTCATTGAAGTCACAAATGTTCTCAGATGGCTTCTTTTTTTACTTCTCTCCGAGTTTATGCGCATCATGATCCAAGAAGATATAAATTACCACTGGGAGAAGGGGTGAGACTACTCTCTCCCATGACACAAACACCGAGATTTCATTTTCCTGATACTTTTATTTTGCTGCTAATAAAATTGGGTGGTTAAACCTCCATGGTAGAGTATGAATATAACACCAAAGTTAAGCTTTAACATCAGCAAAACCTCTATTAAAATGTTGCCCCAGAGACTGTAAATTTGAATCCTGGCTCTGCTGGTCAGGTTGGGCCTAAAAGCTAAGGAAAAGAAGTTCCTAAGTCTTGCTGAACAGGCCACACAGAAGGGTTTTCTTTTTTTTTCCTTGAGACTAATTTCCTTATGGAGAAGAAATAAAATAAAGAGGTTAAGAAAGGCCTCAAAAATTTTGCACTGACCTAGGAGAAGAAATGAGCTACAAAGAAACAGAGTGAGGAGATGTATGTTTGCCCCAAGATACTTGAACTCCAACAGATAAGGGCAAAATCTAAAAAGGGAAGAAGTACAGATGGTACTCTGCGATTTGGATTAAAATGTATTTCATTGAAAGCACTGCTTTCAGAAAGATGAACATAAGGAAAGCAATCCCAACTGCAGGGGAAACAAATGTCATCCAACACAGAGTTATGGCCCGGGGCGTGGCACACCTAGGCTCTTGAATCAGCCCTGCCTTAGACACGCCAGCCACTAACCATCTGTACTGACAGTGTTCCCCAAAACTCATGTCCACCTAGAACCTCAGAATGTGACCTTATTTGAAAATACACTCTTTGCAGATGTGATTAGCTAAGATGGGGTCATACTGGATTAGGGTAGGCCGTAAACCCAATGACCCATGTCCTTTTAACAAGAGTAGACACAGACACACAGGGAGAACGCCACAGGAAGATGGAGGCAGAGATGGGAGTGACTCACCTACAAGCCAAGCAATGCCAGGGACTGGTAGCAACCACCAGAAGCTGGGAAAGGCCGGGAGGATCAGCCTCTAGAGCCTTCAGGGAGAGCACGGCCCTGCTGGCATCTTGATTTTGGACTTCTGGCTGTGAAAGAATAAGTTTTTGTTGTTTTAAGAGAGTGTAGTTTATGAACCTGGCAGACAATTTAAATTCAGTGTTTGCACAATTAACTTATTATTACTGTTAGAAGAAAGTTCCTTAAAAGGAATAGGAGGTTGACAGCCTTACATTTTATATTCGATAACCTGTAGCATGAAAACTAGTAAAGTGTATTAGAACTGGTGAAAATTTTAAAGAAATATTAAAACAGACTTGAAGCCTAATGGTCTACCTAAGAGTAAGAACAAATGAGAAGGCAAGTGATAACTGACAGCTGCATTGTCAAACTTCTTCTGGTCTTTGAATGAAGGCACTAAAAATATTCACACTCCAGCATGCTTGCAGAACGGCTCTTCAGTATACATTTTACTAACACAATCAATGAATTTAGCAAAGATGTGTTTAAGAAGAGAGTATTTGAGGATTAGGAGTAGGTTTTAGAAATGAAATGGAGGATAAGCTAACAAATCTATCAGAAATAAGATCAACAACTTAAAATTTAAACCAATCTTGAGCATATATTTGAACTTGGATATGCAGAAATGGTGCACGAGTCCCCAAGGTTCCGTGATACACTCAAAGGATCAACAGCCCTATAGACAGTTAAATTACTCAGAAAGCCAGGGAATTTATCAAACATGAATTTCAAAGTGGATTCTGGCCTCCAGGAAGAATGGAAGTGCCCATTAATGCACATACAAAATAAATGTTGTCTGCAAGCTCTTGCCACTATTTATTTTTGACCATAAATTGGCTGAAGATTTTTAATTTACATAAAGAGGGACAAAGAGCACTTTCCCTTTGATAGAAGTAATTTGGGTCCAAGTTGTGTAAAACTATTTACAAATATTAAAAATGTAACTGTTGGCCTCATAGGTACAACACAAAGAAATAATTTGCACCATTTCACATCTCTTGGTACATTATTTATAACCAACTCCAATTTGAGAATGTTAACATTAAATAGGCTTCACACATGGAGGAAATACATACAAACCCATCATATATTATGAATTAAAATTATAATAGCTCTGCTAAAATTAGTTAAAGCAGATGGGCTGGAATAGAGTGAAGTACGCAACAGTCCTTAGAAATTTGGACGGTGTTTAGCTCATAACCTCAATATTTATTTTATCGATCTTAAGAAATGTTAGCTTCATCTACTGTTGACAGATAATTTATCAAAAAATCCCTTAAATAACAGAATATTGCATAGCTAAGTTGGCTCAGGAAATTAGTCACTGGCCTTTGGGCCACAGGACTTGAGCCTAAGCTTTCCCCAAGGAGAGAGGTTGAGCGTCATTCCTGGGATGACTGGACACAAACCCAAGGGGTGGAAGGGACCGCGGACAGGCTGGGTTGGGCTGTAGGGGTGGGTGTGGAGGAGCCTTCACCCCACATGCTGCCACCTCCATTTCTCAACACTCCTCTCCCAAGTAAAGTTGGTTTCCAAAAGGGTAAGGACTCCATTTTCTGAAAATGGTGCCTCCGAGTCCTTAGATGGCAAACACTTGGAAATGCGGACACAGGGACACTCAGCTTTCTCACATTTTGGTCCTGTTCAGAGGAAACCACTCTGACTTGTCTCTTTCACTGCCATTGAGACATCTAGACTGAGTTGGCCCTAGCCAAGAGCCTCAGCTTCACCGAGAATGTCCACACACTGACCCAGGGCTCACCCACTCTTTCCAAATCCACCTTCTATTAACAAGATCTCAAGCAGGAAACGAAGGCTTGTGTCCCTCATGGGATGTGCTGGAGGAGGGGTGGCAAGACTTCTCCGCCCTCTGCTGGGAAAGGAAGCCTGAAGGTGGTCTCTCCATTCTTCCACCCATCCCCCTCCTCACCCTACCCCAGGTGCTCAGGAGACCGCCATGGAGCCATATTCTCTGCCCCTCCCAACCAGCAGGACCAAGAGGAGCTGTCGCCCTGGCCCGGGCTCCCCCTCTCAGTTCTGTTGGCCACACTTCTCTGTGAGCCAAGGAAGCAAAACAACACTTAGTCCAGGCTCCAGAGCGCCTGGGCCCCTGGGCCCTCAGACAATACCCCTGAATGTGCACCCACCCAGCGTCTTGCTGCTTCCCTGGGGTGAGGAGCTCCCTGGCCTGTTTCAGCTACAGAGAGTTCATTACCAAACTGGCTTCTCTCAACTGGAAATAACATCTGCCCAGAAAAGACACGTGACAACGCCGCCCCTTCAAGAGGAACTGGAGGAAGCGGCCTTTCCACCTAAAAGGCACACTCAGCCTGGCGGGCAGATTTCACTCCCCAAGCACTCTCACGTGCAAGAAGTCCTGGATCCTCAGACCATTCTGCAAGGGAGGCTGGGGAGGAATTAATCAATGAATGCAGATTAATTTATGAGATGACGAGATACAGAGTAACTCGCCCAAGGTCGCACAGCTAACTGCAGCCCAAGTCTTGAGACACCAAGAACACACTCCCTCCACCACCTCACACTGTCCCTTGTGCAATAAGGGGATGCCTGGAACGCTGTTCCACGGCAGTTCCTTTGAGGTAAAACGCATTTATCATCTTGCATAAGTTATGACCCCAACTTTCCCACAAGAAGATCGTATCACCATAAAAAACACACCCCGTGCAGGTGGCTAACGTGATTTATTAAATTTTCTCAATTTCATGTGTTAGAAAGTTCCTCCACACAGGAAAATTTTCTAAATATTGAAAACATATGTACATAGGACAAAGCTCAGGGAAAAAAAGTTTATTATAATACATCACACATAATAAATGTTTTTTTTAACAAAGTCTGTATCAACTTTCCACATTAATCAGAAGTGAATGCTGTAGAATTCTGTATAATTAACCAGGAAGTCATATTACAAGTGATAAATATCACAGACAATAAAGTGAAGTGAACTAATATTGACCCTGAGCGCTCATTAATAATGCAGGGTTTTTGATAGTCCACCACGCAATTCTGACTCAGCCAACTGAAGGGTCAGGTTTCCCAATGATTAATAATTAGAGTGGCCTACTCATCAGAGGCTTAATCAACGACAAAACAGGCCCCGTTAGGCTTCTTTAAAATCGGAATCTCAGCTCTTGGATTTCCTGCTTTTCTCAAAAAGGTATGGACTTGAATCAAGACATATATTCCCTGATGACAGCACACCCTGAGGGTCCCAAGAAGAAGAGGTGCAAAAGATGCATGACACAGACTTGAGGCTTTGACGCTGAGAAGGGAACCAGCTTAACCAACAACACAAGCCTGGCCCTGCCCACCTGGCCCTGTCCCCTGGCCCTGTCCCCTGGCCCTGCCTGCATCGGCGACCTCCAGCAGGAACACTGCCCAGGAGGAATGGGTTACAATTGCACCTAAAGGACTTCACAGAAGGACTGCACATCTTCCAGGTGGGGGAAAGCATGGGAAGGTAAAGCTTTTCGCAAAACAGACAGAAGCTATCCACGCAAGTCAAACTCTTCCCTCTCCTTCTCTGCGCCTTTGTGACCAACGAGTTGCTATGTGACTTGGACAAATCCAGAATTTCCTCTACCTGCAGCAACTCCACCTCCTCGCCTTCACAATCAGGATCCCATGCCATTGTGCATTACTCCAGGCAAACAGCACACCAAGCACACCTGCATCTTCCAGTCCTTGGGCTTGCCCAGGCGAGGGTTCCCTAGCCTGCACCCCTTCCTCCTGCTCTCACTGCCTCCTTCACCCACATTCATTATGGAATACTCAGCTTAACTCACACCAGGTCCAAAATCCTAACTCAGTCTCAAACTCCGAGTGACATCTCCCTCTCCTGGACCCAGCAGCACCTATGTGCCTCCGCACACTGACCACAGGCATGTGTCTCATCTCCCCAACCCCCACCCCACTCCCTGCAGACTCACTCCTCTACCCACCACGCCCCGCCCAGCAAACATACAGGAAGCAGTGAGGAACACCGTCTAGCTGGCTGTACAGATGGGGAACGAGATGGCTGGGGTTCTGTCCAGAGTATTCAGGGGAGGGGGGTTCCAATGAGTGGGGACCCTGGGCGCACGACTATCCAGAGGAGCTGAAGTTAGAGGGCCCTTGGGGACTCCCCTGAGGGGAACCCAGGGAGTGAAGAAGACGCCTACCTTGAGGATCAAATACCGCTCTAGACTTCAGGATTGCACAGAATTGGAAACAACCTAAGTGTCCAACAACAGGGGATTGATCAAATAATTACGGTACATCCACCTAACAGAATACTGTGAAATCATGGTGGAAGTAAGTATGAAACAGCACGTGCAATTTAACCACAATTCATGAGAAAATGTGCAGAGAGGACAAGCCGCACACACAAAAATGCTAATCATAGTTATGACTGGGTGGTGGGATCACAGGTGACTTTTCATTCTAGAATTTATGCTTTTCTAGATGTTTCAATAACTGAAAGGTTGGTGGTTCAAATGCACCAGCTGCTCTGCAGGAGAAAAATGTGGCAGTCTGCTTCCGTAAAGATTTACGGCCTTGGAAACCCTATGGGGCAGTTTTATTCTGTCCTACAGGGTCACTATGACTTGGAATTGACTCATGGCAATGGGTTTAGATGCTTCAAATTTTCTGAAATAAATAGATAAAGTAGACGGCCAAAAAAGAAAGGGGGAAAAAAAAAAAAAACAGCACAGTAGGAACCACGCTGGCGCTGCCTGGTAAGCGGGATCACCGTAAGAAGCTGGGACTAGTAGGGGGCTCCAAGCCCAAGTGCACCTTGGGAGCCAGGAAGCCAGAGGGGCGGAAAGGCCGAGAGCTTCCCTGGCTCCTGCGCAATGGTTAATAGCCTCTCTTTGAGCAGAGGGAAATGGGGAGGCATTTCAGAAAAGGCAAAGCAAAGTGCGGGGGTATGGACACTCCCACCTCCCCCCTCCTTCCTTATGCAAACACCCCCCCCCCCCCCCCCGCGCGCTCGAGGTCTGTCAGAGCTCACCCCCTTGTTCCACTCTCACTTCTCCCCTAGGTGAGAACTTAACGTCACCGGTGAAGCCCAGGTTGGAAGCAGCGACCCTCAGGTCAAAGCCTCCTCCCGTGACCAACCGCTCGGCCAGCCAGTCACCTTTATTTACGGCTCCTGTAAAAAGAACCTGCTGTGAATTCTCTGCCCTCTCATGCCCACTAATGAGATGTCCCGTAATATGGACAGAGTTCCACCTTTTGGGGGAACCAGCGGCTTCTCAGCCCATTCAGAAAGGCCGCTGGCACTTCTCAGAAGCCTTCGTGGGGCAGGGAGGCCGGGGCCGTGGGCACCCGTGCCGACCCTCTCCCCTCGTTGGTGGCACCAGGCACTCCCACCCCAGCAGCAGCAGCGGATTTCCGGCCGGAACCAAACCAGGGTCAACTCCACCTTTGCGACACTCTATTTTATGTCTTATTTTTATCTCCTTTCCTCGTCTTTCAGTGTGAACGGTCGACGTTGTTTTAAGAGGTCAGTTTTATATGCGGGAGCACCACCAAACTATTCAAGTTTAAAATGATACTACTGTTTAAGGCCCGTAATTTCCCGGACACGTGATTTACTGTTGCGGCACTCCGGAAGGCTCCTCTCATACCTCCGCGAAGAACTAGTCCAAGTGTTAAATAAACATGAAGTCTGCGTCTTGTCTTATTTCCAAAAGTGCAAACACTGTGTTACTCTAATGATTAAACACCGCTCAACACACAACCAAGTGATGCTTTCACAGTTGCTTCTTCCCCGTGGCTTCATTTTCTGTATTAATTATTTTGTGTTCAGACAAAGACTTTAATTAGGAGTCATAAAGGTTTCTGAAGAGTGAATAAGTAGTTTCCTTTGCATTAGACTGATAATAAACAGACATTTCTAAAACAAGGAGCTGCCTTTGCAGGCGCTAACTGAGCCTGAATCTATTAACCACGAGCTAAACTCAGCCTCGTAAACACTGTTCAGGGATGCCACCTGACAGCAAAAATGATTCAGACCGCCTTCAGGTCCTTAAAGAGGAAATAAATTCATTGACATCTGCTGGATAGCAAAGGCTGAAACTTGCCTCTGAATGTGAAAAATTCCACCAATATTATCTTAAGCTCCTAACACCAATGATTAAAAATTGTTTGATTCTCTGAAGTGACGTACACAGGCAAAAATAAATAAATAAATAGAGTAGCTTTTTAAGGACAAGAAACAAAAATATGTGTGCTCGATTACAAGTCTGAAAGAGAGGGAAAAGAGAAGGTTAGCTCTCCCCGTTGAGAGATCTGCCCTCAACTCTCACACGGGAACCACGCTGTCCACAAGGGCCCTCCAACAAGGGTGCAGATAAGCAGTGCATAGCCCTGGAAGGGCTTTTCTCAGCTACTGGGGTTCCATGAGTCAGAATCTACTCGACAGCAGTGGGTTAGGGTTCAGAAAGTCCAGCTGTGACCCAACCAGGCAGCACTCACTTCCCTGGAAGCTCCTAGGAGCTGCATGGTTGTTATCTTTCCTTTAGTCTGACAGGACAAACAGCCTGGACAAGCCCGTGGGTGACCGAGCAGGTACTTCTGTTTTCAGCTTTATTTTACATATTCCTGAGCCCTGGGCCCCACCTAGCTTGCCAGCTGTCTCCTTAGTCACTGCTTTCTAGTATCATAAATCATGAGAACCAACGGAGTCCCTGGGTGGTGCAAACATTAACGTGCTCAGCTGCAAACCAAAAGGTTGGAGGTTCAAGTCTACCCAGAGGCACCTCAGAAGACAGGCACGGCAATCTACTTCTGAAAGATCAGCCATTGAAAATCCTATGGAGCCCAGTTCTTCTCTGACACACATAGGGTCGTCATGAGTCGGAGTCGATGGCAACTGGTTTTTTTGTCTGGGGTCTTCAGTGTTGGGAGAGATGGGTTATCTCCTACTTAACCTTCAGGATGCAGCACAGGAACCACCTGCCCCAGGACACTGCCCACCCTCCAGGCCAAGGTGATGCCCTTCCCACATCCAAAGTTCCCCACTCACTGCAGGGCCCACACTGACCTTGGTGGGGCAGGTACCCGTTCTACTGTGAGTTCCTTCTGGCAAGGCCAGGCCTTACCGACCTTTGCCCCAGCACAGAGTTGGCACCGAGTGAGTAAACACTGGGTAAACACTTGTAAAAGGAACGAGTGGGCAAAATGAATCAAACTGAATGTCCTTCAGCCCTGGCCCTGGCAAAATTCTGGCTGAGTACAGAGCAGGGAAAAGCCCAGATTCCAGCTTCTACCTTGTCAGTGGCTCCCGCTGGCACACCTCACTACCTCACACCACCTCACCCTGGACTGGCTTCTGAACACAGTGTTTTCTTTATAAAAGTGTCTGCCTTTGACCTGCTAAAACCAAACAGACCAAGCCAGCTGCCAGGATCGAGTTGGCGATGAGGACCTGGAACCCTCAGGTTGGGACACCCTTCTTTGTACACATGCGATTACGGTAACTTTGCAAGCCACGGTATCACGGACAACTGTCGTTTCAGATGCCATGTAACCAGAAGGAGCGATGTTAAATGTGCTTTTGCTGTTAGAAAGCAAACTCCAGTGATGGGTTTCTCCCATTAATGAGAAATATCCAGGAGCCCACAGATAAGGATCAGCAGCCTTGTCAGGAGGCAAGGGTGGCTGCTCATGTGGCAAAACCACAGAATATTTGTTTAAATACACACGGCCATCAGCAAAGACAGGTTATGGAGTAGAAAGAGCCCTGGACCTGGTGTGAAAAGTCTGGGTTCCACCTTGGGCATTGCTGGTGGGAGTGTGAAATGGTACAGCCACTGTGGAAAACAGTTGGGTGCCTCCTCAAAAAGTTAAACACAGAATTACCATATGACCCAGAAATTCCACTCCTAAGTATGTACCCAAAAGACCTGAAAGCAGGGATTCAAACAGACACCTGTACACCAGTGTTCACTGCAGCATTATTCACGATTGCCAAAGTGTGGGAAAAAAAGAAGCGTCCACCAACAGACAAATGGATAAACAGAATGTGGTACAGTAAAACCTGCAAAAGCCAGAAACTGTGTAAGGCAGGAACCTGTCAGAGAAGGAAAACTTAAGTATTTTCCACTAATAGAGAATGATCGAAAAATGGGAAGACTGCACCCTGTCAAAGGGGGAAAACTTGAGACACCCCGAGAAACAAGGCGGGCCTGTTGAGTTCCAGCTCTCACAGGTTTCACTGTATATACACAGTGGAATATTACTCAGGCCATAAAGAGAAATGAAGTTCTGATACATACTACTACATGGATAACCTTGAAAACATTATGCTGAATGAAACAGCCAGACACAAAAGTCCACATCATATGATCCTACTTATATTAAATATCTAGACTAGGCAAATGCATGAGACAGAAAGTAGACTATTGATTACCAGGGACTGGAGAGGGGGGAAACGGGGAGTTACTGCTCGGCGGATACAGAGTTTCTGTCTGGGGTGATGAAAACGTTTTGAAAGTAGACAGTGGTAAAGGCCGTACAACACTGTGAATGCCACTAATGGCAGTGAATTGTACACTTAAAAATAGTTAAAATGACAAATTTTATGGTATATATATTTCAGCACAATAAAATTTTAATATTAAAAAATCTATGTTCCAATCCCAGGACAGCTAATTCCTAGCTCTGTGCCTGAGACAAGTTACTTAGCCTCAGATTCACAGTCTAGAAAAAGTAAATGATGCTACCTACCTCTTGGGCAACCGTAAAGGTTAAGCGAGATGATATGAGGGTCTAGCTCCATCAATGTCTGTCCTCTCCCTTCCTCCTCGGATACTAGGGGTACATCACCTGCTCACAACTTAAACACTTGTTCAGGAGCACTGCTTCACGTACCTTTTTGGCCCAGCTACTCCATGTCTGTGAACACATCCCTCCAGAAAAAAACTCACAAATGCACGCAGGTAACAAACATAAATGTTCACGGCAGCACTTACATGGAGGGGAAAAGCTGGAAATAACCTCAATGCCCACCATGAGAGGCCCGGAAAAGAGGAAATCATACACACCCATGCTGTGTATACTATGCAGCTGTTGGGAAAATGCACCAGGTCTCCACATCTTTGTCAGAGACCATGTCCAAGTGAAAGAGGGAAAGGCAAGTTTGCAAACCAGTACGTGCAGTAAGACCCTATTTGTTCAGAAAGACAAAAGGAGGCAGGCAGGCAGATGACAGACGGGAAGATGCCCGTGTACACATGTATGCCCTGGAAATTTCTGCAAGAATACACAAGAGGTGGGCTTTTACTTTTCACTTGACACCTTTTGTGCTGTATGATTTTGCCATGTAAGATTTAAAGCCAAAAGCAACTGTCCTACAGTCAAAGCAAAGATCTTTGCACCTGTTCTCATCTAACAGAGAGAAAACAGGTTCAGTGTGGGAGGTTTCATAGTGGTGCTATGCTAAGGTGGGATGAGAGAGACAGGGACCACCACAGACAAAAGGGCCAGGTCATGATGAGCTCCGTTCGTGCACAGATTTAAGACACAGTTAGTTTTATATCACGGTCTTCTTCATGTCTGTGAGGGGTTCCAGGCTGTGGCTAAGCCCCACCGACATCGAGCTCGCTTGAGTACAAAGGAGCCAAGCATGTCACAGGCCTAATTAGGAACCCAGAATAAAGACCAAGGGGAAAAAAGAAAGTATAATACAACGGCGAATACGTTCAGAAAATGTCAGCTGCCAAATGTTGGCACTTTGCGTTTCACCTCCAGTTGGGCAAAAATGTCCCCAGATCCCAGAAAACTGTAATAAAACTCCATGTGGTTCCACTTTTATGGGTGAATCTGAAACCAGGTGGCTCTGGAAAGAGAGTTCCCACAGCCCTCGCCCTCCTGTGGTTTCTCTGGATGCTTAGAATGTTTTCCTAAAATGAAATTACCAACATGAATCTCTTCTATGCAAGCAAACTTTCATACCAAGTATGCCAATTACAGGCTTGTCATTTTCCCTTTGTAAACCCCAATTTTGAGCCATAAAAAATATGCTTAGGATACAATTTTTGAGCGCAAAAGAATCAGTTGTTTGGTTTTTGTTTTTTGGCGGGGGGGGGAGGGGGTGCTTTGCAAATGTCCTCTTAGCTTTCTTAAGAGAAAACAATAATATACAGATTAATCATCGCTGGTTTTGATCATGATTCAGTGGTTCTCTATCATCAAATTTCTAAATTTAAAAAATGTTAAGCCAGCATGGACAGACCTTGAAAACACCATGTGAGTGCAATCATAAACTGACAAATATTGTATGAACTCACTTCTAAGAAATATCCAGAATAGGCAAATGTACAGCGATCAGAGTTTGCAGTGGTTACCAGGGGCGGGGGAGGGGCAGGGAGAAGCACTGATGAAGAAGCACGGAGTCGCTGTTAATGGGGATGAGAAATTCGGTAACAGGCACTGACGAGGGTTGGACAACAGGACGGATGTTATCGGTGTCAGTGAATCGCACATGTGAAGAATGTTGGACTGGCAAATGTTGTGCTATCTATATTTTTACAATACAAAAAAAAAAAAAAAAAACCCAGTTAAGTCATAAGATAATCTTGTCTAATCTTAAGGGCAAAAGGGCCCCCTGGAGATGGAGGAGAAGGAGTAAGTGCATGGGAAAGGATTTTATAAAGCAAGCAGGTGAGGGAAGGCAGAAATCCTGAGTGTTTTCATGACAAACCTATCCTGTGAGCTCGAAGGCACACCAGGACCTGGGCGCCACGGCGTGTGACCTGGGCAGGATGGCCTGGGTGAACAAAGGGCTCTCAGACCACACCCGGAGTGCCTGTCGTCGTTAGGAGTATTAAGCCATTACTTCCATGTAGTTTTTCACGTGGTTTAATATAACTATACCTTTTTCTAACAGCCACATACTCCAACTTTGACACATTTGAGGCTAGAAGATCTACAGGGAAATGTAGAATCAAGAGCCATAAGACACTGGGTTACAGTTCATGAGAATTTGCAATTTAAGTATATGATGACTGAAAAGGGATGTAGATGCATCGGGAAATGTATCTTTCCGCTGCTACATCTACAAGCAGGTTAATTAAGTCACCAACGCTCTGCAGAGGAAAGTGTAAAACACGGTGCTCACGTGAACTCTTCTCAAGGGTTACACAATTTATAACCCACATCAGCCTGGGAGGAGGAGGTGTGGTGCCTCTGCCAGGCTTCCTAGGAGCCGTCTCCAGGTAGAGGAGGAGGGGACCCAGGCAGCGCGCACCCTTCCATCCCCCCCAAGCTTCCCCGCATGCCCAGGGCCTGCTGGGGGCAGAGGGAAAGGGGGAGGAGTTCCAGAGGAGAGGGCAGCACCCTGGCTAGGCACAGGCCACCTCATGAGCAGGGACGGATGGGCCCTGCTGGGAGTGTGGACTTGAAGGGGTGGGTGCAGGGGCCTGAGTGGGCGCACAGGAGCATTGGGCAGCCTGCCCAGGGACTGAGTTTCTAGAAAGAAGGTGAGGGGCGGGGGACCCATGGCCCCAGTGACTTCTCCCCAGGATGGTGGAAGTACTGGTGTCTCAGAGGGTGTCCTGGAGCAGACGGCACCCTCTTGAAGTCCTGAGCCCTTGGCCCCAGTGTCCAGGGTCTGATAAACCAGAACCTACACTCTGAAGTCAGTGCGCGCCTATATCAACACGCGGCCCAGGGCTGGGCCACCGTAGAAGTCTCTGTTGTCAATTAAACCGCGTCCTTCCACCTTGGCCTCCCCGTGGCAGCAATGGCAGCTCCAAGTGTGAAGTGAAGTCACGCCTTCAGAGAAGCCCCCCGCCACCCTGAAGCGTGTCCTGCATCCCTGCCAGGTATACACTGCCAACTTGCGCACTCAGGCTCTCAACCCTCGGCGTAAGCCAAGGAAGGCAGGTGAAGCCGCACTCCCTCCCCAAGTTTTTGCATCTTCAAAATGCAGGAGGGTTAGAATGTAAAGTTGTCAAGACTCAAGGAGAACGAACCCCTTGGAGCTCGGCCAGGCGGTGGACTGCCGTCCTGACATGATCAGCTGCACCGTCAGCAGCAGGTAAGGGTGGGGCCCCCACGTGCAGGCCGCCCCAGTGCCGGTGTGTGCTACCCGTCTGTCCTCATTGCCTTCTGCTGCCCTGTCGATTCCTTCCAAGGGCTCTGAGAGAGGAACCTCCCTGCCCTCTCCCAGCCTCCTGTGGCTCTAGCAATCCTTGTGTGCTTCGCTGCTCGTGGCTGCATCTTCATGTGGTGTCTTCTCCCGGTGTGACTCTCCGTGGCTGTGTGTCCATTCTCACCTGTTCCAGACACCACTCAGGAGGGGTTAGGCCCACCTTCTCTGGCATGATTTTAACTGATAACAGCTGCAAAGACAAGCCCTCGTTCCTCAAACAAGGGCACAGTCACAAGCACAGCTGTTAGGATTTCCATATATCTTTGAGGGAGACGTAATTCAATCCATGAACGACCTGTGAGTTAAGCTAACCAGAGAGGGTTTCTGCCCTTACACGCAAATGTGCCATAAGACAGGCACCCAGAACAGACTTCCCACACATGTCAGAGAGAAATGTGCTCCACAGGACTGTTTTAGGCCACCCGGCTTGTGGTCATTTGTTATAGAAGCCACAAGAAGCACAGACAGACGCTGAGGTGTATAGAGTTGTACTGGTTTTACTAAATGTCCGTTGCCAGGACAGCCCTGACTGGGTGGAGGATGCTCTGGGCCTGGCCACCTCAAGTGGGCAGAAGCCCAGCTACTGAGTCAAAATAAACCACGAGCACCTTCCAGTCCTTCAGCCAAACCAAAGTTGAGGACACCATGGGAGAGAAGAGAACCTGACCGCGCAGTCAGTGATGGAAGACCACCACCTTTCTGCCTTTTCTGTGAAGCAGACGTACGACACAGAAGGCACTATGTCATCAAGAATCCGACGTAACATCCCCAGACCACCACTGCAGCCTCACTCTAGCTCCACTTCCTCTCAGAGGAGCTCGGAATGAGTTAGATGTGTCCTAGGTGGACTCTGGAAAATCCAGAGAAGAAAGTATCCAGTTTGTTATAAACAGAGTAACAATATGGCTGACTGTCTAAATGAGGACTACTGTAGAGTGAAGGGAGCCAGGACAGATGGTTATTCATCTACAAGGCAGTGCTTCTCAAACTTGTTCACACAACAACTTGGAGGTCTTGTGAAAACACAGGTTCTGATTAGGCAGGTCTGGGAAGGGGCCTGAGATTGTGCCTTTCTAACAAGCCCCCAGGCCACGCAGAGGCTGCTGGCTCCCGGACAGAAGGTGCTTGGAGCTACAGGACTGCCAGGCACTCTCCCGGGGTGGGACAGAATGTGGACTCATATAGTTTCTGTTAAATGAATGAAATATTGTTAAGTAAGGTGATCCCAGGTCATGAACCCCATAAGACCAATGTTTTAGGGTGACTCCATGTGCACACATGCATTTTTTCCAAAAGCCAGACAAAGAAATAAACAGAGATGGTGTTATGGATTGAATTTTGTCCCCCCAAAATATGTGTTATAAATCCTAACCTCTATGCCTGTGGTTATAATCCCATTTGGGAATGGGTTGTCTTTGTTATGTTAATGAGACAGGGTTAGTGTAGGATGTGTCTTGAGTCAATCTCTTCTGAGATATAAAAGAAGAGATTAAACAAGAAGCAGAGGAGCAGAGGTGGGGGAAGAGAGATGCCAAGCCACATGAAGATAGCCCAGGAGCAGAAACTCAGAAGAGACAAGGACCTTCCTCCAGAGCTGACAGAGAAAGAAAGCCTTCCCCTAGAGCCGGCACCCTGAATTCAGACTTCTAGCCCTCTAAACTGTGAGAAAATATTCTTCTGTTTGTTAAAGCCACTCCACATGGTATTTCTGTTATAGCAGCACTAAGTAACTAAAACAGGTGGATACAGACGATCATCAGGAATGCAGCAATGGAAGTTGCCAACATCAGGCTTTTTCTTCTAACAGAAAACACAACTTGTATATCAAACTCAATGTGAAAGATAAAGTCAACGGGTAAACACAGAGCAAATAAAGAGCATCCCAATTGTTGGCTGTGGGCTGCCCACTACAAATAACTGAATGGAATGACATTTTAGTGCTCCCAACAATGCCAAAATGACACAGCCAGGCTCCAACACAAGGTAAACACTGGCGTGGACACAGATGGGACAAGACACAAGATGGCGAGGGAGGGAGGCTGCAGCCGCAAGCTGGCTGGACTCTGGGGCTAGAAGCAGGTGGTAGCATCCAGGAGGCTAGGGGTGATGAAAAAGTTCTGGAAATAAACAGTGGTGAGGTCACACCACATGGTGAATATAATTAATGCCAATGAACTATAAACTCAGAAATAGTTAAAATAGCAAACTCTGTTATATTTATACATAAGTGTATTTACCACAATAAAAAACAATGTAACACTAAGCCCACCTGGCAGCATTACAAGGATAAATTAAATCCACAGTTGCAATATTTGTAAACTATTAATAATAAGGAAGTTCCTTACCCTGATATAGTTATTCAAAATCTACAGTACACATCACACTTAATACTGACTTTAGAAGGTCTCACTAAAACCAAGGAAAAGATAAGAATGCTTGTTATTACCACTGACATTTAACATTGTTCTGGAAGTTCTAGCCAAACCAATTCAAACAGAAAAATAAATTGATATTTTAGGAGTAGCAAAGAAAGAGATGATATGGTTGTCTATTTATTAAATTCAAAAGAATTTATACACAAATATTCCAAAGAAAGGTAAATAAACAATATCATTAATATCACACACAAGTAAAATTTTGCTGAAGATCATTCAGAAGCCACTGTGGCAGTACATCGACAGGGAACTGCCAGAAATTCAAGCCGGATTCAGACGAGGACGTGGAACCAGGGACATCATTGCTGATATCAGATGGATCCTGGTTGAAAGCAGAGAATACCAGAAAGATGTTTACCTGTGTTTTATTGACTATGCAAAGGCATTCAACTGTGTACATCATAACAAATTATGGATAACATTGTGAAGAATGGAAATTCCGGAACACTTAATTGTGCTCATGAGGAACCTGTACATAGACCAAGAGGCAGTCATTCAGACAGAACAACGGGACACTGCATGGTTAAAATCAGGAAAGGTGTGCATCAGGGTTATATCCTTTCACCATACTTATTAAATCTGTATTCTAGCAAACAGTCTGAGAAGCTGGACTATATGAAGACCATCAGGATTGGAGGAAGACTCATTAACAACCTGTGATATGCAGATAAGATAACCTTGCTTGCTGAAAGTGAAGAGGACTTGAAGTACTTACGGATGAAGATCAAAGACTACAGCCTTCAGTATGGATTGTACCTCAACATAAAGAAAACAAAAATCGTCACAACTGGACCAAGAAGCAACATCATGATAAATGACAAAATACTGAAGTTGTCAAGGATTTCATTTTACTTGGAGCCACAATCAACACCCATGGAAGCAGCAGTCAAGAAATCAAATAACATGTTGCATTGGAAAAATGTGCTGCTAAAGGCTTCAGATTTTTTGCTTAAAAAACCAAAGGTGTCACCTTGAGAAATAAGGTGTGCCTGACCCAAGCCATAGTATTTTCAATTGCCTCATATGCATGCGAAAGCTGGACAATGAATAATGAAGACGGAAGAAGAATTGACTCCTCTGAATTATGGTGTTGATGAAGAATGCTGATTATACCACGGACTTCCAGAAGATGAACAAATGTGTCTTGGAAAAAGTACAGCCGGAATGCTCCTTGGAAGCAAGGATGGCAAGACTTCATCTCACATACTTTGGACATGCTATCAGGAGGGACCAGTCCCTGGAGAAGGACATCATGCTTGGTAAAGTAGAGGGTCAGCAAAAAAGAGGAAGACCCTCAACAAGATGGACTGACACAGTAGCTGCAACAACGCACTCAAGCACAACAACAATTCTGAGGATGGTGCAGAACCAGGCAGTGTTTCATTCTGTTGTACATAGGGTCCCTATGAGTCAGAATGGACTCGACAGCACCTAACATAAAACATACACAAATATCAGAGGTAGTTAAGAGTTTGGCACGATTACTAGATACTAAATTGTAGCTGGCAAAATAATAGTCTCCCAAAGATATCGATGTTCTAATCTCTGGAATCTGTAAATATGCCACCTTACATGGCAAAAGGGACTTGCATATGTGATTAAGGTTAAGACCTTTAGATGGAGAGATTATCCTGAATTACCCAGGTGGACCAATCCAATCACATGAATCTTTAAAAGTGGAGGTGTGACAACAAGAGTCAGAGAGATGCAAACCTGTTGGCTTGGAAGATGGAGGAGGGGGCCATGAGCCAAGGACTGTGGCAGCCTCTAGAGATTGGAAAAAAGCACAGAAATACATTCTCTCCTAGAGCCCCCAGAATGGAATACAGACCTGCCAACACCCTGATTTTAGCCTAGGAAGACCCATGTCTGATTTCTGACCTACAAAACTGTAAGAGAATACAGCTGAGTTGTTTCAAGTCACCAGGTTTATGACAGTTTTTAAAGCAGCAACAAATCAACTAATAAAAATCAACAGCATTTCTATCATCAGTGAGCCTATTACACGATGTAAGTATTTAAGTTCCCATTCATAATAGCAGCAGAAACTAAATGGTCCCTAGAAATAAACCTAAAAAAGTACTTCACGAGAACAAAACTAAGCATTATCAAAGGACATAAAAGAAAACCTACATCAGTGGGGAGATATACCACGGTCAAGAATCAGAAAACTTTAGGTCATAAATAAACCAAATCTGCCAAAATTAATCTGTAAAGTCAATGGAATTATAATTATGGACTCAAACATGCCAACAATGGTGAAGAAGGCACAGGACCAGGCAACATTTTGTTGCTACACACTTGGTGGCCGTGAGTCAGAGCAGACTTGAGGGCAACAACAGCAACTGTAATGAAAACGCCAAAATGAGTTTCTATGGAACTTGACAAGCCAATCTTAAAATTTAATGGGATCATAATTTTGGAAAGCAATTTGGGGAATACCTAATAAAATTGAAGATGCTTGTACCCTATGACTTAGCAATGAGATTTCTCAGTACAAACTCTTGCTCATGTGCACAAGAGTTTGAAGGAGACATGTATGGGAGTGTCCACTGCCCCACTATCTGTAATAGGGGAAAATGGGGAACAAGCTAAACAGTCATCAATAGGAAACAAATACATGGTTTTAGAGTCTGACAATGAGATAAATAAACTAGTTATATGCAGTCACAAACCCCCACACATCTATCAGTTTGTCGTGCCATGGGGGCTTGCGTGTTGCTGTGATGCTGAAAGCTATGCCACCAGTACTCAGATACCAGCAGGATCATCCATGGCAGACAGGTATCAGCTGAGCTTCCAGACTAAGACTAGGAAGAAGGACCCAGCGGTCTACTTCTGAAAAGAATTAGCGAGTGGAAACCTTATGAATAGCAGGGGAACATTGTCTGATACAGTGCCAGAGCATGAGCCCCTCAGGTTGGAAGATGCTCAAAATACAACTGGGAAAGAGCTGCCTCCTCAAAGTGGAGTCGACCTTAATGATGTGGATGGAGTCAAGCTTTCAGGACCTTCATTTGCTGATGTCGCATGACTCAAAATGAGAAGAAACAGCTGCAACCATCCATTAATAATTGGAACGTGGAACGTACACAGTATGAATCTAGAAAAACTGGAAATCATCAAAAATGAAACGGGGCGCATCAACATCAGTATCCTAGGCATTACTGAGCTGAAATGGATGTGACCAGAATGCTCCTCAGAAGCAAGAATGGCAAGACTACTTCTCACATACTTCGGACATGTTATCAGGAGGGATCAATCCCTGGAGAAGGACACCATGCTTGGTAAAGTAGAGGGTCAGTGAAAAAGAGAAAGACCTTCAACAAGAGGGACTGACACAGTGGCTGCAACAATGGGCTCAAGTATAACAAGTATTGTGAGCATGGCCCAGGATCGGGCAGTGTTTCGTTCTGTTGTACTTAGGGTCACTATGAGTCAAAATCGACTTGATGACACCTAACAACAACATATGCAATCTCAAAAACAGAACACGGAGTGAAAAAAAGCAAGGATTTGGACAATATAATGCCACATATGTAAAATCTTAAATCTTAAAATCTGCAATATCGTATGTAATATTTGATACATAAATATTATAAAACTATAAAAATATACATTTGTTGTTGTTTCGTGCCGTTGAGCCAATTTTGACTCATAGTGACCCTACAGAACAGGGTAGAACTGCCCCATAAGGTTTCCAAGGCTGAAATCTTTACATAAGAAGATCGCCAGGTCTTTTCTACCACAGAGCTGCTGGTAGGTTTGAACCACCAACCTTTCTGGTAGCAGCCAAGCACTTTAACCACTGCCAACACCAGGGCAAATACGCATAGGAATGACGAATACTAAGTTGGTAATATCAGGACTAAAATAAACACTAAGTTGATAATATTAGGGGCTACCTTTTGGAGGGAGGAAGGGTTTGAGATCACAAGAGGGCATCCATTTTATCTAGAATGTTACGATTTGAAAAAGACGGTAGATATGTGATTATTTTCCTATTATTCTTATCCTTTTATAGATTCATACTATAGATCTTAATTTTATAACATATTTTTATAAAAAGAACTAACACCCCTCTGCTGGGTATGTCTGTTGCTGTAAGCATCTGTCTCTCCAGCCCCACAGCTCCTCAAGGGTGCCTTGTAATCACTGTGACACAACCTGTCACTGAGAAGACGTCCTGTATTTCTGATAAGACATCCACTCAGTTGCTACCACTGTCAGGACTTTGCAAGTAGGAAATATGTTACAATTTTTTTTTCACCAAAAACTGAAGAAAACGTTACTGTTTATAAAGCAGTCCAAAGGTGATGAATATTTATAGGTAAGGAAATCCAGCCTGCCAAAGCGTTCTGATTAATAATAGAGCAGGATAACTAAATCCTGGTAACCTTTTGTGACAAATGCTAGGCAGTGGTCTCGGGTAGCAGGGGGTGAGCCACTCCCTTTGGAAAGACTTTGGAAAGACTCCCTTTGGAAAAGCCCTCCTTTGGAAAGACTTCACATCAAGCGTGGCACACTCAGATATATGTGAAAGGGGTGGGCCACAGCCTGAACTCCTTGTCAGGGGTCAGGCGGAGTACAGGAAGCTCCAAAACTCTGAGGTCTGCTTTGGATTGCCTCAGGCAGGAAAAACAGATGGATTTAGGGGAGTTTGGCCCAAGTCAAAAAGCAGTCAGTGTGAAGAAGCCCACAATTAAATCTCTGCAGCTTTAATGGAGAAATCCCACAGAAGGCAGCGCTTCTCTGTAAAAACCCGCCCGTCTCCCACAGGAGCGACTCTGCAACAGGCCAGCTGACAATGACTTGGAAATAAACGGTCTGCTGTTGATATGCATGTTTTAACTCCTGTGAACATTAATGGGAGTTGTGTGTACCTATTGATTGCCAAGAGGCCTAAACTTTAAAGACTTCATTCTGAATTCCAAGATGTCTGTCAGTTCCTCCTGGGCCCTTGGTCTTCACCAGCACTTGGTATTTTGAATGCTTTTCCGCTGCATATTTTAAAAGAAGAAATTTAGGGGCTTATCCAATCTGACCTTCTGTCTCTCAAGCCCGAGAGGTTTACCGGCCGCCTCGTGGACGCACAGCCACATTTAGGCGGAGATGAGCGGGCACGGCGGCGCACTTGCCTTGGCAGAGGGTGGGTATCGATCACCAAGACGACCCGCGCAAACACACGGGCCCTGTGGCCCCCTGAGGAGCGCCCCACCCCGCTCATATGGTTGAGGCCACTTCCAACAAATCCATAATGATCTGTCCCCACAAACTTCTCACAGGGTCCCAGGAGCCAAGAGGGATGCTAGCGACTCAGGCCCGCTACACTCCAGTGGCCTGTTTTCCGGAAACCCCGGTCGTGACCCCCGGGGCCTTTAGGAAGGTTCAGGAATGTTCGGGAACATGGAAGAACTCACGTCTTTAGAAGCCACTGGCGCTGCGGTTCTCAGGCTAAGAGCCAGGGTGCTGGAGATGCTGCGGTTTCCGGATGTGCTGTGGGGAGCCGACCTCCACTTCCTGTGTGAGCGGTTCCCTGCCGACGACTTCCGGCGGTGTCCCTTCCCCACAGCTCCGGCGGCGCATGGCCCCAGGCGTTCTCCAGGTGCCGCAGTCCTTCTGTCCTACTCCCTCGGAGTGGACGTGGCTCCTCGGCCCGGCCCCCACGCTTGCTGCCCCTTGGCTCTCGGAATGGTGCAGCCTGGCCCATGGCTCAGGGGCCGCGGTCTCGTCCTGGAAGCACACCACCCCTACTCTCACACTTCAGCTCCTCCACGTCCTGCCAAGGTACTGTCCAGTGGCCTTGGTGACTGAGGGACCCTCTTGGAGGGCCAGTTTCCTTATCCCCCATAATCCAAAAAAGCAGTTGCCAGACAAGTTGACTCCAACTCATGGTGACCCTGTATGTGCAGAGGAGAACTGCTCCACAGGGTTTTCAAGTCTGTGACCTTTTGCAAGCAAATTGCCAGGCCTTTCTTCTGAGGTGCCTATGGGTGGATTAGATTTGAACCACCAACATTTCAGTTAGCAGCCTGCACTTAACCGTTTGCACCACCCAGGGATTCCTGTCTCCCCCCAAAATGAAGGTCAAACTACTGCTTTCAGGACCCTGGGGGAACCGAATTAATACACTAGGTGAACTCGGTTTCTGCCTGTGAAAACTCTCACCCACAGTAAATACTCATGGTGTGCCAGCTTCCTCCCTTCCCTTCTGGCAGAATCTAAGCATAGGAGAAAAGGGGGTGGGAAGACTCAGGAGAAACGAATAGAGCAGAAACTAATAAAAGTCCTATGATTTACACAGAAGTCTTGACGGTGTGGTTTCAGGGCACTCACATATCCACGAGTACCTTTGATGCCTGCAGAGAGTAGTTTAATTCAGCAAATAAAAGGACAGGGCACCCAGGTAGCGTTGAATTTCAGATAAAGAACACATTTTAGTAAAAAAAAAAAAAAAGAAAAAGTTTTATGTGTATATATATATATATATATATATATATATATATATATATATATATATATACACACACACACATATATATACTTATACTTTAAAAATACTAAAAAATATGTATTGTTTATCTGAAATTCAACTTTAACTCCCCGGGTGGTGCAAACAGTTAGCACACTCAGCTGCAAACCAAAAGGTTGGAAGTTTGAGTTCACCCAGAGACTTCGGAAGAAAGGCCTGGCAATCTGCTTCCTAAAGGTCGCAGCCATTGAAAATCCTGTGGAGCACAGTTCTGCTCTGACACACATGGGTTCACCATGAGTTGGAGTCCACTTGATGGCAGCTGGTTCTGGTTTGGGAGGAAGGCAGGGAAAAGTTAGGGTTCTCTCCGTTCACAAGGGGGAGAGTTGAAGAGCATGTAAGCGCATTCTCCCCAGTCAGAAAGATGGGGCGAGCAGGGCCAGGTTATCAAGCCAAGGCGAGCAGGCTTTCCACCGCCACAGTCTACCATCAGCCCCTCTCAGGGTGTGCTAAGTGACTTCAAGGAAGCAGGTGACATTGTGAGATGGCACTCTCCTTGTGTCCCCAGCTCACACCCTCACACAAAGTAAGAAGGTATCACCCTGCCTGGCACATGAGGGGCCCCAAGCACTTATATAAAGTAGCTCTTCCACCTATTCAGGTAAGGGGCTTATTTCAAGCCTTGGTGAAGAACCAGGCAGAAAGGCTAAGATTATATTCTATACTTAAACTTATGGGGAAATTGACAGAGGAAAGATGTTTAGTCTCCAACTGAGAAAAATATCTGAACTTAATTACTTGGAACTCAATTAATATTGGAAGCAATGCCCTGGTCCTCAGAGGACAATCTTGCTGTCCGTCATGTAGTTCACCCCCTCCCGCCATCCCCGCACCATGGGATCCCTGAGAAGACCTTTGGGACATCTTATAAGTGAAAAATATAAAAGCTTAAGCAGGTTACTTGCTTATTCTTTTAGTCATCAGGAAAGTGCCAGACACTGGGGCAGGATGGACACTACCACAAAGAGGTCACAGACGTACTTCTTAGGAGAAACAGCCTAAAGCAGAGTCTGCAAACTACAGCCTGAGGGCCAGATCCAGCCCACGGCCTCTTTTGTATGGCCTATGAGCTATGTATGGTTTTTACATTTTTAAATAATTGAAACAAAATCCAAAGAATAATATTTTGTGACATGTGAAAATTACATGAAATTCAAATTTCAGTGTGCATAATAAAGTTTTATTGGGACACAGCCATGCACAGTCCTTTATATGTTGTCTATGGCTGCCTCCTTGCTACAACAGCAGAGTTGAGCGGTTGTAACAGAGACTGTATGGCCACAAAGCTGAAAACGTGTACTGTCTGACCTTTTACAGAAAAAGGTTGCCAACACAGTGAAGCAGGCATGAAAAGAACTGCAACACAATGTAGCAAGCGCTGGATGGACAGGAACAGAATGTTGCAGAAGCCCTCACCAGGGGCGGGAGGACATCGCTGGGAGCTCTAAGAAAGGCTCTGAAAAAGGCTCGGCAGATAGACAGATGGGGTGCTTTGGGGGTCTTCACCATGCTCCCACAGGACTAGGTGGAGACAGTGGGAATGAGCCTTGGAAGCAATGGAGCTTTCAGGGCAGTGTGATGGAAACACCTTCCACAGTTTACTGTGCACAGAATACACACTTAATGCAGGTGGGCATCGGCTTGTAAAGAGAAAAAGCCTCCTTCCTAAATGCTAAACATTTTACTGACAGGCAAAACTCTGGTTTAGGGACAAATTTTCAATTAAAATTAGTCATCACAGATGATCAAACCCTTTTACCTTTAAAACAGGGCTTTGAACTGGTTTGTTCCAGTTCGAACCCCTGCTGAGAATTTGCCTTTTCTAACAAGTTCCCAGGAAGTTATAACATAATAATCACCTGGGGATCTTGTTAAAATGTAGATTTTGATTCAGTATATCTGGGGTGAAAATGCAAATTCTCAGCAGGGGTTCCAATCGGAGCAAACAGTTTCGAAGCCCTGCTTTAAGAGCTCTTGAACTGACGGTCATCCCCCCGCACACCTGGGTCTTTCACCTGTCTACTAGATTCTTCCTTGGAGGTGTCTGCAAAAAACACCCCACCAGGGACTCGGGCAGACGTGGCTGGGGCAACACGCTTGTCCATTTTCCCATTCTTGCCTATGCTGTAATATTCTTTGGACTCTGGGCAGAAATGGCTCCGGAAAGCATGGCTGTCCGTTTCCCAATTTTGCCTTTTTGAATATATGCTGAATAAAACTTTCTTTTTTCTTTAAAAAACACTCCCACCATCTAGCAAAAGCCTCCCTTCTAGATTTCCTGTCTTCTCTTCACTTTAGCATCCAACTCCTTGAAAAGGTCACCTGTGTGTGCTGTCTGCTCATCCCAGCCTCCTCCTCGAGTCTCCAATCCAGTTCTGTCGGGTCCCCACCTCCACCACCTCTCTGAACAAGTTCTCCCACAAAGCCCTCCCCTTGGCTGACCTCACAGTTGCACTCAACACTGCCGACCACTCACTCCTCCCTCTTGCAACACTTTCTTCCATCACTCAGCTTCCACTGGCTTCATCATTTTCTGGTGTCCTTCCTACCTCTCTGGCTTCTTCAGACACAACTTGATCCCTCATCTTCCTCCTTCAAATAGCAGAGCTTCTCAAGACCCATTCAGTTGCTACCTTGTTCTGTCTCCCCAGATGATCAATACTCTTGCCTTTGGCATCAGTTACAACCTGTATGCGGTCCCTGGGTGCTTCAAATGGTTAAGCGAAAGGTTAGAGATTAGAACCCACCCAGAGGCCCTTGGAAGAGAGTCCTGGCCATCTGCTTCCCAAAGGTCACGGCCTTGAAAACCCTGCTGAGCAGTTCTACTCTGCATTCATGGGTCGCCATGAGTTGGAATTGATTGAACGGCAACTAACGGCAATAACAGCCAGCCATCCTGTTGGCATTGTCGAACTAAAAACCAGTCCATGAGAAACAGCAACTTTTTCCTTAGTCATAAAACAATCAGTTAGATTTGGCTTTTCCAAAGCCCCGCTGGAGGAATTAGATCATCCCCCATCCCCTGAAAGCCTTCAGGAAACCCCCTTCATAAAAGTCAACAACTCTTATCTTCCACTGGAAGTCTCTGCATCCTTTCCTGACAGAGTTGATCATCCCCATTTTGGCAGCTAACATAGGCTGCATAGTAGGTGCTCAGTAAATATTTATAGAATCAAGATAGAATCTTGGTGTCAAGGTACCTGGTACATAATTAGGAAATATAAGGACAAATATATACAAACTGAAACAGAAGTTCCAAAAGGAAGACTTGTATAATTTCCCTGTGTCTCATTAAAACCTCAAGATATTTTTGTAATATAAAACGTCATTCTGTGGTGGGATTATAAAATGGTGCAGCCATTTTAAATAGTAGCTTGGTGCTTCCTAAAAAAATTAAATGTAGAATTACCATATGACCCAGCATCTCCACTCCTAGGTATTGGTCCAAAAGCCTTGAAAGAGGGGACTCAGATAGATCCTTGCCCACCAGTGTTCATTGCAGCATTGTTCACAATAGCCAAAAGTTAGAAACAACCCAAGTGTCCATTAGCAGAAGAATGAATAAACAGAATGTGGTTCATCCACACAATGGAATATTCTTCAGCCATCAAAAGGAATGAAGTCCTGATACATGCTACAACATGGATGAACTTTGGAAACATTATGCTCAGTGAAATAAGCCAGATACACAAGGACAAATGTGGTATGTTCCCACTTATGTAAAATATCTAGAAGGGGCAAGCGCATAGAGATGAGAGGTTACCAGAGGCTGGAGGAGGAGGGGTGAGGAGTGACTGTTTAATGGGTACAGAGTTTCTGTTTGGGGTGATGGAAACATTTCAGAAATAGGTGGTGATGATGGTTACATAACATGGTGAACGTAATCAATGCCACTGAATTGAACACTGTCTTAGTCATCTAGTGTTTGCTGTAGCAGAAATACCACAAGTGGATGCTTTCACAAAGACAAGTTTACGCTCTCACAGTCCAGTAGGCTACAAGTCCAAATTCTGGGCGTCAGCTCCAGGGGAAGGCTTTCTCTGTCGGCTCTGGAGGAAGGTCCGTATCATCAGTCTTCCCTTGGTCTGGGAGCTTCTTTGCGCAGGAACCTCAGGTCCAAAGGACGTGCTCTGCTCCTGGCACTGCTTTCTTGGTGGTATGAGGTTCCCCAATTCTTTGCCTGCTTCCCTTTCCTTTTATCTTTTGTAAGCTAAAAGGTGGTGCAGGCCACACCCCAGGGAAACTCCCTTTACATTGGATCAGGGATGTGACCTTAGTAAGGGTGTTACAATCCCACCCTAATCGTCTTTAACATAAAATTACGATCACAAAATGGACGTCAACAACACAACACTGGGAGTCATGGCCCCGCCAAACTGACACATACATTTTTGGTGGCGGACATAATTCAATCCATGACAAACACTTAAAAATGGCTAGAATGGAAATTAGAAAAACAAAAAAAAAGATAAACAAAATAAAACTAGTAACTCTGACAACACTTATGGACATAGGCTCTGAGCGGGCTGCAGCTTCCTGGGAGCCCTGCTCTGTGCTCACTGTGACTCTGGGAAGGTGTCTTAGCGTGGCTGAGCTTCAGGGGACAATGATAGCTCCCTCTCCGGGTTGTTGCGAAAACCCAATCACCTGTCTCCTGTCCAGCACTAATGGTAGGGCGTGGCATATCATAAGCATTCACTAAGTAATCCTGAGAACTCATTCACCAGGAAAATTAAAATAAGAGACAGAAGGAGAGGAAAAGGAAAAAAAAAAAAAATTCAACAAAGGCCGGTCCAACAGGGACCAAAAATAGTTTCATAAAATACAGAAAACGCCAAAAGGCTTTCTTAATGCCCACTAGGTAGGGCAGGCTGACCGCACCTCCGGGCTGACCCAGCAGTAAAACCAGGAGATAGACTAGTGCCATGTTATAACCTGGCCGTATTATATCAGGCTTTTATTACACGTAGTTGTTTAAGGGGACGGGTGGCTTAACCTGTGGAAAATGTAAATCTGTTTAATGGCTTGTGTTATAACAAGCTCCTACCATAAATAAAAATTCCGGAAGAGGAGATGGCCTCACATCCCATTACTGCGTCTTTCCTACTGATAACTCCCACCCCAAGCAGATGCACTGCTCCAGGAGACAATTTATCAAGCACACACATGTGTACTACGTGGGCCTGGACACAGACCAAAAGGCTGTCAAGCCCTCGTCCACTGACAATGGGCAAAGTCCCATGAATCTTGCTGTAGCCAGGTCTCCCAGCCTACACAGTCTTGCCCACAAGAGTGAGACCACGCCATCACCACATCACCCCGGCTGTGGGCCAGCCTGCATCTAGCTCTCTGCCCTGGAAACAGAGCAGGAAGAGGGACAGTGCTGGAGCAGAGGGTTCGGTCCCTGGCTGTGGGCCAGGCCTCCACCTACGGCACCACTACCACACCGGTAAATCTAGGTGTAAATCTCAGAGGAACTGTGACAGACAAGCCCCGTGACAGCCACACAACTACTGTTGATGGCAGACCTTCCAAAGAGGTTCCTCTGAATTACAGCAATCTTGTTAGAAGCCTCTGACCTCTTGGAAATTGCCTGAAAAGCCCATGTTCTTATTTATGCTAGCTCTGCAAGAGGAGAAAAGAGTAACTACATGCAGATAGATGGACAGGCAGACATGTATTTTTTTCTTTTAAAAAAAGGCTGTCATCAAGTCGACTTCGATTCATGGCAGCCCCATGTGTGCAGACTAGAATGGTGCTCCATAGGGTTTTCAAGGCTATGACCTTTCAGAAACAGATCACCAGACCTTTCTTCTGAGGCACCTCTGGTTGGACTCGAACCTGCAACCTTTTGGTTAGTAGTCCTGCACTTAACTGTTTGCACCACTGAGGACTCCTATTTGCAAACCGAACCAACTGCAAATGGGCATGAGTTCCCAGTAGCACCAAAAAAACCCCAGAAATCAAATCCATTGCCATTGAGTTGAACAGAGTAGAACTGCCCCATAGGGTTTCCAAGGAGCAGCTGGTAGATTCCAGAGTAGTGGTGGTGCAGGGGTTAAGAGCTTGGCTGCTAACCAAAAAGTCCACATTTCGAATTCACTAGCCACTCCTTGGAAACGCTATGGGTCAGTTCTACTCTGTCCTAAAGGGTCGCTAGGAGGCGGAATCTACTCCAGGGCAACGAGTTTGGTTTTGGTTTTTGTTTTTAGTGGTTGGGGCACAAAGAAACAGCCCTCCAATCTTTGGTTCAGGTTCTGCGGAGCAAGTTCTAGTTCTTTCTTTAGCTCCAGGGGAGAAGAGGAAAATAATCTAGGAAACAAATAAGCAGAGGCAGCTGTCCTTGTCCTGCTCTCCCTCCCTCTTCGGCTGGTAGAAGCCACACGGTGGAAGGGAAATTTGGCAGCTTCACAAAGGCAGGAATGAGGGAGGGGCTTATGCCGGGGGAGGGGCTAGCTAAGGAGGGTGGAGCCGTGCTGAGGGTGGGGTGAGCTAGGAAATCCCGGCGGCCAGACTAACTTAAAAGAGAAGGGAGCCATCCATGGAAAGGGTAGGGCTGAGCAAAGGGCGTGTTCAACTGAACGGGGCGGGGCCAGTAGAGAGGGACCATTGCAAATTGTCTAGGAGGCGGGACTTGAGAGGCGGGGCTAGGGAAGAAACGTGAGTTATTTCTCAGAGGGGCTGAGTTAACGTAAGGAGGAGGGGCAGGGCAGAGGAGGTATTTTACCATTTAATATACGAGTAAAGCCGAAACCAACCCAGTTACTCCCCGACTACCCATGTGCGTCAGAACCATGCTCCATAGGGTTTTCAATAGCTGTGATCTTTTGTAAGTAGATTGCCAGGCCTTTCTTCCAAGGTGCATCTGGGTGGATTCCAGCTACCAACCTTTCACTTAGTAGCCGAGCACTTAACTGTTTGTGCCACCCAGGAACTCCTAAACTATGAGTAGGGGGTCTCCTTATCTAATTAAAGAGATTTTTTCGTTAAAAAATCTTAAGGCCTCGGGGAAGGTCACCAGGCCATCCTGTGCCAGCGCATCATATGGCATTTAATTTCCTTCTTCCTGGATGAGCCTGCCAGGCCCACCCACTCGGGATTCCAGGTGTGGTGGGCTGGGGGCTCCTGCCCTCATCCCCTGCTGGGCAGACTGAGGACATCCGCATCCCAGAAGCTCACTGGGACTCGGAGGAGTTCCAGCATGTCCCTCCCTCGCTAATCTGTATCTAGTCAGTTTATGTTCTGTAAGCTGTTCAGGTTCAAGGGTGTTTCACGAGCACAGCTTACTGGGGACGGCATTTTCTCTGGGGTGCGGGCGAGCTCTACATCAAAGCCTGATTGAGCAGAAAATATGTGCTAATGTTCACAGCAGTACTCTATTATAGTATAAGTGTGCTTGTAAATATTCACTACATGTTATTACGCCATTTGAACCAAGAATATTGAGAGGTGAAAGGTCAGCCTAATGTGCTCTCCGGAGGCAGCAGTTTTGAATATAACCAAATGGCATAATGGCCAGGGATACCCAGAGGGGGCAATGTAACACGTCGTAAAGAATTGTGCTGTGAGTTTTAAGTTTTCAGGACAACAAAGATGCCAACGAGATGGCTCATAAGCAGTCGTTATTAATGGAATGACAAGGGTAATGTTACACAGAATGTCTTTGCGACAATAAATCTTGTCCCTGTGCCATTAGTACTCCTTACAACTGCAAATAGCAGTTAGGTTATAGCCTAACATGGCAGAATTTTATCCTCTCAATCTCTAATGTATCTTATAATGCTGTTAAAGTCTTGAATCGCAACTGTTTAAGCTCACTTAATCTAGGAGAAGTTTAAACACGAATTTCAAATGCGAAAAACTGCTTTGATATTAGTTTTTCTTAATTAAATAGGAGATCTTTATAAGAACTAGGTCTTTTTAAACGTGCATCCAGTAGTAGATGAGCATTGTTGAATTTTAAATGCCACATTTTTTTTTTTCTGGCTCTTTAACTTTGAATGCCTGGTGTGATAAGTCATTCCTTTTTAAAAGAAAAGAATTATCTTCCCAGAAGAGGCAAGATTTCACATTAATTTGTTAAACTTCAAGTGTTAATTTTGTTCAGTTGGGGAATCAATTAATCTTTTAAAAACAAAAGATTTTATTTGTATGCGTTTTCAGCCTAGTTTCCTTTTGAAACCTTAATAGCTTCCCATCTTCTGACTTAGCCCTGGTTGCGCAGTGGTTAAGAACTCGGCTGCCAAACAAAAGGTTGGCAGTTTGAATCCACCAGCTGCTCCTTGGAAATCCTATGGGGCAGTTCTACTCTCTCTTCTAGGGTCACTATGAGTCCAAGCCGACTTGATGACGAAGGTTTTGTTTTGGTTTTGGTCTTCTGATTTGACCTCCTTTAACCCTAACACAGGGGGCAGTGGTGCTTCCGTAGTAGAATTCTCGTCCTCCACACAGAAGACCCAGGTTTGATACCCGGTGAGTGCCCCTCTAGTGCAGCCACCTGTCTGTCAGTGAGGCTTGCCTGTTGCTATGATGCTGAACAGGCTTCAGCAGAGCTTCCAGGCTAAGACACACTAGGAAGAAAGGCCTGGCGATCTACGTCCAAAAATCAGCCAATGAAAACCCTAAGGATCAAAACAGTCCTGTTTGCCGTCAATCATGGAGATGGCCCAGGACTATACAGCATTTTGTTCCATTGTGCCTGGGGTCACCATGAGTAGGGGGCCGAGGCCACAGCAGCTAACAACAACAACACAATAACAGAATAAAGAAAAGATAAGCATTCTGCCCAGTTTTGTCTTCGCAGTGATCACCGGGAGAACGCAGAGAACAGGAAATCAGTGCTGATGCTAGGGGTACCTGGATGGAAACAGTACTGCCCTCCATGGGATCCCTGGGGGGATGGACAAGGAGAGCCCCCCTGAACAAGCAGAGCAAGTTGGAGCAGTCAGAAGGTGTCGGGGGGTGGTCCCTGCTTGGGAGGTCCCCAGAGGAAGGCCCAGCTCTCAGTCCCCATCTCCAGGCACTGACGGCAGTCCCCACTGCCGCAGTGCACCGAAGGCAGAGGACCCCGGTGGCCTGACCCCACCAGGGTCCCAGTGCAAGGCGGCCCACTTCTAACCTAGAATTGTACAGCTAGAAAGGTCGTGAGGGTCACTACAGAGTGAGAAAGTTAAAATGCAAAAATGAAGGAAAACCCATGCTCCCATCACCATTATTCACAATAGCCAAAAGGTGGAAACAACTCGAGTGTCCATCAACAGACGGATGGATAAACAAGATGCGGTGTATCAACACAATGGAATATTATTCCTAAAGAGAGATTAAGTCCTAATGGGTGCCACGACATCGATGACCTTGAAGATGTTATGCTGGATGAAATAAGCCAGACACAGAAGGACAAGTATCGCACGGTCCCACTTACGTGAAACACCTAGAACAGGTGCAGGACCAGGCAGTGTTCCGTTCCGTGGTACACAGGGTCGCTGTGAGTTAAAGTTGACTTGATGGCACCTAACAACAACAGAATAGGTAAACGCATAGAGACCAAAGTTTATTACTGGTTATCAGGGGCTGGGGGAGGGGGGAGTGAGGAGTTCCTGCTTAGGCTTAAGGGGCACTGAGTTTCTGTTTGTTGTTGTTACTTGTCCTTAAGTCGCTCCGACTCACAGAGACCTCACGTATAACAGATGGAAACATGGCCCGGTCCTGCGCCATCTTCCTGATTGTTGGTACGTTTGAGTCCGATGCTGTGGCTATTTTCTGTTTAGGTGGGGAAGAACATTTGGAACTTGATAGGAAGGAAGATTGCGCAAGACAGTGAATGTGGTTAATGCTGCTGAATTGTATACTTAAAAATAGTTAAAACAGCAAAGGTTTTGTTATATAGATATTTTCCACGATAAATGTTTTTATAAATGAAGGGCTGGCCGTTGGTCTCAGAAGTCCGCTGAGCAGAGTCCCACATCTTCTGTTTGTGCCAAAGCATGTTCTTTCTCTACCGGACCTGGCTAATTCCTACAGGAGCCGCAGGAGAGGGCCAGGCGGGCATGCGCACTGAACTGGACAGGGTTCCAAGTGCACTGAGAAGAATGAGCGACAGAGTACGCACACCATACCGTGTGTCACACACACACACACACACGTATATGCACATGCATGCACACGTGCACACACACATATGTACACGCACACACACACACGCACACGCACACACTATTTCTAGGACTCCTGGAGGCCCCGTGGGCAGCCTATAAGAACATCCAGTGGTCCCTCAGGGCAAGACCTCAGCACAAGGCCAGGGAGGGAAAGCAGATTCCCAGGAATTTGACTTCACTGGGATTGTCAAAAGTTTTCAGGTCGACCAGACTTTTCACGGTCTTCACCAGGTGAGTACGTCTCTTTTGGCCACGGTTGCCGAGAAGAGGAGGAGGGTGCCTGGCTGGACCTGACTAGTGTGCAAAGCCCCCCTAGTAGCATGCAGCCTTCGGATCTTCCCCCTGAAGGAGCGATTTTCTGATAACCTCAGAGCCTCGTGCTGGCAGCGTGTTCGAAAGGAGCGCGCTGCCCCTCGGTTTTCAAAGATCCTGGCTCTGCCCTGCAGGGCGGGCATCGCGCCAAGCTGTGGCCCCTGCCCAGGCCCAGGCTCCGCAGGCAGCCAGCCGACCTCCCGGAGCAGGTGGACACCGAGCGCTACCCAGGCAGGTCTATCCACCGGCCAGGGCTGGCCTCCCCCTCAGTAATGTGCTTTCACTGAAAAGTTATGTTTAATTGAGTCACCTGTTTCATGTAAGAGCAGAGAACAGCCTCCTGTCAGATTTGTAACGGGGAACAAGAAGCCTATCATTCCACCTGTTCACTTGGAGAGGGACGGAAGCTTCATATTTATTTCACACGAAGATGCCTTGGCAGGAAAGAAAGCCTCCC
Source organism: Dugong dugon (assembly GCA_030035585.1). Taxonomy (NCBI): domain Eukaryota; kingdom Metazoa; phylum Chordata; class Mammalia; order Sirenia; family Dugongidae; genus Dugong; species Dugong dugon. The sequence continues at coordinate 80,363,404 of CM057475.1, forward strand.
AAAACCAGGCTAGCCTGGATATTTGAACACCCAACGTCTCTCTCATGCAGGTTTCTGTGTTGTTGACCTTCGTGCTTCTAAACTTGGCATTTAATGGAAGGGAAGATATGAGAAAGGCCAAATTGTCCCCAAATCATTTACAAATTGCTGCCACAGCTTGAAAAACGTAATCGATGTCGCCAAATTATAAAGACGGAAGATGTTGTATTGGCCAATGTTTTGGTGTGTACATTTTCACCACAATAAAAAAAATTAAGTTAAAAATTGCTGGGAGCTTGAAGGTCAACTTGTAAAGCAAGGCTCTTAGAAGGAGAAGCTGCGGGAATAGAATTAAGCGTTAATATCTCTATTATATAAATAACTCATACGAATGGGTGGGAAAAACATAAGCACCCCAATGGATTAATGGGAAAAGGGCAGCAACAAGCAAACCCCAGAAGAGAAAACGCAAATCTTAATATGAAGAAAAGTATTTTAACTACATCATTAATCAAAAAATCAATAGTAAACATGGCATAATTTTTCAGCCATCCAAGTAGCAAAAATTTTTAATGGTAATATCCAACAGCAGAGATGGAACAGCAAAATGGGAAATCTCATGTATTGCTGGGGGCAAGATAAACCAGTGCAGCCCTTAATAAAATAATTTAACAATAAGTAGTATAAGCCTTGAGGACCCCTGGTGGTTAAGTGCTCAGCTGCTGAGAGGTCAGCGGTTCAAACCCACCAGCTGCTCCAAGGGAGAAAGATGCGGCAGTCTGCTTCCATAAAGATTTACAGCCTTGGAGACCCTATGGCACAGTTCTACTCTGTCCTATAGGGTCAGAATCAACTTGACCGCAACGGGTTTTGGTAGTATGAGTTTTAAAACATTGATATCTTTGGACCTCATACTTTTTTTTTTTTTTACTCTGCCAACTTTTTATTTTTTATTTTTTATTGTACTTCAGCTGAAGGCTTACAGAGCAAATAGTTTCTCATGAAACAGTAGTACACATGTTGTTTTATGACATTGGTTAACAACCCCACAACATATCAACCTTCTAACGTCTCAAATTTTTTTTTGGTGAAAATACACATAGCCAAAGATACACCATTTCAAAAATTTCTACATGCACAGTTCAGTGACATTGACTACGCTCTTCCAATTGTGCTGTTATTCTCACTTAAGATGAAGGCTTATGGAACAAAATAGTTTCTCATTTAACAGTTACTACAAATGTTGCCCTATGACAATGGTTAACAATCTCACAACACATCAACAATATCCTTACTCAACCTTGGGTTCCCTATCACCAGCTTCCACCTCCCCTTCTGCCTTCTGGCCCTTGTCACTGGACTCCTGTACCTCATTAGTCTCATTTGGTTTTACGGGGCTGTCCACTCCCAGGCTGAACAGTGAACCTCGAAGGTAACTTCACCACTGAGCTAAAACAGCGTCTGGGAGCCATACTCTCGGGGTTTCTCCAGTCTCCTTTGGGCCAATAAATCCGGTCTTTTTTTTGTGAGTTAAAGTTATGCGCTGCATCCTTCTCCAGCTCTGTCCAGAACCCTCTGTTGTGATCCTGGTCAGAGCAGTCAGTGGTGGTAGCCGGGCACCATCTAGCTGTACTGGACTCAGTCTGGTGGAGGCCTTGGTAGCTGTGGACCATTAGTCCTTTGGACTACTGTTTTCCTTGTATCCTGTTCTCTTCATTCTCCCTTGCTCCCAAAGGGATGAGACCGGTGGAGTATCTTGGATGGCTGCTTGCACCAAGGTAGAATGTAGAGCATTGTCTCTATAAGCTGTGTCATGCCAATTGAGCTAGATGTTCCCCGAGACCATGGTCCCCACAGCCCTCCGCCCAGCAGTTCAGTCCCTCAGGGAGTTTGGATGTGTCTGTGGGGCTTCCATGACCTTTCCTTGTCCAAGTTGTGCTGGTTTTCCCTGTATTGTGTACTGTCTCACCCTTCACCCAAGATACGACTTATCTATTGCCTATTTAGTATTTCCCCCCTACCCCTCCCATCCCTGGTAACCAACAAAGATTGTTACATTTTGTGTGTGAACTTTTTCATGGGTTTTTACAATAGAGGTCTCACACAATATTTGTCCTTTTGTGATTGACTTACTTCACTCAGCATAAAGTCCTCCGGTTTCATCCATGTTATGAGGTGCTTCACAGATTCATTGTTGTTCTTTCTCGTTGCATAGTACTCCATTGTGTGCATGTACCATAGTTTGTTTATCCATTCATCCGTTGATGGGCATCTAGGTTGTTTCCATCGTTTTGCTATTGTGAACAATGCTGCCATGAACATAGGTGTGCATATGTCTATTCGAGTGACGACTCTTATTTCTCTAGGATATATTCCTAGGAGTGGGATTGCTGGATCGAATGGTATGTCTATTTCTAGCTTTCTGAGGAAGCGCCATATCATTTTGCAAAATGGTTGTATCATTTTGCATTCCCACCAGCAGTGCATAAGAGTTCCCATCTCCCCGCAGCCCCTCCAACATTTGTTTTCCAGTGTTTTTGATTTGTGCCAGTAATGCTGAGGTGAGATGGTATCCCATTGTGGTTTTAATTTGCATTTCTCTAATGGCTAGTGATCGCGAGCATTTCCTCAAGTGTCTGTTGGCCATTTGAATGTCTTCTTTGGTGAAGTGTCTGTTCATTTCCTTTGCCCATTTTTTAATTGGATTATTTGTCTTTTTGTTGTAGAGGTGTTGGATTTTCTTGTAGATTATGGAGATTAGACCTTTCTCTGACTTGTAATGTCCAAAAATTTTTTCCCAGTCTGTAGGTTCTCTTTTTACTCTTTTGGTGAAGTCTTTTGAAGAGCATGGGTGTTTGATTTTTAGAAGATCCCAGTTATCCAGCTTATCTATTGGGGTTTGTGTGTTGATGGTTATGGTTTGTAACCTGTTAATGCCGAGTATTAAGGCCTGTAGTGTTGGTCCTATTTTTTCTTCTATGAACTTTATAGTTTTAGGCGTTATATTCAGGTCTTTGATCCATTTTGAAGTAGTTTTTGTATACGTTGTGAGGTATTGGTCCTGTTTCATTTTTTTGCAGATGGATATCCAGTTTTGCCAGCACCTTTTGTTAAAAAGACTGTCTTTTCCCCATTTGATGGAACTTGGGCCCTTGTCGAAGATCAGGTGACCATAAGTGAGTAGATTTACATCTGGGTTCTCAATTCTGTTCCATTGGTCAATGTATCTGTCGTTGTACCAGTACCAGGCTGTTTTGACTACTGTAGCTGTATAGTAGGTTCTGAAGTCAGGTAGTGTGAGTCCTCCAACTTTAGTCTTCTTCTTCAGTAGTGCTTTACTTATTCGGGGCTTCTTCCCTTTCCGTATAAAGTTAATGATTAGTTTTTCCATCTCTTTGAAGAATGTTGTTGGTATTTGGATCGGGATTGCGTTGTATTTGTAAATTGCTTTGGGTAGAATGGTCATTTTCACAATGTTGAGTCTGCCTAACCATGAGCATGGTTTGTTTTTCCGTTTATGTAGATCCCTTTGGATTTCATGCGGTAGTGTTCTGTAGGTTTTTTTTGTATAGGTCTTTTACATCCCTGCTCAGATTTATTCCTAAGTATTTTATCTTTTTAGGGGCTACGGAAAATGGTATTGTTTTCCCGATTTCCTTTTCATTGTTCTTCTTATTGGTTTATAGGAATCCAACTTATTTTTGAATGTTTATCTTGTATCCTGCTACTCTGCTGAATCTTTCTATTAGTTCCAGTAGATGTCTCGTGGAGTCTTTAGGGTTTTCTATGTATAGTATCATATCTTCTGCAAACAGGGACACTTTAACTTCTTCATTACCATTTGGATGCCCTTTATTTCTTTTTCTTGCCTTATTGCTCTAGCTAGGATTTCCAGCACAATGTTAAATAGGAGTGGTGATAAAGGTCATCCTTGTCTTGTTCCTGTTTTCAAGGGGAATGTTTTCAGCCTCTCTCCATTAAGAATGATGTTGGCCATTGGTTTTGCATAGATGCCCTTTATTATGTTGAGAAATTTCCCTTCTATACCTATTTTATTGAGAGTTTTTATCAGGAATGGGTGTTGGACTTTGTCAAATGCCTTTTCTGCATCAATTGAGATGATCATGTGATTCTTTTCTTTCCTTTTATTTATGTGGTGGATTCCGTTGATTGATTTTCTAATGTTGAACCATCCTTGCATAGCTGGTATGAATCCTACTTGGTCATGGTGTATTATTTTTTTTGATATGATGCTGAATTCTTTCGGCTAGAATTTCGTTAAGAATTTTTGCATCTATATTCATGAGAGATATTGGTCTGTAATTTTCTTTTTTTGTGACATCTTTCCCTGGTTTTGGTAACAGCGTTATGCTGGCTTCATATAATGAATTTGGAAGTGTTGCTTCCTCTTCTATGCTATGAAATAGCTTGATTAGTACTGGTACAAGCTCTTCTGTAAATGTTTTGTAGAATTCTCCAGTGAAGCCATCTGGGCCAGGGCTTTTTTTGGTTGGGAGTTTTTTTTTTTTACTACCTTTTCAATCTCTTCTCTTGTTATGGCTCTGTTCAGATTTTCAACATCACTTTGTTGTAGTTTGGGTAGGCCGTGTGTTTCTAGAAATTTATCCATTTCCTCTAGGTTTTCAAATTTGTTAGAGTATAGTTTTTCATAATATTCTGTTATAATCCTTTTTATTTCAGTTGGGTCTGTTGTAATGTCCCCCATTTCATTTCTTATTTGGGTTATTTGTGTCCTCTCCTGTTTTTCTTTTGTCAGTCTGGCCAGTGGTTTGTCGATTTTGTTGATTCTTTCAAAGAACCAACTTTTGGTTTTGTTGATTCTTTCTATTGTTTTTCTGTTCTCTATTTCATTTATTTCTGCTCTGATCTTTACTATTTCCTTTCTTCTGGTGGCTGTGGGCTTTTTTTGCTGTTCTCTTTCTATTTGTTTGAGTTCTGAAGTTAATGTTTTGATTTTGTCCCTTTCTTCTTTTTTGATGTGTGCATCTATTGCTATAAATTGTCCTCTGAGGACTGCCTTTGCTGTGTCCCAAAGGTTTTGGTATGATGTGTTTTCATTCTCATTTGATTCTAGGAGTTTTTTGATTCCATCTCTGATTTCTTCTATTACCCAGTGATGTGTAAGCAGGGTATTACTCAGTTTCCATGTAGTTGATTTTTTTTCCTTGCTTTTTCTATTGTTAATTTCTACCTTGATGGCATTGTGGTCAGGGAAGGTACTCTGAATTATCAACATTTTGGATCTTGTTGAGGATTGCTCTGTGGCCTAAGATGTGGCCTATTCTGGAGAACGTTCCACTTGCATTGGAAAAGAATGTGTACTTTGCAGCGGTTGGATGGAGTGTTCTATATATGTCCATGAGGTCAAGTTGGCTGATTGTGCCCTTTAGGTCTTGTGTATCTTTGCTGAGTTTCTTCCTAGTTGTTCTGTCCTTTACTGAGACTGGTGTGTTGAAGTCTCCTACTATTACTGTGGAACTGTCAATTTCTTTTTTCAGTGTTGTTAGAGTTTGTTTTATGTATTTTGGAGCCCTGTCATTGGGTGCGTAGATGTTTATTATGGTTATGTCTTCATGATGGATCGTCCCCTTAATCATTATATAGTGTCCTTCTTTCTCTTTTATGGTAGATTTTGTTTTAAAGTCTATTTTATCTGAGATTAGAATTGCCACTCTTGCTCTTTTTTGGTAGTTGTTAGCTTGATATATTTTTTTCCAACTTTTGACTTTTAATAAATTCACATCTTTGTTTCTAAGGTGAGTCTCTTGTAGACAGCATATTGATGGATCCTGTTTTCTTATCCATTTTGTCACTCTCCATCTCTTTATGGGTGCATTGAGTCCATTTACATTCAGTGGAATTATTGGTAGATGTGAGTTTGTTGCTGTCATTTTGTACTGCTTTTCTTTGTGGTGCTGAAGTTTTCTTTCTTCTTCTTACTCTCTTGTGCTGAGTTACTTTTGCTTGTGGATTTTTTTTTTTTTCATTTCTTTTGTTTCTGTAGGTTTTGTTTTTGCTGAGACTTTATGTTTTTCCTCTTTTTTTATGAGTATGTCTGCTAACTTTCTTTGTGGTTATCATGAGTTTTACCCTTATCTTTCTAAGTTTGAAGCAGTCTACCCTTACTTGGTATCACCTTGCCTTCCTCTCCATTAGAAGTTTCTATACCTATGCTGTTTATTCCCTCTTTTATTGTTTTGATGTTGTTGTCATTTACTGATTAACAGCTCTGATTCCCTGTTGTATTTCTTTTGGTTTTGGATAGTCCTCGAGAGTTCATTTCCTAAATTGGTATCTGGCTGTTACGATTCTGCGTCCTAGCTTCTGCCTGTGAGCTGAAGCTGTTTGTCCTCGATCGAAGAACCCCTTTAATAATTCTTGTAAGTTTGGTTTGACTTTTACATATTCCCTTAATTTCTGTTTATCTGGAAATGACCTAATTTCACCATCATATTTGAATGAGACTTTTGCAGGATATATTATTCTTGGCTGGCAATTTTTTTCTTTCAAGATTTTATATATGTCATCCCATTGCTTTCTTGCCTGCATGGTTTCTGCCAAATAATCCGAGCTTAGTCTTATTGTTTCTCCTCTGTATGTGACTTTTTGTTTTTCACGAGCTGCTCTCAGGATTCTTTGATTGTCTTTGGTTTTGGTGAGTGTGATTATGATATGCCTTGGTGATTTTCTTTTGGGGTTTCTTCTATATGGGGTTCGTTGAGCTTCTTGGATGGCCAGCTTTTTATCTTTCATGATATTGGGGAAGTTTTCTGTCAGCAGTTCTTCAATGATCCTCTCTGTGTTTTCTGTTTTCTCCCCCTGTTCTGGAATTCCAATCACTCACAGATTTTTGCTTTTGATTGAGTCCCACTTTCTCTCAGGGTCTCTTCATTTTTCTTTGCTCTTTTTTCTGAGTTTTCCTCAAACAGAGTTGTATCCAAGTGTTTGTGTTCAATTCCACTGATCCTGTCTTCCACCATTTCAAATCTGCTTCTCAGCCCTTCTATGGCATCATCCATTTCTGAAATCTTGTTGTTTATCTTTTGGATTTCTAATTGTGGTTTTTGTATAATTTCTAGTTGTGAATTTATTTTGGCATTTTGTTCCTGCATCATCTTCCTGAATTCTTCCAATTTTTTGTCTGTATTTTCCATGAATTTCTTCTATTTTTTCCTCATGTTTGTTAGTTTTTTGCCTCAGTTCTTGGAGAATTCTGAGTATTAGAGATTTGAATTCCCTATCAGGTAGTTCTAGTGCATTTTCTTCTACAGGAGAGTCTTCTGGTGTTTTATTTTGGATGCCTACTGGAACCATCCTGTCCTGTTTTTGTAAATGTTTTGATATTGTCTGCTGTATTTGGGGCATTCAGTACTTATTTTCCTCATTTATTGACTGTAGATTTGTTAGTTTCATCCCCTTTTTTTAAAAAAATTTGACTATGTCTGAGCAGGTGGACTATGTGTTCTTTGTTGTTCGCTCGTCTGTGGGCATAGTACTTTTCACCTCCTTCTCCAATTGGCAGGGTCAGTCACTCAGATATGGTATGGCAGGGCAGGTCTAGCCGAAGAGGAGTTACTGGGATGGGTTGTTTATGGCACTTACTACAGCCACCAGAGCGGGTCGGTAATCAGTGCAGGGCAGTTTCCAGTAGGCTGCGCCTGTGCTGCTTGGTGGTGTGATGTCAAGTTCACGGTGCAGGTAGGCAGGATGCAGTGGGGAGATTGTTATGTGTGGAGCTAAGACGGATATGGGAGGGAGGATAGAGGAACAGGAGCCAAAAACATACAAACAAACAGAAAAGAATGCTAGGGGAGCTTGCTGTTGGAGTGGAGAGATGAGAGACTATGAAATGGAGAAAAACAGAAAGGGGAAGAGGAAAAAAGAAAAGAATGAATAAATAAAAATCAGAAAGGTTAAAGAACCACAAAGTTCCCAGTGATCCCACCAGTGCAGCTATGTGGTCTGGGGAAGTCGCTCTCAGGTGTTGCATTACAGCCTGGCTAGAAGGCGTAGAGGTATACAACGCCAGGTATTCAGGGAACAGAAAGAGAAGGAAAATATAGAGAGACGAGAAACTGAGCAATGAAGAAAGACAAAAAGGGAAAAAGAGGGAAAAGAAAAAAAAGCAAATTAAAAAAAAAAAAGAAAATGAAAGGCCCCCAAAAAACAGAAAGAAAAAAAAACTGACGAAAAAAGAAATGCTCTGAGGGATCCCTCTGCACGTCTGTGCAAGCCGAGGGGGTGTCTCCTTGCCACCCAGCTCCGCCTGGCCAGAAAGGGCTCCCAACTCAAGAAAAGGAAAAGAAAACAAAGAAACAATTCAAAACAAACAAACGAACAAAACCCCCAGGATCCCACCAGCAATGGCAGCTCAGACTGGGAAGCAACTCCACACTCGAACAGAGCTCTGTAGCCCCTCAGAAAGAAGCAAAGATGGCACACAGAGACAGGTACTCGAGCAAAAGGAGGGGGAGGTGACGAGAGGCAAAGAAGAAATCAAAAGAAGCAGAAAAAAAAAGCAACACTAGCAGCCAACAAATGGCACTCAGAGAGCCAGCTAGTGCGGGCTGGTGTTTCTGGACAAGAGACTGTGTCCACGGGAAGCAGAGGGGACCGAGTGTGGGTGAAGAGGGGTAGGGAGTGGGAAAGCATATATCACAAATTACCAGAGCTCTGCAGCCCCTCAGGAAGAAGCAAAGATGGCGCACAGAGCCAGGTACTTGAGCGAAAGGAGGGTGAGGTGGCAAGAGGCAAGGAAGAAATCAAAAGAAGCAGAAAAAAGCAACACCAGCAGCCAACAAACGGCACTCAGAGAGCCACCCGTTTGGGTGTGTGGAATCCAAGCAGCCGCTGTTTCCCAGTCAAGAGATTGTGGCCGCGGGAAGCAGAGGTGGCCGAGTCTGGGTGAAGAAGGGTTGGCAGTGGGAAAGCGTATATCGCAAATTACTGGTTGTTTTGTCTCCCGCTGGACGCTCCATGAGGCTGCTTTCTCGTACCCCCTGTTTGCTGGTCTCCGATAGGAGTCCAAGATGGCGGATCCGCAGTGCATTAGCTGGTAGGGGACCTCTGTATGAATCTCTCCTCGCTCTCCGTTCTCTGTCAGTTTTCTCACTCCATTTGGTGCTTGGCTGAGTTCTTTATCTCTTCATTTGCTGTTTTAGGGTTTCAGGATTGTTGTATTCTCTGTTCGGCTTAGTTTTTTGGATCTTTGCTGTGGAGGGACAGTGTGGTTCTTCTGCCTAGAGCGCCATTTTGCCGGATTCTGGACCTCATACTTTTGTTATGAGAATCTAACCAAGGAAACAATCTAAATACATAAGAAGCTTTACGAGGATGTTCACAGAAGTGTTATTTATAGCATGAAAATTTTCAAAAACTTGAATGTCAAAAAATGAGATAATAATAAGGAAATGACTAAGCAAATTTCAGTACTTACATTTGATGGAATATCAGGTAATCATTAAAAATTACATTTACAAAGACTATTATAACTTTTTTTTTAATGTATGTTATCTAAGGGAAAATAAAATAGGTTTAAGTTTTATATTGTGCTTGATTACAACTAAAACACAAACCTTCAGGGAAAAATAAGTCTGGGAGAAAATGAACCAATGTATTAATCCCATTTGTGAACAATGAGAGATTTTAGCATCTTGCTTTTCAGATTTCAAAATATTCTTCATGAGAGTGTATTAACGGAAAGAAGAAAGCATACTTTAATCATATGCTTTTTTATTTTTTAAAAAAAACTGGAAATACAGATTATAATTGGAAGGGACACTACAGTCCAGCCCGTCATTTTACTGATGAGAAAATGGAAGCTAACAGGCGTGGTGCTTTGCTGCAAGTCACAGCACTAATTAGAGAATACTCCCTCTGTAGAGTTTGTCACTCGGTATTTGTTAATTGTATCAACTCCTATTAATTAATTAATCCTAGAGGGACATTATTTCCTAACTAGGAGCATGTCCTGGGGAAAATCACCACTTCTTTCTTTTATCTGACAAACATTCTTTGAGGCTGAGGCCGGAGAAACAGACAAGTAGAGACGGGATCACGGTGCTGTGTGATAAGTGTATAATACCCCATCATATGATATGCAGTTCACCAATGAGCTCCCAGACAATAATTTTAAAAGGAAAAAAAAAAATACCTTCCTGGGAAAAAAAAACTAAGCGCCCGCCAAGTAGTAGGGCTCAATAGTGTCAATGGATGAAATAAAAAAACTTCCGCTGTTGTGAGTTTGCTAAATTTTGCTTACTGTTGTAGTTGTTAGTTGCCATCAAGTCAGCTCTGACTCACAGCGACCTTACGTATAACAGAACGAAGTGTTGCCCAGTCCTGTGCCATCCTCACAATCTTTGTATGCTTCAGTTCATTGTTGCAATCACTGTGTCAATCCATCTCATTGAGGGTCCCCCTCTTTTTTCAATGACCCTCTACTTTACCCAGTATGATGTCCTTCTCCAGAGTTTGGTCCTTCCTGATGATGTGTCCAAAATAAGCAAGACAAAATCTCACCGTCCTTGTTTCTAAGGAGCATTCTGGCTGTACTTCCTCCAAGACAGATTTGTTCATTCTTCTGGCAGTCCACGGTATAGTCAATATTCTTTGCCAACACATAACATGAATGCATCAGTTCTCCTTCAGTTTACCTATCTCACTGTCCACTTTGCACAAACATGTGAAGTGATTGAAATATCCATGGCTTGGGGCAGGTGTATCTTAGTCCTCAAAGTGACGTCTTTGCTTTTGAAGATTTTAAAGTGCTCTTTTGCAGCAGATTTGCCCAATGCAATATGTCATTTGATTTCCTTATTCTCTTTTATTTTTCTTTTCTCATTCAAAAATTTATACGTATATTGTTTTGTAACATTGGCTGCAATCCCCACAATGCGACAGCACACTCCCCCATTTCCATCCTGAGTTTCCTGTGTATATTCAATCAGTTCTTATCCCTTCCTGCCTTCTCATCCTACTTTTGGGCAGGAGCTGCCCATTTGGTCTCGTATAACTAAATGAACTAAGAAGCATGTTCCTCACATGTATTTTTTTGTTTTATACTCCTGTCTAATCTTTGTTTGAACAGTGGGCTTTGAAAATGGTTTCAGTTCTGGGTTAACAGAGTGTCTGGGGGCCACAGTTTCAAGGGTTCCTCCAGTCTTTGTCAGACCATTAAGTCTAGTCTTTTTACATGAATTTGAATTCTGTTCTACATTTTTCTCCTGCTCCTTTGGGGACTCTCTGTTGTGTTCTCTATCAGGGCGGTCATTGGTGGTAGCCGGGCACCATCTAGTTCTTCTGGTCTCAGGCTGGTGGAGTCTCTGGTTCATGTGGTCTTTTAGTTCTTTGGGCTAGTATTTTCCTTATGTCTTTGGTTTTCTTCATTCTCCTTTGCTCCAGGTGGGATGGGACTAATAGATGTATCTCAGATGGCTGCTCTCAAGCTTTTAAGACCCCAGACACTACTCACCCAAGTGGGATGTAGAACATTTTCTTTATAAACTATGTTATGCCAATTAATCTAGATGTTCCCCAAAACTATGGTCCCCAGTCATTTGATTTCTTTTTCTTTGTGTGTGTGTGTGCTTTAAGTGAAAGTTTACAGTTCAAGGAAGTTTTTCATACCAAAATTTATCCATACGTTGTTATGTGACCCTAGCTTTTCTCCTTCTAATGTGGCAGCACTCCTCCTTTCCACCCCGGATTTCCTGTGTCCATTCAATCAGCTCCTGACTCTCTCTGCCTCCTCATCTCACCTCCAGACAGGAGCTGCCCATTTAGTCTCATGTATCTACTTGAGCTAAGAAGCACTCTCTTCACAAGATTCAATTTATGTCCCATAGTCCAGTCTAATCTTTGTCTGAAGAATTGGCTTCAGGAATGGTTTCAGTTCTGGGATAACTGAGAGTCTGGGGTCCATGTCTTCCAGGGTCCCTCCAGTCTCAGTCAGACCATTAAGTCTGGTCCTTTTACTAGAGTTTGAGTTCTGCAACCCACTTTTCTCTCTGACATGTTCCCTGTCAGGGCAGTCGTTGGTAGTAGCCAGGCACCATCTGGTTCTTCTGGTCTCAGGCTGATGAAGTCTCTGGTTTATGTGGCCCTTTCTGTCTCTTGGGCTAATATCCTTGTGTCTTTGGTGTTCTTCATTCTCCTTTGCTCCAGGTAGGTTGGGAACAATTGATGCATCTTAGATGGCCCTTGCTAGCTTTTAAGACCCCAGATACCACTCACCAAAGTGGAATGCAGAACATTTTCTTAATAAACTTTGTTATGCCAATTGACCAAGATGTCCCTTGAAACCATGGTCCCCAGACTCCTGCCCCTGCTACTCTGTCCCTTGAAGTGTTTGTTTGTACTAAGGAAACTTCTTAGCTTTTGGTTCAGTCCAGTTGTGCTGACTTCCCCTGTAGTGTGTATTGTCCCTCCCTTCACCTAAGATAATTCTTATCTACTATCTAGTTAGTGAATACCCCTTACCCTCCCTGCCCAACCTTGTAACCATCAAAGAATGTTTTCTTCTGTGTTTAAACCTTTTCTTGAGTTCTTATATTAGTAGTTTCATACAATATTTGTTGTTTTGCGACTGACTGATTTCACCCAGCACAATGCCTTCCAGATTCATCCATGCTATGCGATGTTTTGCAGATTCATCATTGTTCTTTATCTTTGAGTAGTATTCCATTGTGTGTTTATCCATTCATCCGTTGATGGGCACCTAGGTTGTTTCCATCTTTTTGCTATTGTGAACAGTGCTGCAACGAACATGAGTGTACATATATATATTTGAGTAACTGCTCTTATTGCTCTAGGATGTACTCCAAGGAGTGGGATTGCTGGACAGTATGGTACTTCTATTTCTAGCTTTTTAAGGAAGCACCAAATCAATTTCCAAAATGGTTGTACCATTTTACATTCCCACCAGCAGTGTATGTGTTCCAGTCTCTCCACAAGCTCTCTAACATTTATTATTTTGTGTTTTTTGGATTAATGCTAGCCTTGTTGGGGTGAGATTGTATCTCATTATAGTTTTGATTTGCATTTCTCTAATGGCTAATGATCTTCAGCATTTCCTCATGTACCTGGTAGCTGCCTGACTGTCTTCTTTGGTGAAGTGTCTGTTCATATCCTTTGCCCATTTTTTAATTGGGTTATTTGTCTTTGTATTGTTGAAGTTTTGCAGTATCTTGTAGATTTTAGAGATTAGACGCTGATCAGATTTGTCATAGCCAAAATTTTTTTCCCAGTCTGTAGGTTGTCTTTTTACTCTTTTGGTGAAGTCTTTTGATGAGCATAAGTGTTTGACTTTTAGGAGCTCCCAGTTGTCTAGTTTCCCTTCTGATGTTTGTGCATTGTCAATAATGTTTTGTATTCTGTCTATGCCATGCAACAGAGCTCCCAGCGTTGTCCCTATTTTTTTCTTCCATGATCTTTATCTTTTTATATTTTATATTTAGATCTTTGAAACATTTTGAGTTAGTTTTTGTGCATAGTGTGAGGTATGGGTCTTGTTTCATCTTTTTGCAGATGGATATCCAGTTATCCCAGCACCATTTGTTAAAGAGACTGTGTTTTCCCCAGTTAATGGACTTTGGGCCTTTGTCAAATATCAGCTGCTCATAGGTGGACAAATTTACCTCTGTATTCTCAATTCTGTTCCATTAGTCTAGATATCTGTTGCTGTATCAGTACCAAGCTCTTTTGACTACTGTGGCGGTATAATAGATTCTAAAATCAGGTAGTGTGAGGCCTCCCACTTTGTTCTTCTTCTTGAGTAATGCTTTACTTATTCGAGGTCTCTTCCCTTTCCATATGAAGTTGGTGATTTGTTTCTCCATCTCATTAAAAAATGCCGTTGGACTTTGGATCTGGATTGTATTGTATCTGTAGCTTGATTGGGTAGAATAGACAGTTTCACAATGTTGAGTCTTCCTATCCATGAGCAAGATATGTTTTTCAACTTATGTAGGTCTCTTTTGATTTCTTGCAGTAGTGTATTGTAGTTTTCTTCGTACAGGTCTTTTACATCTCTGGTTAGATTTATTCCTAAGTATTTTATATTCTTGGGGGCTATTGTAAACAATACTGATTTGGTGATTTCCTCTTGGAAGTTCTCTTTGTTGGTGTAGAGGAATCCAACTGATTTTTGTATGTTTATCTTGTATCCTGATACTTTGCTGAAATCTTCTATTAGTTCCAGTAGTTTTCTCGTGGATTCTTTGGGATTTTCTGTGTATAAGACCACATCATCTGCAAACAGAGATACTTATACTTCTTCCCAACCAATTTGGATGCCTTTATTTCTTTTTCTAGCCTAATTGCCCTGGCTAGGACCTCCAGCACAATGTTGAATACAAGTGGTGATAAAGAACATCCTTGTCTGGTTCCTGTTCTCAAGAGGAATGCTTTTGGACTCTCTCCATTTAGGATGATGTTGGCTATTGGCTTTTTATAAATGCCCTTTATTATGTTTAGGAATTTCCCTTCTATTCCTATTTTGCCAAGAGTTTTTATCATGAATGGGTGTTAGACTTTGTCAAATGCCTTTTCTGCATCCATTGATAAGATCATGTGGTTCTTGTTTTTTGTTTTATTTATGTGATGGATTACATTGATTGTTTTTCTAGTGTTGAACCATGCCCTGCATGCCTACTATGAATCCCACTTCATCGTGGTGAATTATTTTTTTGATATGTTGTTGCATTTTATTGGCTAGAATTATGTTGAGAATTTTTACATCTATGTTCATGAGGGATATTTGTAATTTTCTTTTTTGTGGTATGTTTACCTGGTTTTGGTATCAGGGTTATGCTGGCTTCATAGAATGAGTTTGGGAGTATTCCATCCTTTTCTATGCTCTGAAATACCTTTAGCAGTAGTGGTGTTAACTCTTCTCTGAAAGTTTGGTAGAATTCTCCAGTGAAGCCCTCTGGGCCAGGGCTTTTTTTTTTTTTTTTTTTGCTGGGAGTTTTTTAATTACCTTTTCAATATCTTATTATACATTTATTTAGTTGTTCTACCTCTGTTTGCATTAGTTTAGGTAGGCAGTGTGTTTCTAGAAATTTGTCCATTTCCTCAAGGTTTTCAAATTTGTTAGAGTGTAATTTTTCATAGTATTCTGTTATGATTCTTTTAATTTCAGTTAGGTCTGTTGTGATCTCACCCATCTCATTTCTTATTCGAGTTGTTTGCTTCCTCTCCTGTTTTTCTTTTATCAGTTTGGTCAATGGTTTATTGATTTTGTTGATCTTTTCAAAGAACCAGCTTTTGGTCTTGTTAATTCTTTCCATAGTTTTTCTGTTTCATTCAATTCTGCTCTAATTTTTATTATTTGCTTTTTTCTGGTGTCCAAGGGCTTCTTCTGCTGTTCCCTTTCTATTCATTTTAGTTGTATGGTTAATGTTTTGATTTTGGCCCTTTCTTTTTTTTTTTGGGTGAGTGCATTTATTGCTATAAATTGACCTCTGAGCACTGCTTTTGCTGTGTCCCAAAGGTTCTGTTAGGATGTGGTTTCATTCTCATTTGGTTCTTTGAATTTCTTTAGTCCATCTTTAACGTCTTCTATAACCCAGTAGTTTTTGAGCAAGTGTTTTTCAGTTTCCATGTGTTTGATTTTTTTTTTTCTTGCTTTTTCTGTTATTGATTTCCACTTTTATGGCTTTATGGTCAGAAAAGATGCTTTGTAATATTTCGATGCTTTGGATTCTGTTAAGGCTTGCTTTATGATCTAATATGTGGTCTGTTCTGGAGAATGTTCCATGTGCATTGGAAAAGACAGTATACTTGGCTGTTGTTGGGTGGAGTGTCCTGTATATGTCTGTGAGGTCAGGTTGGTTGATTGTAGCATTTAGATCTTCCATATCTTTATTGAACTTCTTTCTGGATGTTCTGTACTTCAGCAAATGTGATGTGTTAAAGTCTCCTACTATTACTGTGGAGCTGTCTGTCTCTCCTTTCAATGCTGTTAGAGTTTGTTGTATGTATTTCAGAGCCCTGTTGTTGGGTGCATAAATATTTATTATGGTTATGTCCTCTTGGTGTATCGACCATTTAATCATCATATAGTGTCCTTCCTTACCCTTTGTGGTGGCTTTTACTTTAAAGTCTAGTCTGTCTGAGATTAATATTGCCACTCCTGCTCTTTTTTGAGTGTTGTTTGCTTGACATATTTTTTTCATCCTTTGAGTTTTAGTTTGCTTGTGTTTTTAAGTCTCAAGTGTGTCTCTTATAGGCAGCATATAGACAAATTGTGTTTTTTTAATCCATTCTGTCACTCTCTGTCTCTTTACTGGTGCATTTAGTCCATTTACATTCAGTATAATTATCAATAGATATGCATTTAGTGCTGTCATTTTGATGTCTTTTTTTGTGTGTGTTGTTGACAATTTCTTTGTTCCACTTAATTTTCTGTGCTGAGTCATTTTTCTTCATGTGTTTTCTTTTCAGTTTTCATTGTTGTTGATTTTGTATTTGCTGAGTCTTTATGTGTTTTTCTTGTTTTTTATTTTGATGCATAGGACTGTTAGTTTCCTTTGTGGTTACCTTAATATTTACCCCTATTTTTCTAAGTTTATACCAGTCTTTTATTTCTTTATATCACCTTGACTTCGTCTCCATATGAAAGATCTATGACTACATTTTTTAGTCTCTCTTTTTTTGTTTTAATGTTATCATCTTTTACATATTGACATCTCTGTTTCCCTATTTTCAGCGTTTTAGCCTTGATTTATTTTTGTGACCTCCCTATCTGGGTTTATATCTGGTTGCTCTGTCCTGGGTTCTAGTCTTGGGTTGTTATCTGATGTTATTGATTTTCTAACTAGAGGACTCCCTTTAGTATTTCTTGTAATTTTGGTTTGGTTTTTGCAAATTCCCTAAACTTTTGTTTATCTGTAAATGAACTAATTTCTCCATCATATTTGAGAGACAGTTTTGCTGGATATATAATTCTTGGCTGTCAAATTTCTTTTCCTTCAAGGCTTTATATATGTCATCCCATTGCCTTCTTGCCTGCATGGTTTCTGCTGAGTAGTCTGAGCTCAGTCTTATTGACTCTCCTTTGTAGAGAACTTTTTGTTTATTCCTAGCAACTCTTAAAATTCTCTCTTTATCTTCGATGTTGGCAAGTTTGATTATAATATATCTTGGTGACTTTCTTTTAGGATCTACCTTATGTGGAGTTCGATGAGCATCTTGGATAGATATCTTTTCATCTTTCATGATATCAGGGAAGTTTTCAACCAACAAATCTTCAACAATTCTCTCCGTATTTTCTGTTATCCCCCCCTGTTCTGGAACTCCAGTCACTTGTAGGTTACTCCTCATGATAGAGTCCCACATAATCCTTAGGGTTTCTTCAGTTTTTTAAATTCTTTTATCTGATTCTTCCTCAAATACGTTGGTGTCAAGTGCTTTATCTTCAGTCTTACTAATTCTGACTTCCATTGCCTCAGTTCTGCCTATGACTTTCTATAGAGTTGTCTAATTCTGAAATTTTATTGTTAATCTTCTGGATTTCTGTTTGCTGTCTCTCTATGGATTCTTGCAGCTGATTAAATTGTCGTTGTGCTCTTCTATAATCTTCTTAAGTTCCTATATTGCTTTATCTTTGTGTTCCTTGGATTGTTATGCATTTTGCCTGATCTCCTTTCTGATATCTTGAAGAGTTATGTATATTAATTTTGTATTCTACCTCCGGTAATTCCAAGAAGTTCTCTTCCTCAGGAAGATTTCTTGATTCTTTGTTTTTGGGAGCTTGCTGAAGCCATCCTGGTCTGCCTCTTCATATGATTTGATGTTGACTGCTGTCTCTGAGCCATCAATAAGATATTATATTTATTTATTTTCTGTTTGATTACTGTGTCCTAGCTTCTTGTTTTGTTTTGTTTTGATATGCCCAAATAGGCTGATCATGTGAGCTAGTTTGATTATTGGTGCCTTTGAAGCTGTAACATCCTGTCATCAAGTGGTTAGATCTGTTACTAGGTATGTGAGTCCAGGAGTCTGTTTACTTTTCTTGTATGGATTCAGCTCAGGTGTCCAGATAGTTGGTCACCAAGTGTGTGGTTCAGGCTCTCACCTACACTCCTAAGTGGGCAGTGGTGATTAGAGTAGGCACAGGTATCTGGCTGCAGTAGGGGATCAGGCACTGAGCAAGGCAGGGGGTTGACAACTGCCCCTGAGTATGTAGGAGGAAAGCGTGTCCCTGTTCCCTAGAGTGAGTAGGTGGGTGGGTTTTGCAGCCAGACTATGGGCACCCAATGCTGTTGGCTATAAGGAATGGGAGGCACCACTTGTTCTTGGACTCCTGTTGCAGGTGGCTAGGTGGCATGGGTGGGGCCACCAGTCCTCAGGCTCCTGATGTGTAGGTGAGGACCCTGCTTAATGAGCACAGCGGTGTCAAATGTCATGAACCTACCACTCCACCATATAGCTGATACAGTGAAGTTAGGCTTCAGGTATATACCCTGTTGTACTGTTCTAATGAGGGCCTATGCTATTAAAATGGGCCAACACAGGGATATGCAGGGGTGAAAGTCATTCAAAGTCTGTGGACCCCTTATGCCTGTGCCTAGGCAAGGGAGTTGTGCCATCCCTGAGTTCCTGGCTTAGGCGAGATGGCAGATTATTTTTTCCTATTTGTTAATTTGTTCCCTCTCCAGGTTGAGAGACTAGCTCAGGGTGAATGACAGGTCCTACTTCTGGCCCAGGGGACATGGCAATTGCTGAAGTCAGCCCAGGACCTGGTCCAGAGTGGGGAGGGAACAGGTAAATGGGAGAGATTCTTCCCAAACGGGGTGTTTTTTGAGCTGAGCAGTAGGTTAAACACATGTACTTATCTTTTGTTGACTGAGCACCGCTTTTCACTGGCTCTGAAGGCCTGAGCAGAGTCTCCGCCAGCTGGTCTCTCCCAACATGGAAAATGCGTGCCAAACGCCACTGCTTATTTCATCGTGCGTGCCAACCGATCCAGCCCACAGGGCACTGGCTTCTGTCAGGTCAGGTCTGGCAACTCCTTGCTGCTACTGAACTGTCTCTCTCTCCCTCTGTCACTCAATCTGATTCCTCAACTTTGCCTTTGATGTTCAGGGTTCCTAGATTGTCATATATAATCAATTCACTTGTTTTTTGGGGTCTTTGTTGTAAGAGGGACCACTGGAAGCATCTGGCTACTCTGCCATCTTGCCCCCGCCTCCTCATTTGATTTCTTGATTGCTGCTTCCACGGGTGTTGATTGCGGATCCAAGCAGAATGAAATCCTTGACAACTTCAGTTTCTTCATCATTTATCATGATGCTGATTATTGGCATAATCCCAAATAAGCACATCTTCAAAATGGCTGGAGAGATAGTTAAAGTTCCTATTCATCTATGCATGGAAGAATCAACACTGTATTCAGGACGTCCTAGGCGAGGATGAGGACAATGTGAGGCCAGGGAGGGCTTTTCTGTGGTTGGGCCACCCCAAATTCTACAAAACATCTGGAACTTCACTTTGGGATCCATTTCTCTGCACCCTGGCCCATCTTCTCCAAGTCAAAGGTAAGAGCCGGACAGGAATCCTGAAGTCCAGGACCTCCACTCTATTGCTGACCATCCAGATGATCCTGAACAAACAGATTAGCATGGCCTTGCCTCTATTTCCCCATCTTTAACACGATGGCAGAACCCTGCAAATGCACCCTTTAATTCTACGCATCTGTGGCTTTTTAAAAGCTTAGCAGGATGAAAATAATTCCACTAGAGTCTATCAACTCAACCTAAACCACTTGCTGGTATAAAGATAAATTAGAAATACTAGTGCTTAGTGAATACATTACTCTGTACTTCTTTTACTTAGTGAAACATTTAATTAGTATTTACTAGAAAATTACTATCAATTACTAAAAATGACTACAAATTACTAGCAAAATGGATAAATTTTCTCCCTACTACTAAAATGAATTCAATTACTAACTTTAAGTAATTGCAGGTAATTTATTTCTTGGAGGGCAGAGAGCTATAGACAAACTGGAAGGAGATGATTAAGACGCTCCAAGTGGCTGATTTATGAGAGAAACGTAAATAGCTAAATCTGGGTGGCTGAGCAAAGCAAGTGGAAACGCTCACCACAAGGCATCCCCAAGTCGCTAACCCACACACACATTCTCTCTGTGGCTAAGCACGTAGAGATGGGGAGGCAGTGGTCTGAAGGAGAGAAATTGAAGCATGTGCTTTCTGCTAAAATACTTAGAGGTTTTCCTGATGGTGAAATCTGAGATCCTCACTGTGGTCTCCCAAAGGAAGTCATCAACACTCAAGTCTTAAACAGGACTCAAGGAGAGAGAACATTCTGCAGAATGATTCCAGAGGCTCTTGGAAGGAAAAGGGGAGAGACATAGATGCCATGTTCCCCTTAGGTTTTGTCAAGAGTCTTCTGTCCCCAAGTCTTACAGGAGAGCAGTCAGGAGGATGGCCCATGCCTTCAGGTGGGCCATGTATCCGTACCTGGCCATCACTGACTCGTCACTGCCACCTAGGAATTCGGGGTGACATAGGGCATGAAGAGCTCAGAGCAGTTATCTTTAAACAAACACTTCCTGGGGTACCTGATGTGCCCGGCACCATCCCCATCCCTGGAAGCGCCAGTGCAGAGTACTGCAGACACTGACAATCCCCACCTTCGCTCCCTGAAAGTATCCAGCCTAGAGCACTGCAGACACCTGACAATCCACACCCTCACCCCCAACAGTGCCCAGCCCAGAGCACTGAAGACACCTGACCTCACCTGGGAGGTGATGTAAAAAACGCCTCATGACGACTAGATGACACCCACCTCTGATGTAGAAAACAAATGGCTACTCTGCTGTCCCCAGTCCATGGCAGAGTGCAGCAAAATGGCAAATGTGGAGCTAAAAGGCACAGGTTCGAATCCCATCTATATCTCCAGAACTGTGTGGTCTATCAGCCTCAGCTTCCCCATCTATAAAATAGAAATGAAAATAGCTACTTCACGTAAGCAAACCGCTACACCCGTGCAATGGACTATTATTCGGCACAAAAAGAAACGAGCAATCAAACCACCAAAAGACACGGAGGAACCATAAATGCATGTTGCTAAGTGAAAGAAGCCAGTATTATGTGATTCCAACTATATGACATTCTGGAAAAGGCAAAACTACAGAGTCATTGAAAAGACCAGTGGTGGCCAGGGGTTCTGGGGGATGAGGGAGGGATGGAGAGGTGGAGCACAGGGCATTTTTAGGGCAGCGAAACTCTTCTGTTTGATGCTTTAATGGTGGACACATGACATGATGCAATTTTCAAAACCTATAGGACTGAACAACACAGAGTGAACCCTAATGTGAACTCTGGACTTTAGTTAATAATAAAGTATCAACGTTGTTTATCAATAGTAACAAAGGCACCGCAGGAAGACCAGATGTTAGTAACAGAAGAAATAGCAGGCAGAGCAAGACAGGGGGTGATGGGAGCTCTCTGTACTGTTTGTGCAATTTGTCTGTAAACCTAGAACTGCTCCAAAATATAATGCCTATTAAAAAAAACAATAAAGTAGCCACTTCACAGGGTTGCTGTGAGGACCGCATGAGGCAACTGCTTGTATTGGAAAGCAAAGGCATTCATGAAGAGCAAGGCAGAGGGCCAGGTGGCCCAAGTCTGGACACTGGGCTTTGAACTGGTTCTCCCAGCACAAGCCAAGATCGCCATGGTCTGCCCACACTCCTTAACTCTGCCTGTCCTCCTGTGAAAAGCTTGTGACTAGCGGTCATGGAGACTAGCCTGGAGTCCCCAGGGGGTGCGAACGGTGGGCGCACTCGGCGTTTGAGGAAATCCATCCAGAGGTACCTCAGAAGACAGGCCTATCGATCTACTTCCGAAAAATCAGCCACAGAAAACCCTACAGAGCACAGTTCTACTCTGACACACCGTGAGGGTCGCTATGACTCATAGTCAACTTGATGGCGACTGTTTGTTTTAAGAACGGCTGTGGTCCCCACACAGGCAGTGTGCCTCTGGCGTGGGAATCAGGGAGAAGCTAGGTCTGACAGCGAAGGTCAGTGGTCTCTAAGGAACCTTAGGCTCATGGACCATCAGGCCAACTCCAAATGAGCCCATATCTCTCCAGGCTCTGGCTCCCCTCATGTGACGGGTCTGCCATCTTTGGGGTATTGCTTACTTTTCAAAGTTCTGCCTGTTTTCATCACACTGGGACACTTTGGTTTCCGCGCAGCTCCTCCTAATGTCTGTGCTTCCTGCTCACGCTGGCTCAGCCATTCCATCATAATGTCACTCCATCCCGGAGGAGGACGCTGCCGCCAGACCCTGACAACTGGGAAATGCTTCACGGCATTAAAACCACGCGGAAGAAGCATCTCTGTCTCTTGCACTCTTTCGGCGGTGCGAGATGCACGGTGATTTATTCCTGGGAGCCACATTTTCTGCCCTGAGTGGGGCAGCCCAGGACGGGGACAATGGCCTGCATTTCTCGGGCCGGAAGAGTGATGTTGTTCCCGCATCCAGGCCAGCCCACAACACCAAACACGCAGGCTGTCAGAAGATGGAGCGGGGACACCCCCGAGATGACTGGGAAGGACCGAGGACATCGTTGAATAATACGGAATTGGGCTTTTGTTGGTTTGTCCTAGATTCACGCCCACAACAGAAAGAGTGAAGCAAGTTCTTTTTTCAAGAGAGAAGAGCGGCCTCCCAGTCTATGAAGCCCGGGAGACTCATACAGACAGGGAGGCCGCCAGCTCAGAGGTGCTTCGGGGCTGAACCAAGTCCCTAAGGCGCATCTAGTTTCCGGAATTGCAGTGGAGACATCCTAAGGGTTTGCGCCACGTCATACAATATCAATTTAGCATTGGTGCTTCTGAAAAATGCCCCCACCATCTGGAGAAACCAAGCAGACTCGCTCTGTGTAACTTGCAAAGACATTTAAATTGGGTCTGAAGACAGCCATAAAGCAGGCTGACAGACACCCTCCACCAGCAGTTTAGTTTTGACTTAACGCTGCAATTGCACTTTCTGACGACAGGAGGGCCGGGAGCGCCGTCGCTCTTGGGTCTCCAGCTGACAGTCTCGGCTGTGCAGAAATCGCCCAGCGCAGGTTTAAAAACATAACCAGACCTCAGCTTGCCGGCTAACCGCTGTGGGCTTGCAGGATCCCGACTGGAGGTGCTGTGTGCAGGTCTCTCTGGACAGAGCGGATGGTGGCTGTGTCCTGCAGCGCCCCCTCGCAGCCCTACAGTCAGCTCACTGTGACTGCGGATGTGGCCGGGGGGCCTGTGTACCCAGGCAGGACAGGTTTCACCTCCACAGTCAGCCGTCACGTGGGTGCATGCAGGCAGGCCCCGCCCCCAGGTCTGGCCAGCCGGGCTCGGGCCAGCACACCTGAGTCCGCTCTGCAGGTGGAATAAGAAATTGGCTGTGCTCACCCACTGGTCCCGGCCCTCCAGAAGGCAGTGAGCCCCCACAGGGCACCACCCGAGGCTGCCCCCTGCCGCTTTTGGCCTGCCGCTTTCCCAGGGCTGCCCCCATCCTTTTCCTCTCTTAAAACAAAACAAACAAACAAAAAAAACCATTGCCATCCAGTCGATTCAGACTCATAGCGACCCTATAGGACAGAGTAGAACTGCCCCATAGAGTTTCCAAGGAGCGGCTGGTGGATTTGAACCACAAACCTTCTGGTCAGCAGCCTGAGCTCTTAACCTCAGTGCCACCAGCGCTCCTTTCCCTCTCTAGTTCCACTGAGGGTCAAGGGCGTGGCCTTCTCTGCTAACTCGGCCCAGCCTAGGGTTGCCTGCTGACGCTGCCCAGCCTAGGGCTGCCACATTTAAAAGGACTCCCAGTTAAATCTGAATATCAGAGAAAGTACAAATTGTTTGTAGTTTAAGAGTATACCAGTATTTTACTTACAGTTGAAGTAAATGCGATATATTTATACTCAAAATATTTATTCGTTGTAGATCTGAAATTCAAATGAACAGGGAGTCCTGTGTTTTAATGTTTTAAATTGGGCAGCCCTATCCCAGCCCCTCTTATTAACTAAATTCCGTTTCTGGTTTCCACAGAGTTGTCTCGAGGAGGGGAAGAAACAAGAGTAAAACTTCTTTGTTTAATAGCTACACCCTCTCTGACGAT
Organism: Dugong dugon; assembly: GCA_030035585.1. NCBI lineage: Eukaryota > Metazoa > Chordata > Mammalia > Sirenia > Dugongidae > Dugong > Dugong dugon. The sequence continues at coordinate 80,387,547 of CM057475.1, forward strand.
CCCTCCACACTCAGAGTTCATCCTAGACTGTAATGACTTGGAGTCAATATCATAAGTTCTCATTTTCAACTCTCACCCCAACAATCATAATCAACAACTGGGCTGTTTCATCCAGTAGCCACTAGTCACATATGGCTATTTAAGTTTAAGGTCCTTGTCTCTTCTGAGCTTCTGCTCCTGGACGATCTTCACGGGGCTTGGTGTCTCTCTTCCCCCATCTCTGCTTCTCTCACTTGCTTGTTTGATCTCTTTTATATCTCAGAAGAGATTGACTCAAGACACACCCTACCCTAACCCTGTCTCATTAACATAACAAAGACAATCCATTCCCAAATGGGATTATAACCACAGGTATAGAGGTTAGGATTACAACACATATTTTGGGGCGAGACAATTCAATCCATAACAATATGTATTTACATAATTTGGAAATTAACATATACAGGTTTGAACTCTGTTGTTTTGATATCTATATTGTGAGATTTTTAATTATTTTATTATTATTATTTTTAATAATTATTAAAAATTATCAAAAAACAACTTGAATAACAAAAAATGAACAGCATAACAGCACATCTTGTTCCTGTCTCAGGATTCACCTCCCCATGCCTCTTTTGTTGTGCATTTAATTTTTCTCTGTTAGAAATAATACTTAGAGGAGCATCTTTGCACATGGAGCTCTGAACCGTGCCCCTTAGCTTTACCCTAGAATAAAAGATACCAAGAAATTCAATTACCACGTCCAAGGAATGCAAAAGGACTCCTAATATGTACTGCCAGATTGCCTTCCAGAAAATTGTCCATTTACATTCTCAGCAGCTGCATCTGGGCAAGGCAGTCTCTCGTCACCCTTGAGAGCATTGAGTGTTATCGTCTATTTAATCTTTGTTTACCTAGTAAGTAAAAATGACTTCTCGATGTTTAGTTGGGTACACTCATTCCCACTAGTGAGGTTCGATGCTTTCCCCACGTTTCTTGCCTGCTTGTATCTCCTCCCCTATTTTGGGCCCCTCTCTGTGGGTGAGTTCTATACTGACTATGGCCTCAATGTGTTTTGAGGGTACCCCTTATGCCAGACTAGGGCCTCCTGGAAAGATGTTGGGCAGTAGAAAATGGGCTGATGGAACGTCACGCTGCTTACTGGCTCAGTTGGTAATTTTCTGAATCCTGCTACATAGCCATGGTCTTTCCAATCTCCTCGTATGCATATGAAAGCTGGACAATAGAAAGGAAGACTGAAAAAGAATTGATGCATTTGAATTGTGGTGTTGGTGAAGAACATTGAATACACCATGGACTGCCAGAAGAACATACGAATGTATTTTGGGAGAAGTACAGCCAGAGTGCTCCTCAGAAGTTAGGATGGCGAGACTTCATCTCATTTACATTGGACATGTTATCAGGAGGGATCAGTCCCTGGAGAAGGACATCATGCTTGGTAAAGTAGAGGGTCAGTGAAAAAGAGGAAGACCCTCAAGGAGATGGAGTGACACAGTGGCTGCAACAATGGGCTCAAACATAGCAACGATCTTGAGGATAGTGCAGTACCAGGCAACATTTTGTTCTGTTACCTATGGGATTACCATAGTTGGAGCCAACTCAAACAGATCTAACAACAACACTATGTAGCTGGTACTGGACTAAAAAGCATTTCCTTAAGGGGTGAAAAACAGCAAGACAGACTGGGGCGTGTGGGTGAGCCACCAGCTACAACTCTCCAGGTTAAGACCAAAGTACAAGAAACCTTGAGGACAGTTTCGGTGGCTGGAGCTCTGGAGGTGAGTCCACAGACACAGAGGAAATGAAACCACGAAAGGTGAAGCTTCTAAGGGGCCTGCTAAAGGGCACAGGCAGGTGGTTCCCACACATGGAGACAGAACTTCGCAAAGCTCATTGAGATGACTAACACAGGTAACCACGCAAGTGCCCATCCAGCAAAAATGACACAAGAGTTTTCAGGAAAATGCTACAGACAGTGTAACGAGTTGGGCACTCTCATACCCTGTTGACAGAAATGTGAATTAGTCAAAATCTGGGGGAAGTAATTTGGCAATACATCAAGAGCCTGAAAATGACCAACCATCACCCAGAAATGTCTCTACAGTTTTTAAAGCACCAGAGGCCATTTTAATGCTCCCTATGGTTGAGAATCACTGTATTAGATGTACTGTTATTCAAATGACATTTCAAGGATTTTTAATAGTACAGGAATGTGCTTAAGTTAGCATGTTAAATAAAAAGAAACAAGATATAAAATTGTAAAATTTTAAATGCATGTAAAAGAAACCAGTGTCACAATTGTACATGTTAAAATGGTGTTTTGTTACATATGTATTTACCACAACAAAAACTTTTTAAACTCTAGAAATGACATCAAAATAATAACTTCAATTGTGTCATTCATGACTTTGCTTAAAAAATATTTACTGAGCACCAGGCCAGCAGTTTTTAAACTTTTTGAACTCAGGACCCCTTTGCACTCTTAAAAAATTTTGAGGACCATAAAAAGCTTTTGTTTATATGGGTTATTGCTATTGATATTTACCACATTAAAAATTAAAATAGATACTTTGAAAAGATTAATTCATCGATTTCTTTTTAAAAGAATAGTAAAATAATTATATTTTTTAAATAGATTACTTAAAATAAATATAATAAAATAATAATCCACAACATGTGAATACAAAGAACATGTATTTTTTCTGAAAAATAACTACAGTCTCCCAAACAAAAAATATTTAGTGGGAAGAGTGGCATTGTTTTACATTTTTGTAAATCTCTGTAAGCCCTGCTTAATAGAAGACAGCTGAACTCCCACGTTTGCTTCTGCGTTCAATCTGTTGTGATATCACACTTCACGTAGACTCTGGAAAATTCCACTGTATACTCCGGAGAGAATGGAAGTGAAAAAGGCAGACAAAGTCTTAGCCGTTTTGAAATTAGTTCTGACTTGGTGTTAAGAAAAGAGTTTTTACCTTGTGGAAGTCATGAAAGGGTCTTGAGGCTTCCAGGGGTCCCCGGATTGCACTCTGAGAAACACTGGTCTAAGCTTTTGTTTAGGATCTCCATGTGAAATGACAATGAAAAGCAAACAAAACAAAGTTTCTGCTCTTGGGCCTCTGCTCTAGTAGGGAGGAAAGGAAATGGCCAGATGAATGCGTTCTCCTTCAAGTGGTGAGCGCCATGAAGATGAGGCACAGAGAGTGACGGAGGAGCCCTCTGTGGTCGGTGGCCAAGGGAACCCTCGCTGACGAGGCCACATTCGAGCAAAGCCCTGCGGGTATCTGGGAAGGGTGAGTCATTGGTTTCCTCTGGGTGGCTGTTTTATGCTTCTTCATGCTTTTCTGCATTTTGCAAATTTTTTATAAGGAATAAATATGATGTTACAATTTGAAAACATACTGCTTTTTAAATCAAGGCTTGTTGCAAGGATGTGTTCATCATGCCAGCTTTTTGAAGCAAGGTTGAAGTCCCTACTATGGCCCACTATGAGTGCTCAACAACTTTCTAAGGTCCCTGGTAGCGCAAACAGTTTGCACTCAGCTGGTAACCAAAAGGTTGGCAGTTCAAACCCACCCAGCAGCACTGCAAAAGAAAAGACCTGGCGAATTGCTTCCGTAAAGGTTACAGCCAGGCAAATCCTACGGAGCAGTTCTACTTTATAACACATGGGGTCTTCTAAGTCATAAGCCAACAACAAAAATAACTTTCTGCTGTTTCCATGACAGTCACTGCAATGACCCAAAGGGAAAAGCCCTGTAACCCCGAGAGGCAGAGGCCATTGTCAGCCCCCAAGAGGTGGCCATCCTCTTTGGGGGAGAAGCATGCAGAGAAAAAACCAAACATCATCAGTCTTTGTGAGCGCTAATTCGTCTGTAGACCTCACTTGCTGATAACTGTTCTAGTATCCTGCACTCTAGCTCCCTAAGCCTCGGAATGTGACTTATCCTCCAACTGCGATCCATTTCCCCCACAGGCCCTTCATCCCAGTATCGTGCTGGTACTTTGGCTCCTGGTCCGGGACTTGATCACGTGGCTCTCTCCTCTGCCCTACTCACACGATGGTGGCCAAGAAAAACAAGCCAGGCTTTGCCCAAATGATAAAACAAGAGTTTTGCTTTGGATAAATAATAAGGTTGGATTTCCTAACGTATCAATGAAGATGGTGCTAATTTGTGTTCCCATAGTCCTAAACACAAAAGAGAAGGTGATCTTAAGAACCATAAGGATTGGTGCTACCATTGTTCAGAGGACCCTTACGGCCTACCGGCTGAACCAAGGGGTGGGGGGACGAGGGGGAACATGGAGTCACTAGAGCCAAGAGTGCTGCCTACGGGGAAGCAGATAGCCAAGTGCCCCAAGGGTCAATTAGCGACCAAGATAAGGGCAGTCGAGGGGGCCTTGAGTGACCAATCAGAGGCCTTTGTCGAGTACAGAACGTCCTTAGGGGAGATGAGTGTTTAGCGCAGGTCCCGATCACAGCAGGGTGGCTTACACAGGGGGCTGAGGATGTGCAGACAGCAAAGGTGGTCTTTCAAGAAGCTCCTTATAGAGAGAAGGCATAAAATAATGCACTAGATTGGGGGTAGGGCACAAGGTTGAGGGAAAAATTTGGTTTTGTAGCATCTTTCTTTTGTTCGATCTTGGGGAATAGGCAAGAATGTAGCTGCTATAAGTATAGCACCTTCAATTAGCCAACACGTTCAAGTGGTTTACTGATACTGGACTCTCTGGATGCTTTTTATTTAAGCCTTTTAAAATTATTTATATATTATTATACTAATATTATATACTACGTATTATATATATTATTATATATTTATTTTCTATGACTCATAGTGACCCTATAGGACAGAGTAGAACTGCCCCATAGGGTTTCCAAAGAACGGCTGGTGGATTTGAACTGCCGACTTTTTGTTTAGCAGCCGAGCTCTTAACCACTATGCCACAAGGGCTCCATTATATACTACATATTATATATTATATATTATTGTATATTTATTTTCTACTTTTGTAGGAAAGCTATAAAATGTGGAAAAGTAAAAAAGAATAATACTAAAAGGTAACCATAACTAACATTTTGACACGTATCTTTCGGGACTTGATATGCATATATGTACACATATTAATATATATTTGAGATTAAAGAGTCTTACTCTACATAATGTTTTGTAACTTGCTTTTTCCATTTAACAGTATATAGTGAAAGTTTCTTACATCAAAAGTATAGTACACCCTCTCCTCACTTATCAATGTGATTAGATTTCCAGAACCAGGTCATTATGCAAAATCGGAGTTATGCGAAAATGGAGGATGACCGTATTGGATCACAAAATGGAGGATGATTATATCATTACATAACTGCCAAGTTACATCATTACATAACTGCCAAATCACTAAGAATCATGCCCTAGCCAAGTTGACACCTCACCTTAACTATCACAGCCAGAGTTACTCTGGCCTGGCACCTAGGCATTCATTACTACCAGACATACATCATTAGTGGGCCAAATAGTCAGATGGTAGATTTTTTTGCTATTGTTGTAAATGCAAAATGTCAGATAATGAGATAACTGGTAAGTGAGGAGAAGGTGTATATGTACATAAAGATAATAACAACGTGTATATGTATATACACACACTTTGCTATTTTTAGTGACTGAATATATTCCATTCTGTGACTATATCCTTATTGACTGAACCAAGCATCTACTTTTGGGCATTGAGGTTGTTTTCAATTTTTACCTTTTACTTTACACACTAGCCCGATTTTAATATGTATGTATACATATTTTTTAACTGTGCTTTAGATGAAGGTTTACAGAGCAAACTACTTTCTCCTTAAACAATGAACACACATATTGTTTTGTGACATTGGTTGCCAGCCCCACGACATGTTAACACGCTCCCTTCTTGACCCTCGGTTCCCCGTTACCAGCTTTCCTGTTGCCTCCTGCCTTCTCGTCCTTGCCAGTAGGCTAGTTAGTCTGATTATATATTCAGATAAATTGCTGGATCAAATGGTATCACAACTCAAGCCTTTCCTTATATAGTTGTGAACTTTCCTAAAGTTAAACGTATTTTATGCAAATAGCACCCACTTTATCTCTACTTTGTGAAACCCTGCAGCGAAGAGAAGCCTACGAGGCTTGAGGACGGTGAAGCAGCAACTTTAGCTGCCCTCCCGTCCCCACAGAAAGAGAAGCTGCGTTATGTGTGGGCAGGGCCTTTAAAACGCCACGTACTGTTGTTTGTTTGTTTTTTTCACCGAAATGCACGATTGATAGGATGAGCTTTAAAGATGAGGACTAGTGAAAGAAATAATGATGCATCATGCAAAGTACACGTTGTTCTAGGCCAGAAAGGGGAAGCAGAAAATGCCTTCTTGTTATATTATACTGTGTAGAATGCAGGATTGGCCAGAACGCAGTAGAAAAATCCAAATCCTGCAACCTTCTTATAATTGACTGAGTGCCAGCACCTGCAAGGCTAGTCCGTTTTTGGACATGTGGAGCGTGAGGAAGAGACACGGGCATGGAATGGCACATCCAAAAGTGATGATCAGATCCAACAGGGAGACTGAGATGGACCTGGGGGCCAGCCGCGGAAAGGTAAGAGCAGATCTCATGGGGAGTGGAGACCCCAAAGCGGGGAGTGGAATGAGAAGCCGGAAGCCAGAACCCCACAGATCCCACAGAAAAGGAGTCGCTGGTGAATTAATGGGTAAACCTGGAACTGTTTTCACATATCACATTGGCAAAGGACTGAAGGCTACTGAAACCCGTGTTGATAGAGGTTTGGGGGATCAGGAAATTGCAATCTCTGTTGGAGCATAAATTGTAAATTGGTAAAACCGCGTTGAAGAACATGTTTTGCCATATCCATTAAAATCTTAAGTGCAATTATCCTTTGATCCCACAATTCCACTTCTGAGTGCAGAAAGAGTCTCACAAATGTCCATATATGTGTGGACATACCTGTTTCAGCATGGCTTGTGATAGGGACAGATCAGAAACCATCTAAATAGTTGCCCAAACCATGGTGTACTCTGCAGCTCTGACCAAGGATGAAGGATTGTGTGTGTCCCGACGGACAGTGTAAAACAACAAGCAAGCTCCAAAGGGGACCCCATTTTTGTAAAAGAACCACATACACATGTATGTATACAGATATGTGAGTGTAAGTGTATGTGTGCAGGTATGTGAGCATGAGTGTGCTTGCATGTGTGTGCATGTGTGTGCATGTGTGTCTGTGTGAGTGTGCACATGTGTGTGTACCTACAAGTTTTTTAGGCTAGAAAGTATCAAGGTTTTCACAGGGACTTCCCCGAGGGAGAAGTGTGCAGGGCTGATAGCTTTGCTTTCACTTCATACAATACAGTTTAGCACTTCCAGTTGTTGTTGTTAGGTTCTGTCCATTTGGTTCCGACTCACAGTGACCCCGTGTCCAACAGAACGAAACACTGCCCGGTCCTGCGCCATCCTCACAGTCGTTGCTATGCTTGAGCCCATTGTTGCAGCCACCGTGTCAGTCCGTCTCATTGAGGCTCTTCCTCTTTTTTGCTGACCCTCTACCTTACCAAGCATGATGTCCTTCTCCAGGGACTGGTCCCTCCTGATAACATGTCCAAAGTACGTGAGATAAAGTCTCGCCATCCTCATTTCCAAGAAGCACTCGAGCTGTACTTCTTCTAAGAAAGATTTGTTTGTTCTCCTGTCAGTTCATGGTTCGTCTTCTTCGCCAACACCGTAATCCAAAGGCAACAATTCTTGTTCCATCTTCCTTATTCATTGCCCAGCTTTTGCAAGCATATGAGATGATTGAAAACACCATGGCTTAGTCCTCAAAGTGACATCTTTGCTTTTCAACACTTTAAAGACGTCTCTTGCAGCAGATTTTCCCAACGCATGCGTCGTTTGATGTCTTGACTACTGCTTCCATGGGCGTTGATTGTGGATCCAAGCAAAATGAAATCCTTGACAACTTCAGTATTTTCTCCATTGATCATGATGTTGCTTATTGGTTCAGTTGTGAGGATTTTTGTTTTCTTTATGTTGAGGTGTAATCCATACTGAAGGCTGCCATCTTTGATCTTCATCAGTAAGTGCTTCAAGTCCTCTTCGCTTTCAGCAAGCAATTGGTACTTTTTTTTTTTTTTCAATTTAAAAACTATCACTTGAGGAGAAGACCAAGGAGCTCCCTGTCAGGCACATCAAGCATTCCCAGGAGAACAAGGTCTCCTGTACGGTTTACCCACCCCTGGTGGCGCAGTGGTTAAGCACTTGGCAACTAACCCAAAGGTTGGTAGTCCTAACCCACCAGCCACTCCACAGGAGACAAATGTGGCAGTCTGCTTCCGTAAAGATTACAGCCTTGGAAACCTTATGGGCAGTTCTCCTCTGTCCTACAGGGTCTCTATGAGTTGGAATCAACTTGATGGCAGGACCTGTGGTGTCTCAGAGGTTAGGATCAGAAACCTCAAGGCAGGGCCTCTTGGGGAGCATTGACTGAACCTGAGCTCTTCCTTTTCCACTGGGACGCCTGGGGCCCCGGAAGCCAAGTGGCTCGTCTGAGGCCCCATAAGAATGTGATGCATGGGAAACTAGTGATGTGCCTCTTGGGCTTGTAAGGCTGTGCTCTGCCCACGAGCCCTGAGTGCCTGTTGCACCCAGCAGCAAACTCACCTCGGAGGAGAGGGCACAAGAGTCACAGGGGCAAGGTGCAGCAATCACTGTCTGCATCTCCCCCTGCGTTCCAAAGGAATCTGGATTCATAACGTGCACTCTCTCTTTAAAACAGTTCCTGTTGTTTGGTTTTGTTTTTATCCCCAATTATAACATTAACATGGGATGGGGGACAGTTTTCTAAATATACAACCAGTTGCCATGGAGTCAGCTCTGACTCATGGAGATCCCACGTGTGTCAGAGTAGAACTGTGCTCCATGGGATTTTCAATGGCTGATTTTTCAGAAGTAGATTGCCAGGGCTTTCTCCCGAGGCACCTCTGGGTGGACATAAACCTCCAACCTTTCGGTTAGCAGCCGAGAGCGTTAGCTGTTTGCACCACCCGGGGAATCCAGATATAAGGGCTGGTTAAGAAAATAATAATGCATGCAGCCTTCTAAAAGAAGGAGGTAGATATTTTTAAGTCCACATGGAAAGAGTCTAGATATATTACACAGAAATAGCAAGGTGCAAAATAATTCATATAAAACGAATATTTACGTATAAATTAAATACACATACATACACTTGTATACGCATAACCATCTTTCTGCAAGTATAAAATAGACTACCAGTATCAATTATTTTTTGCAGAGAACAATGAGGAGGAAGAGAGCTTTCAGGCTGCACTTTGTTTGAACTTTCTAACCATATGCACGTATCATTTTTAAAATTTATTTTCTTTCATGTCAACACAGGTTACGTGAGTGCTGGGACCACGGGGCGTTTGCTTCCCCCTTATATTCGTCACGATTTTAAAAACGAAACAAACCCACTGCCATCAAGTCTATTCTAACTCATAAATAAAAACACTTAAATGTGATACTCCCTGGAGGAAATTTGGAAAATCCAGACAATTGTAAAGAAGAATTCTAACTCATAAACAAAAACACTTAAATGTGATACTCACTAGAGGAAATTTGGAAAATCCAAAAAACTGTAAAGAAGAAAACAGAAGTCACAGATTAGTCACCTTATCTGTGCATAAGTGCCGTTAACCTGTTGTAGCGATGGCACACGTTTTCAATTATTGTGATCAGAGCCAGAGTTCTTGAATCTTCTTCCCGTGCGCACAACATCAAACCCTTTGCAATGTATGAGTGCTGAAGTCAGTGCATTTGACTGTCATAACAATAATAATACTGCAGTGTGGGCCCTTCTCCTCGGGGCCTCTGTGCAGTCACGGTACCAGGCCCTCAGCCCACTTCCGACTCCTTTATGCTGCAGGTCACATGGCGCACCTGTGTCTGAGGGGCTCCCTCTCACCCCCAGGGACAGTTTTGGTGCAGGGCACCACCAGCCTCCTAACACCAGTGTTCAGTTACAGTTCCACAGCCATTAGCACCCGATACCCGTTGCCGTAGAGTCAATTCCAACTCATAGCACCTAATAGCATTTCATTTAATTAAATTAATTAAGAAAAAAAAAAGTATGTAACATAATAGTATTTTGTTGGCAACTAAAAATGGAATCCATTGAACTATCAGGGGGCTCCTTCCGTCTTTGAATCTTTACGCATTTTGCTGTACCACGGTAGTCGGGGAAAGTTCGTAAAGAAACAACAGCCTCAAGATCACAGACTTCTGTGACTGTTTCTCAAATCTTTGATCAGGCCTACAGTGTCTGGGTGCCTGATTTGTTCCCCATCTCCCCACCCTCCGCCACACACACACACACACACACACACACACACACACACACACACAGTTGCACACACAGACATGCACACAAGCACCCATGCACCCGTGCACATACATATGCATCCACATGCACACACACAGACATGCACGCACCATGCACTTGTGCTCACACACACACAGACCTACATGGAACACGCACAAAGCACTTGGTTCCATCACTTCTGTGGGTAAACGTTCTCAGGGGAGACTGCCTCTCACCTCCCAAGCCCCTGCTGATAGAGAAAGCTCCAGGAGATTGCAAACATTTTGGAAAATAGCATCAATATCTACCTGATGTTTGTTTCATACTTTGTCAGTTTCATTACCCCACACATGGTGTTTCCCAACACTTTAAATCCCTTCATATGATCAGCAAAGATCATAGTTATGACTACACGGGGTCGCCGCTGCCCTGGGTAAAGGTCAAGCTCCCTTTCCAGGCAGTGAGGGTAAACATTCCGCACACTCCTTTCTGCTATTCTGGGGACACTGGGCCCCTCTCCTGCTCTGTCAGACGCACAGCAGTGCTGTCCCCAAAGTTCTCCACATAAGCTCAGAGCCAGCCTGCCAGCCGGCCGAGCCAACCCATCAGCCAAGTCACAGACGATTTACCAGCAACAGACAACCTCAAGCATCACATGCAAAAGCCATCAGCCTAGCAATGTCGTAAGGACATTATCAGCCTTATAGAAGGCTGCGATATGTTTCTAAAGTTGACGATCATTTGTCTTCTTACCAAATTTTATTTGGAAAATTCTAATACCAAACAAAAGGATAATTCTTTTGAGACTATCGTTTTGACTCTGCTTCAGAAACAGCCGTTTATCTCCTTGACTTTCTCAAGTTTTCAAATGATTTGTTTTTGTTTCTGTTTCCTTGTAAAAATCATGCCTTTGTTGCTGAAATTAAATCCTCACCATGTATGTAAATTTATTTCTGATTTGCTTCTACTTTCATGGGCAAAAGTAATCAGGAAAAGCCACCGGCTACAAAAACTGCAAACAAAATGAACCTTTAAAAAGCTAATGACTTAAGGGTGGTTGTACAGACATATAAAGTATGTTAGGGGCTTACACTATTTGTCATTAACACATATTCTGAAAGCTTGGCTAATATAATGTGACACAAAATTAGTCAAACACAATTCACGCAATATTGTTTAATTTTACTCCTCATTTAACTTGGTTTTAAGCAAAATCATTATGTCACATGATAATGTTCACTTGAACAAGAAATATTTCATAACAGCCGCTACCTTTAGAAATGAGTTATTAGGGGCTCTGTGCTGAACACATTCTTAACTATGAAAACTATAAAGCTAATAGCTTAATCATATTTTGACACCATCTACATACTTTATGCATTATTTACAAGAAAGATATAAAAATGAAACCACTGAATATCTCATACAATACTTCACAGTCATAGTTAACTGGTTAAAAATATAACACATTTATCTTCCAGGGACTGTATATTTGCATATAGATATTTGCATATCACGTTGCAATGTGCTGTTGATGTAAAATTTAACCTTTGTTCTTTCCCTATGTTGTGCAAGGTATACTCATTAAGTTAAAAATAAGTCTTCCGGTGATATACATTTCAAAAATTACTCCCCAGAGCAGTGAGGAAAGGTAAAATGCAAGGGGGGGGGGGTGTTTAATTGAATTAATTCCTCATTTTCTGTATTTTTATTTTACAACTCGGAGACAGGAAAATTCGACCAGTATATGTCAACCCTCTGAACTGCAAGGCGTTATTCAAAGCGTCAGCCCTCTTAATCCTATTTCAGAACAACTCTACATTTCGGGACTGGGATGAGCACACCACCATTCTGCTCACCTGTTCAGCGGGTGGCCCTTTGTTCAGAGGAGGGAATATATACCACTATGTATAAAACGTATCGTAATGTCATGAAGCATCTGGGCAAAACGTAGAAGGTAATATATGCAATGTCCGTTTCTAATTAAGTCTCTATATGAACCTCTATAGGAGCAAGACAAGTACTTAGAAATCCGGCAAGAGACTGTTGCTTGAATATCTAAATCCCCAGTTCTCTTTTTCCTTGTCAACATGTTCTGAACCAAAAATGCACTGTTTTGTTAGACCTCGTATCTTGGCAAGGAGTGACCCAGACTCTGCTCTTGGAAGAAAAGGAAAAGAACAGACGGCAAGTCCACCCAAAGGGGGCAAAGGGGCAGCCCCTTTACTCGATGGTTAGAGCTCAGATGGCCTCCTACCCAAAATGATTCCAGCTCAGGGAAGAGATGGCAAGCAGGTGATGGCAGCACACAGCGACAAAGAACCAGGACGGAGGTCCAAATGCGTGGCTGGCACTGACATCCACATCCAGGGGATGAGCCAGGAGAGACTGCCAGGGGACCCCGTGGTCAATAGGGCAGGGCTAAGGATGGGGACGGCACAAAGCTGTAGGCCCAGAAGGGGCTGCAAAAAACAGGCCTTACCCAGGGGTCTCCACATTGTAGTTAGTCTTCCCAGGGCCCTGGAACCCCAAGAAAGGACCATTCCCCACTAGTCTTAATTCTCCAAGAATACTGGAGCCAGCAACTCAGACACAATGTGAGAAATCTGGGCTCCACAGCAGCCAAGGGAGCCCAGACCTCAGGCTGCTGACGTCCAGGCCAGTACCCTCTCTGCCTCATTTCGTGGACCGTTGCTGGTGGCTTTGGGGTGCCTCTTGATTTCTGGAAGTAGTTTGGGAGCAATGATTTTGTTTTGTTTTTCTTTCCGGGACATCATACTACTCAGTGCCCCACAGAGCCAATCCCCCCGTGACTCCCTTATTGACCTCAAAGGACTCCCCCTTTAGAGGAAGAGTTAAGTCCTTCTCTGCGTGTGCCTCCTGGGCACAGTCAGAATGACATCTGCTGGCGCTGTGATGCCGGAACTGTCCACAAAGGGCTGGAATCAGACCATGTTGCCATAATCATTTAACTCAGCGTCTCAGAATGGCAAGGGGCCTCCATTCTGCTCCCATCTTCCCAGTGGAATCGTCGCTGTGTTTTCTTTTCATGAACGTGCGATTTATAAGTAGACGTGAAGCACACGTAAGTGATGGGAGCATATTTCTTTAGTACATTTAGTCTAATTTCTGGAGATTCCCGTGTTCTCATTTGGCAACACTGAAAAGATAAATGCACTATGATTATATGTCGTTTTCTGCAAGAAACCGAAGAATGGCCCAAAAGTGCTAAGTGCATTCTGAACAAGCTACAACGTCGGTCTTCAAACATCCGCGTCCCCTGGAAAGGCAGGCAGGTATATTCGCCAGCAACGCGGTGTTGAACCTTTACTTATTTATTGTGTTCTCCTGACTCTTGTGTGTATGTGATTGTTCTTGTAAAGGCTCTCACTGAGGTAAATAAAATCGTAGAACCTTGGAAACATACTATCATTACAGCACAGAGCTAAGGTGTACAGAAGGCGAAGTAACTAACTCTCTGAGGGATAAATTACATGTGATGAGGGCCAGTAGAATACAGATCCTGTTTCAGGAAGTCTTCCAGGCAAAGGCCGAGATTTGGCAGTTTTAGGGTTCCTCTCAAGACAGTACGCGTACACCCCAAACACGACTCTTGACGGAGCGCCCCAGAGGCCGCGGCCACCAAGTGGACATGCTGCAGCCCTCCCGGTCCCTCCAATTCAACCTAGATCTTCTTTATTAATTTTAATGTGTCATCAATAGCCTGACAAGCACTCTTTCAGCAAGAAATACAGCATTAACTGTTTCACTCACTGTGGCAGCTATTAAAACCGTGATGGTGATTAGCAAGAATGAGGTCAAACAGAATAATGTGAGTATAAGTTGCTACCAGGGAAATGTATAACGCAGGAGGATTTATTACGTTCACTTGCTGAAATGTAATTTAAAAACAGGAGATCACTCCCTGTTATGCTGGCTGGTGGGGTTATCCAGATCATTTCAACATTTCCTGCTAATTTGTTTATGTGCCCCTGGCATATATTACCATTTACAGTATTTCTAATAACTATCATTAAAATAAACTTAATTGTTGCGCTCTGCTCTGTATGAACATGGCAGGTAAATGAATCACCCAATGATTAGCTCAGACAATGCAAATCAGGGTGATTTAATCATCAATATTGGCAACAGAAAAATTAGTATTTATAACCTTCCCAAGAAATGAATTTAGTTCTCTTACTGAAGAGTCTGTTTGCTAAATAAGGATGTCACCAGGAAGCTGAGGGATTCCACTCTGCTGGAAAGGACTTGACACACCACTAAGCTTTCTGAGAAAATGGTGAAATTTCTGCAGATGCTGTAAGTTCACGTGGAAACTTCGCACCTGCTCCTTTTTGAAAAACGGGTGGCCCCAGCACATTGCTGATTTGGAAACCACAACCCACAGCCTTTGGCTGCACACTTCAGGGATTCAGCTAAACTTGGGGTCATCTGTATTGTTTAAAGCTTTTTATTGGGAGGTCACTTAGATCAGAGGCTAAAACTAGAGAGTGTGTATGTTAGAAATGCGGCATATGCAAAGCATGCAGGTTATATTTAAAACAGAGCCCAGGAGGAAACGGGGCTACAAAGAACTCTTTGCTGAGTGTTACTGGTCAGTGAACCCCAAACAAATTGACTCCTTACATTGAATGTCATTGAAATCGCTTCATTTAGGGGCCCTTTGCACCCTGCTTTCCAGGCAGCTCGGAGTATGATGGCAGCGTCGGGCAAACGGGCCGAGCCAGAGCAAAGCTGTCTGATCGTCTGTGGCCAGCAGAAGGATGGGGCATCCCACCACTGTCCTGGAAACGCACAGACCAAAGGGGTGAGCCCGCCGTCCTGGCCGTCCCTACCACTTCCATTCCTGTGCACTCGGGGGAAAAAAAAAATGTCAGTGTAACCGTTCTAGAGCAGGGTGGTAAAAATCACAGCTTGGTTCAACATTTCAAAAAAATCATAAAAGACGCCTTTTCTATGTTTTAAAGAATACTTGTTTGAAAAGTCTGTTCTGAGCAGAGCCTATATATCGTACAAAACAGGATAAACCCTAATGCAAGAAAGCTTACAATTAACAGAAAAGATTTGCTTTATCACGAGGCGGATGTGTACTGAGCACCTGGTACGTTTTTCTCTGAACCTTAAAAGACACAGCCAACAAACACCGCCCCTGCCTCCCAATGGTCGTGAATGCAGCAGGAGCAGATAAGGACACACGCCACAGAGAGGGAGCGTGTTGTACCTCTTCTGCCCCTAAGAACTGCCTTTCCCTTAAATCAAGCAGTGCCACGGGAGGCAATTTTAGCTGCAAGGTCTCATGTGCCGGCGCCTGTCACATTAGACAATCATAGAACTTTTATAAGAAACCAATGAATGTTAAATATTGCCGCCCTGTTTCCAGGACCCTCTCTCACATCTCGCCCCAGGAAAATGAGCAGCCTGGGTACCGGGGAGCTCTGGGGAAGCAAAGCTGCCGAGGGAGACACTTTGTTCCTCACCACCCCTGCCCCTTCATCTCAGGCACCAACGACACAGCCTTTATATATCAGCTCAATTTGAATCGATGATGGGCACGATGTTTGTAATTCCACATCAAGCAGCCCCAGTGTCTGGCGATTATTTGTGCTGTTGTTTTGGCAGGCTATCCGAGGGCCCGTTCTCATCTGACATGTCAGGTCTACAATCAAACAAAGAGGACTCGTGGATTCACTTTTACAGTTAGGCAAGCTGAATGCTATTACCCATGTATTTGTCACCGACCCGCGGATCCCAGCCTCTAATCTGCCATCTGACGGATGCTACAAAGTGAAGAGCCGGGACATGCATTTCTCAGTAACTACCTGCTGCCAGCTATTATTTTAAGGATCCTGTGATTTTCTTTTATTTTGAGTAGAAAAAACACGGCAGCTGCAGTAATAAAAAGGCGTATCAACTAGTCACTCGCTGGCAGATTTGTCACTCGTGTGGATTCAGTGGCTAGAAAATGTATACACTCGAATATAATATTGTAAATCTGGAGTGTGTGCTTCAAATAAAACCCTGTTTAGTACCTTGCATACCAGTAAACAAAATAAAAATGTATGTATCTTATGAAGAGCTGCCGATACACACACACCCATGCCGGATGCCACCAACAAATCATACAGAAGATATTTTAGACGATATGGTTTTGGGGTGAAAGTTATTATTTTTTATTCCTAAATCACATTAACATGGCTACAAAGCCATACTTTATCACAGCTCACCCATAATTTTCCTAAATATTTTCTAACAGTGGCTTGGATGTGAGGGCCTCCGAGGACCCAAGTTTAACTCTGTAATTCCAAGTTGTGAATTAAATTGCAAAATCAAGAGCATCTGATCCCTATTTTTACTTTGGCCTATGCATTGCATCATCATACCGATAATTTGCCCCGTTCAGCAAATCCACCAATCTTCAGAAATAATCGGTCACCAATAAAACGTCAGTCAGTGGAGACATGTTTTAAAATTGATCAGGAAAGAGCTTCTAAGAGATGATTTCACACCTGGCGTGGAGCTACTCCTCAAGCCGCGCCCTCGCAGACACCGTGTTTATCTACACTTTGCCGGTCCTGCTGTGAAATATATGCATGGCTTTTGAAGCGTGCCCAGATACACAACAAAGTTGGGATGCCTCGCTCCCCACACAAAGCCCCCCAGCCCCCAGGTGTGTCCACGGGACATGGCCTGCTGAACAAAGGCCGTGGAGCCCCAGGGCTGCCCGCCCGGAGAAGGAGCTGGACAATTCCGAACAATACAACCTGGGCCAAACAAAGAGTGATTAATGACTTGGGGAGCTGGACCGCCATGTGGCCGTACAGGCTCTGAGCGCGTCTTTGAAGGAGAAATGAAAAGAGTTTTGAGCTTTAAATATTTACTGTTTCATTCATCAGTGGAGCATGTAAATGCAGAAACAAATATTCAAACATCATTTTCCCAAGACTCCCTTTCCCACGTCGGACCCACGTGGTGTGCCTGTTTATGGCGATCAGAGTCATGGAAGGCACTGGGAGAAAATAGGCAGCAGAGACAGCGGGATTATTCACGGGCAGCCGTTTGCTCCTCTCCGGGATTTTGTCACGAGAAGGCTCTCTCGAAGGTTCCTCTGTGCTGTGAGACCGAGCGAACGTTAGGGGCTAAAGTCGGAGCCCTGTTTTTACTGTTTTTATACAATATATATTATTGAAAAGTGGTTCGCTTCTGTGTGAAAATAACCACTTATTGTCCTTTAAAGGAGAAACAAGTAGAAAATATTCCTATGAATCAAACTTCCTGCATTTCAAAAATAGGTTTGGAAACGTCATTTCTGTTAGAATATTTGTGAGACGCCCGTTTTAATTTTCCATTGATAACGTTTATTTATGTTGTGTGTGTGAGAGAGAGAGCGTGCATTTCGACTTTTAGAAGTATCTACAGTACAATCATTCCCCATCTAAATAATAATCATAATAAAACAAGTGCTGTCCACTTAACGCCAACTCATGGCGACCCCGTGTACGTCAGAGTAGAACTATGTTTCAGAAATAGTTTGCCAGGCCTTTCTTCCAAGGTGCCTCTGGGTGGACTTGAACCTCCAACCTTTCTGTTAGCAGCCAAGCACTTAACTGTGTGCACCACCCAGGGACTCCGCTCAAGAGTGGCAGCTCTGTTATTATTATGTCCCGTGGCATTTGTTGGCCACTTTCATTCACTGAACACTTTCCATGTATGGTTGCACTGTTTCATTAATTCTGACAACTGCTCTCTGAGGTCGATGCCATCCATTTATTTCTATTTTACAGACAAGAATACTGGGGCTCAGAGAAGTCTCATAACTCGCCCAAGTTCCCGCAGTTAGAGTGGAAGTGCTGATTCAAGCCCACATCTGTGGGGCCCCAGAGCCCCATCTTTGTTCTCCCTCTCATCCTTCTCTCCGTCCCCACACCCTCCCCGGCTCCTGGGTGCCTCCAGCTAGGGAAAGTCTACCTTCAAGTCACTCATGAGGCTTTCTCCATCCTACGTCCAGCCTCCACCCTTGTGGCTGGAAAGCCCAGCCTTTGAGGAAGGAAAATCAGGCTCGAACAAACACCATCCTGCCATGTCCAGGTACATCACAGGGGGCTGGGAGGCAAAAGGAGAGGACAGGGTACAGGGTGAGGAGGAGGGGAGGAGGATGAGCTAAGAGAAATTTCTGGTAACTAGAGTTCTGCTTCTCTGGCCAGAGTTAAAGGACCCTCTGAGGAGATGTGGCTGGGACCGGCCTGGATGATGGGGACGAAGCTTGCAAAGGGAGAGCTGTTGTTGTTGCGTGCCATCTAGTCGATTCGGACTCATAGCAACCCCGTGTGACAGAGGAAAGCTGCCCCATAGGGTTTTCTAGGCTGTAATCTTTACAGGAGCAGATCGCCAGGTCTTTCTCCCTCGGAGCAGCTGGTGGGTTCAAACCAGCCACCTTTCGATTAGCTGCTGAGCGCTTAACCATTGTGCCACCAGAGCTCTGGGTGACAAAATAATTCCACCGGGGCCATCGCAATAAAATTCTATCGCAATTTATTGAATGAATGAATGAGTGATCTGCATACGACTTCCGGGTCTTCGTAGACAGGCAAATAAGACAATTTAGCCTACAAGTCTTCACTAGCGTTACATTTGCAACCCGAATCACTTACATTGTTCCTTCTGCTCAGTTCGCGTTCTCACGGTGCTCAGGGCTATGTGAACTTAACACGGAGATCCAAAAAATTAGCTTGGTAATTAGTAAAAGTGTAAAAAGCATCGTCTGCGTGTGTGAATGTACACACACAGATACACTGGCACACTTGGAAAAGAAAGCAGCAACTCTGGGCCTTTGTGGCCATTCAGTGGAGACATTTCAACTTCGCATTTGTGAACTCCAGACTCAGATTTGGCTGTGACTTAAGAAATTCTATTAAATTGAACTTCAGGGATTTCACAAAAGGAGAGTATCTTCTCCACTGCTAAGCATTCCACGGAGAAACGTGTGTGTGTGTGTGTGTGTGTGTGTGTGTGTGTGTGTGTGTGTGTGCGCGCGCGCGCGCGTGCGTGTGTGTGAGAGAGAGAAAGAGAGGGACTGCTGCCATTATTTTATATATGTACGCTTCAACAGATCTGCTGATTTCTCCCAGCATTGCCTTTCTGGGAGAGAGGCCAATTTTCTTCATTTTAAAAATAACATAACATTTGTGTTAGCAAAAACCTACTATAAATGCCATCAGCTACAGAATTCCAGTTTAATTTCTATTTTGACTTTATCAAAATTTGAGAAAAATATCTTGGGGGAATACAATTACCTGTGTTTAGCCTCAGCCCACAAATAAACACAAACCAACTGTTCCCTGCAGCAAGGAGGTATTCAGGAAAGTCCCTGCCACACAAGGAAGCCCTGGCCAGGCAAGCAAGCGACCAGGCCCCACAGTCTCATCCAACAGCACATGTGGGTCCTGTGGAACACACCACGTGGCCCAGCATATTGAATTGGTAAAGATCATATTAGCAGGAGACACAGTATTTGCAAAATGAAAATCTTGACTTCTCACACAGATTTTTAGCTGAACTGGTAGGTTTGTTTGTTTTCTTTCAAAAGCACAATTAAGCAAATAAGGGCACTTGCACCATGTAAGACCCTTATGTCATCTGAGACCTAACAAGTCTTTACATTTTAATAGTTGAGGCTACCTCGTGCTTCAGTGGAACTCTGGTGGCACAGTGGTTAAGAGCTCTGCTGTTAACCAAAAGGTCAGCAGTTCGAATCTACCAGCTGCTCCTTGGAAACTCCATGGGGCAGTTCTACTCTGTCCTCTAGGGTCGCTGTGAGTTAGGATCGACTCAACAGCAGTGTGTTGGGTTTGGTTTGAGCGCTTCAGTAACGGTTATACCTCGC
The DNA here is from genome assembly GCA_030035585.1 of Dugong dugon. Taxonomy (NCBI): domain Eukaryota; kingdom Metazoa; phylum Chordata; class Mammalia; order Sirenia; family Dugongidae; genus Dugong; species Dugong dugon. The sequence continues at coordinate 80,407,834 of CM057475.1, forward strand.
CAAGCTCCCATCAATGACACTGATTACTCTAGGATCTAACTTTCTCTTCTGGTTTCATTTAAAATCATCTTTCTTAACAGCTACCCATGATTGTTTTTATAATCTGATTTCTTGGATATGAATGAATCTCTAGAGAGCCAGAAAACTATATTTAAGTGTTTTAACAAGTCATTCCAAAAATATATTTGGTAATCTAATTAAACTTTGGATATACTTTAGGATATTCACCTGGAATATCAATATTCATTCATACTCAAAATCACGAGCAGACTGGATTCTATAAATGCCATCATTGGGCAGTCAACAGGCTTTACTTTTCCAGGAAAAAGGTCATGTCCAGGGTGAGAGGAGGTGCTGAGCTGGCCCCTGCCCCTCCAGCATTAATTAGGACTCTTACTAGATGGCCTCCAAGTAACAGAAGGCCAGAAACTGGCGACACAGAGGTATATCAGTGATTTAAGTTTACTCCCAACAGGATGAAGAAGAAGTCATAAATGTCTAACTCTAAATTGTCATTAACATGCATCCTCTAAGCCTATCTGTTCCACCCTGATGAATACATGAGTTGTGGTCAAGATGTCCCGGTATTCAGTTGTTGGCGCCATCTCTGGGCACAGGTTCTCCTCGGCTGGACGGAGGAAGGGCGGCGTATCCTGAACCAAACTCTTACACGTTTGTTCTACTCCCGCGTGTCCTTTGCATCTTTGGACTTGACAAATTCCCTTCATTCTTTTTCCTCCTCCTTCCCTTGAACTTAATGTGGTTGAGTCTTTTCTCCCACCTGGCTTTATTTCTCAAATTCAGTCAAAACCTGTTTAAGGTCCCCCATTTTATCTGTCTTTCACTGGGCTCTGCCCCTTCGACTCCAGCACTTTGTCCCTTTCCAACCTCCGAATGCTCCCTGCCTTCTTCATTTCTTGTGTAAGTCCAGCAGCCACCTGCCTCCCGGCGACATGTCAGCTTCGTCCTTGTTGGAGCCTTTGGAAATAAACATATGATGCTAAAAGGCACACATGCAGCGGTGAAGAGGGAGCCAGTCAAAATAAAAACACATGTTTAAACCTTTTAGTGTCCACAGAGGCAAAAGAGAGTCCAGACATTATCTATAGCCTCCCCTTGAACACTGCCTTTCAGAGGCCCAGAACAGTTAACAGACTCGCCTAGAGTAGCACACTGGGCAGTGATGCTCGGTCAGCACGTGGCTCTGCCAGGCTCTCGCCCCGTGTCCCACAGCACCCGCTATAAGCACAGCCTGCTGATGTGGCATCTTCTACAAGCAAGAACAGCCCGCCTACCTGGCATTATCCCCTATGACATCATCTTCAAGCACAGAAGGAAGCCACAAAATAGAATCACTTCTCAAATTTGACACCTTACATGCTAAAAACTTTTAACAACAGGCACTTTGAACAAGAGGTACAGTTTACCCCAACCCAATCCTTATTGTGGGCTCCAGAAAAACATTTCAAAGATGAAATGGTCACACATCTTGCCATAAACAACAACAACCGCAATAATAGTAGCAATAGCAATGAGCTGTCAAGCACTTATTAAGTGCTATACCAGTTTTAAGAAAAAAACAAAACAGGTGTCATTGAGTCGACTCTGGCTCATGGCAACCCCATGCATGTCAGGGTAGAACTGTGCTCATAGGGTTTTCGATGGCTGATTTTTTGGAAGTAGATTGCCAGGCCTTTCTTCTGAGGCACCTCTGGGAGGACTCCCACTGCCAACCTTGCTGAAGTTAGCAGCTGAGCGCATTAACTGATGGCACCACTCAGGGAGTCTGTTAAATGCTACTGTTGTTATTGCTGTTGTTAGGTGCCATGGAGCTGATTCCAACTCATAGGGACCCTGTAGGACGGAGTAGAACTACCCCATATGGTTTCCAAGGAGTGGTTGGTAAATTCCAACTGCTGTCCTTTTAGTTAGCAGCCAAGCTCCTAACCATTATGCCACTGGTAGAAATTACTGTCAAAGCGTCCTAGTATCTCAAGAAACGCTCACAAACATTGCAGGTGGGCATTATTTATTCTCATGTAACAAATAAGGAAATTGAGTTTCAAACAGCTTAAATCTCGAGCCAGGACCTACAGCTAGTAAATGGATGAGTCAGATTCAATCAAGATCTGCTCACCCACCAGCCCTAGGCTACCAACCTCCCTCTTCAGGTTGCCCTTCCATAACCAGAAGCATCTTTCCATGACAAGCCATTCACTCCTTCATCCAGCAAATATTTACCAAGATCGCCCCTATAACAAGGTCTCCCCTGTAACAAGGCCTCCCTGTACCAAGGCCTCCCCTGTTCCAAGGTCTCCCCTGTACCAAAGCTCCCCTGTACCAAGGTCTATACTGTACCCGAACCCTAACCCTAACCAACTCTGAGGCCCTGGCCTGTGCCTTCCAAGAGAGGGCTGCTGGCTTTAGACTCGCTCTGGAGAATGCGAATCGTGACTTTTTGATGCTGCTTCTCCAAACTGCGATTAGCCAGTCATTTCGCATTCTTTACCATTCTTCACACACCCGCTAAAGGAACATGAACTCCTCCTTCCAGATGGATGCAGAACACAGAGGATGGAGAAGGTCTTTGAAAGAGAAAAGCACAGATCGTTTACCAAGGAGACAGCCTGTGAGTGGATTAAAGCACATTCCCTGGGCCTTTAGCGATATCTGTTAGTAATTTACAAAAATTCTGAGAGCAAAAAGGCTGTTGTTCTCAGAACCCAGAGCCTCGCCTGTGGCCTTCCACCAGCCGACGTGAGGAGCCATCCTCTGTGGGAATTCACATCAAACTCTGGCTCATAATTTATGTAATGACATATACTTGGACACTGATTAGTACCTTATCAGCTCTGTAATAAAGGCGGCATAACCCCTAGTTTATCATTCATTTATCTGAAGTCATTTTGAATAATATCCCAGACTGTAATGTCATCATTAGCTGTGCAGCAGTCCTGGCCTGCTAGCGGGGTTGCCCGAGTCAGGGCTCCGTCAGGGTTCAGACCGCTTAATTTACTCACTTCTCACACATTTACAAAATTGGAGTCAACAGTGGCGTATCCAAGTTGGATCCTCCAGGAGACACTTACACAAATTGCTAATAAGATGTTCAATAGGAAGCACAGAAAGACTTAATAACGGGCATCGTGACCCCTTCCAGAGCTGGCTCGCACTTGAGCCTGGAAGGAGCCATCCAGCACATGACGGCGAGCATGGGTTTCCTTCGACCCGGCCGTGTGGTCGGCCTGCTGGGTGTATCCACAACCACCCCGCACGGTAAAACACTCTGTTAGAGAAACCGTGTCTTTGGACCAAGGGTAGGGCGATCGCAGGGCGGGGTGGTGCCTCCGGAGAAGAGTTGGGTGGGAGGGCTTCTAGAAGCACATCCATGGCTGGGGGGAGAGGTGGCACCTACGGGGGGGAGACAGTCCAACGGTGGCCAGCCGTATGGCACTCCTGATGCTTCTCCCACCAGACACCTTTCAGTCAAGGTCCAGAGAGGATACTGCTGAAAGACTTGGAAGACCCAGGACTCCTGCAGCAGTGACAGAAAAGAATGACTCAGCAAAGGTTACAGGTGACATCAAGGCTGACAGGTGACAGCGAGGGTTCACGTGACATCAAGGCTGACAGGTGACAGCGAGGGTTCACGTGACATCAAGGCTGACAGGTGACAGTGAGGGTTCACGTGACATCAAGGGTGACATGTGACACCGAGGGTTCACGTGACATCAAGGGTGACAGGTGACAGCGAGTTTCATGTGACATCAAGAGTTACAGGTGACACCAAGGGTTCACATGACGTCAAGGGTGACATGTGACACCAAGGGTTCACATGACTTCAAGGGTGACAGGTGACAGCAAGGTTTCGTGTGACATCAAGAGTTACAGGTGACAGCAAGGTTTCATGTGACATCAAGAGTTACAGGTGACATCAGAAGTTAAAGATGACATCAAGGCTTACAGGTGACACTGAGGGTTCATGTGACATCAAGAGTTACCGGTAACATCAAAAGTTAAAGATGACATCAAGGCTTACAGGTGACACCAAGGGTTCATGTGACATGAAGGGTTATAGGTAACATCAAGGCTTAGAGGTGACATCAAGGCTTACAGATGACATCAACAGTTATAGCTGACACCAAGGGTTCATGTGACATGAAGGTTATAGGTAACATCAAGGCTTAGAGGTGACATCAAGGCTTACAGATGACATCAACAGTTATAGCTGACACCAAGGGTTCATGTGACATGAAGGGTTATAGGTAACATCAAGGCTTAGAGGTGACATCAAGGCTTACAGATGACATCAAGTTATAGCTGACACCAAGGGTTCATGTGACATGAAGGGTTATAGGTAACATCAAGGCTTAGAGGTGACATCAAGGCTTACAGATGACATCAAGTTATAGCTGACACCAAGGGTTCATGTGACATCAAGGGCTACAGGTGACACCAAGGGTCTGCCGTGCTGGGGAGGAGAGCCAGGTAGCTCAGGAGTCTGACACAAACTGAAGTGTCAGACAGACTGGGTCACCTCCTGCAGTCAACCTTGACCCCTTGGAATCTGTTTCAGATGTATCAATTGAGGATAAACCTGGAATGTAGTGCATAGATGGAGAGGTGATGCATACAGGTTGCTTTAGCACAGGGCTTGACACACAGAAAGGGCTCAAAAATGTTTTCTTATGGATAATTGCCACTGGAAATACAGCTATTTTGAGCTCCAAGTGGTGAAGCATCCTCTGGTGAAGTCGCCTCCACATCAGTGTTCACGTTGTGAGGTGCCATTGAGTCAGCTCCAACTGATTGCAACCTTCTGTATAACTAAACAAAACGCTGCCCGGTCCTGTGCCATCTTCATGATCGTTGGTATGTCTGAGTCCATTGTTGCGGCTACTGTGTCTGTTCATCTCATTGAGGGTTTCCCTCGTTTTCACTGACCCTCTAGTTTACCAAACACGATGGAGTTTTCTATCAATTTGTCTTTCCTAATGACGTGCCCAAAGTAAGCAAGACAAAGTCGCTCGCCATCCTCGCTTCTAAGGAGCATTTGGTTGTATTTCTTCTAAGACTAATTTTTCCCCCCTGATTTTCAGGACCTCTGAAATTAAATATATAGTTTATGGGTATGTACATTTTCCCAGTGAGAGAGCCTCTGGATTTCTCCAGGCTCACAACAGGGTCTGCTAAGCAGAAAAGGAACGGAGGCAAAGCCCCGAGTTACTCAAGGCCGGCGCAGGACGTGGATTTGTTCTTTCCTCCACCATGAGTTAATCACTGCGTTCCATCTCGCCCCCACTGTTCAATCTAAGCCTGGTAATTTTCTAGAAATTCAGGCTTGTCGGCAGAGTGGTGTTTAAGTATAGCCATGGGGAGGACAGAGAGGCTTGATTTCACATAAGCAATCTTGAGGCAACAGCAGCTTCAGGGAGGGTTTGTCCCCAAGGTGAATGTGTTCCATGGACTCACCACCAGAGGAAATTCAATGGGGGATATTTTTCCAAAAGGGGACAAGGAAGCAGAAGCTGACCTGCACTGTCCACAAAGGAGGAGAAACGGGGACTCACAGAGATTCTCCAGAGAGTGGCCCGGGTGCTGGGGGGGGCTGGTGAGGGAGCAGCAGCGCACCAGTGTTTACCTGGGAGATTAGAAAGCAAACTAAGACTCAAGCTTGGTGGAGTTTGCGGTCGTCTTTAGAGGCAGGTAACTGAGGAAAGTGATCCCTGACTCAGAGGAGACGATGAACTTGGAAGTGACATGTTGATCATGTGAGGGTTGGGAGATCTGTCGTGAATTCTCAATGGGAGCAAGTGTCGAAGTCTGATGCAATCACAGTTGCAGGAAATATGATCCGAGTTTTATACACTAGCCTGTTAACCAGTTGCCATCACGTTGACTCTGACTCATGGCGACCCCATGTGTGTCAGAGTAGAACTATGCCCCATAGGGTTTTCAGTGGCTGATTTTTTGGAAGTGGGTGGTCAGGTTTTTCTTCCCGGGTGCCTCTGGGTGGACTCAGACCTCCAACCTTTTGGTTAGCAATGGAACATGTTAACCATTTCCCCACTCATGGACGCCACTAGAACATCACCCCAACATAAAAAGGAATGAAGTGCTGATACATACCACAATGTGGATGAACCTCGAAAACATTATGCTGAGTGAAAGATGCCACACACGGAAGGTCACAGACTAGATGACTCCATTTATACGAAATATCCAGAATAGACAAATCCATAGACAGAACAAAGATCAGTCATCGCTAGGAACTTGGGGGAGTGGGAAATGAGGGTGGCTGGTTAATGGATGACTTAGTCATCTAGGGCTGCTCTAACAGAAATACCACAAGTGGATGGCTTTAACAAAGAGAAATTTATTTTCTCACAGTCTAGTAGGCTAGAAGTCCAAATTCAGGGCATCGGCTCCAGGGGAAGGCTTTCTCTCTCTGTTGGCTCTGGAGGAAAGTCCTTGTGATAAATCAGTCTTCCCTTGGTCTGGGAGCATCTCAGCGCAGGAACCTCAGGTCCAAAGGATGTGCTCTGCTCTCGGCACTGCTTTCTCATACTGCAAGGTATGAGGTCCCCATGTCTCTCCACTAGCCTCTCTCTCCCACATCTCAAAAGAGATTGGCTCAAGACACCATCCAATCCTGCAGACTTCAACAATATAACTGCCACTAATCCATCACATTACATCATAGTGATAGGATTTACAACACACAGGGAAATCACATCTGATGACGAAATGATAGACAATCACACAATATTGGGAATCATGACCTAGCCAAGTTGTCAGGTACTTTGGGGGACACAATTCAATCCATGACAATTGGTATGGGGTTTTATTTTGGGGTGATGAAACTATGTTAGAGCTAGACAGAGCTGATGGTTGTACAATATCATGAGTGTACGAAATGCCACTGAATTGCATGTTTTGAAATGGCTGATGACTAATTTTATGTTATGTGAACTTGATAACACAAAAGAGAAAATCAGATGTTTTCTTCTCTGTTATTCCTGGAAACAACTGAAGCAAGCCGACAAAGACCCAGCTGCCACCTCTGCCCAGTGCTGGGTCTTCTACCTCTTGCTCTGTCCATGCTCACTCCCCCAGTGAAGACCTAGAGTGGGTAAGAGGCAGAGACACCAAATGCATTCCGCCCAGATAGCTAGCGTCTCCTTATCATTCTCACGTCTTTAATGCCAATATCTAAGCTTTTCTTTGGTTTTCCAGATAACGAAATGAATCAATGACCAAAGGAATATAAAGTTATCTGAAATAGACATAAAATGAGGTCAGAAACTGTGAGAAATTTGTAGGAGACAGAAACGATACGGTGTAGTGAGTTGAAGAGCATTCCCCAAAAATTCATGTCCACCCAGAATCTCAGAATGTGACCTCACTTGAAAATGGAGTCTTTGCAGATGTCATCAAGGGAAGACCAGTCATTCTGGATGAGGATGGGTCCTGATCCAATGACTGGTGTCCTTCAGAGCAGAGGGAACAGGGACACAGGCACACCCAGAGGGAAGACAGCCAAGTGAAACTGGAGGCATTTGAGTGAGGCATCTACAAGTCAAGGAATCTAAGGATTGCCGGCGACCACTAGTACCTGGAAGAGGCAAGGAAGGATCTTCCCCAGAGCCTTCAGAGGGAGCACGGCCCTACTAGCACCTTGATTTCAGGCTTCTAGCCTCCAGAACTGTGAGAGAATAAATGTCTGTTGTTTTATGCCCCTGAGTTTGTGGTACTTTGCCATGGCAGTCCTAGGAAGCTAATGCTAATGAAGACTGAATTGGAAAACAGGCAAGGGAGAGTCCTCTGATGATATAAATTTGTCCTTCCCACCAGAGAAGCCCCTTAAAGCCTCCAATTTCCTGGAGACTCCTGCCCATTGACAGACTTAGCTGCAGTCAAACCTGGAGGTCCCTAAGGTCTGGCCACAGAGGGTGAGGGCTTGGGTGGGTCACAGGAAATATACTACCCCCCGGCCCTGTACAGAGAGGCTTGTGGGCAGCATTTTCCTCTCCAGCATCATCAGCAGCTCATGAAAGTATACTAGACCCCCGGCCCCCATAGACCTCCTCACCTGGAGCAGGTCCCGAGCCTGCGGGTCCTTCCCAGTCTTTGCAATGCGGACATGCCTGCCTGCCAGGACTCGGAGGAAGCTCTCTGCCCACACTGTCCCCATCATGACTGAGCTTAGGGAAGTGTAAGTGTGAGTGTGTGTGTGTGTGAGTGTGTGTGTGTGAGGGTATGTGTGTGTGTGTGAGTGTGTATGTGAGTGTGTGTGTGTGTCTGTGAGTGTTTATGTGTTGTGTGTGAGTGTGTGTGTCTGTCTCTGTGTGTGTTTATGTGAGTGTGTGTCTGTGTGTGTGTCTCTCTGTGTGAGTGTGTGTTTATGTGAGTGTGTATGTGAGTTTGTGTCTGTGTGTGTGTCTGTCTGAGTGTGTGTTTATGTGAGTGTGAGTGTGTGTCTGTGTGAGTGTGTGTGTATCTGTGTGTGAGTGTGTGTATGTGAGTGTGTGTCTGCGTGTATCTGTATCGGTGTGTGTGTGTGTCTGTGTCTGTGTGAGTGTGTGTCTGTGCATCTGTGTGTGAATGTGTGTGATTGAATGTGTGTGTGTATGTGTGAGTGCGACTATGTATGTGTGTCACTGTGCGTTCGAGTTGTGTGTGAATGTGTGTGCCTGTGTGAGTGTGTGTCTCTGTGTGTAAGAGTAAGTGTGCCTGTGGGTGACTGTGTCTGTGTGTCAGTGCATGCCTGAATGTGTGTCTGTGAGTGTGTGTTTCTGTGTGTGTCTGTGAGCATGTCTCTGTTATGTGTCTGGGTATGTGAGTGTGCATCTGTGCGTGTCTGAACAGGTGAGTGTGTCTGTGTGTGTGTGTGCACACGCACTGGGAGGAGGAAGCGTGGTTGCTGAGGGAGGCAGCATCAGCACCAGCACAGACGTATTCAGACCTTCAGACACAGGTCACCGTGTCAGACTTGTCATGTGCAGAGTCAAAGTCCACAAGATAAAGGAACACTATTCGCAGAGCTCGGAGGAAATCCTCTATTTAGAGGAAGCGCTCACAGGTGGCTTTGTTGGCCCCTTTTTCTTGGGGTGGTAGACATTGTCTACTTCTCTTCACCGGCAAAAAAGAAAAAGAATGTTTTTAAGATGTTTTCTAAAACTTAAAGATAACCACTTATAAAACAGACATAGGCTGTAAAACTTCAAAATCACTACGGGGAAGCAAGAGAACTTAAAAATATACCAACCTAGCAAGGGTCAGAGGAGAGAAGATGCAATTATAAAAAGAATAACATAAAAAAATGCAAAATAATATGACAGAATCTCTGTAAGTAAATTTCTCTGTTAAGATACATGCTCCAATGTACTAAAAAAGCAAAATACAACAATAAGAGAAACCAACAAAACAAAATGACACATCGCCAACCACCCTCACCAGGGTCACGGCAGAGGGTCCTGGGCAGAGCGGGACAAAACGGAAAACAAAGATCAAACCCATAAAAAAGACCAGACTTACTGGTCTGACAGAGCCTGGAAGCCCAGCCAACACCATAACCCTAAGACACCCTTCTAACACGGCACTGAAGCCATTTCTGGAGCCCACCTTTCAGCCAAACAATAGGCCTGCAAAAGAAACAATAACACCGAGAGGAACAAGCTCCTCAGAACAGTTCATTACAGGAGACCAAAAGGGCAGCATCTGCCCCAAAGCAAAGACAAGAAGGCAGGAAGGGACAGGAGGGCCGGATGAAAGGTAATGGGAACCCAGGGCGGAAATGGGGAGAGTGCTGACACATTGAGGGGACTGCCACCAATGTCTGGGAACATTCTGTGAGCTAAACGTTGAAAGGGATACCCTTCTGCTCTGTAAACTTTCACCTAAAGCACAATAAAATATTTTTTAAAAATCCAAAAACTTAGTTGAATATAAACGTTCTTAGAATTTTCCATCTGTTTCTATTGAATATGAAAATATTTAAACTACCATTTTATGCATTTTAAAATTGATATGCTTGAAACTGGCCGGCTTTTTACAATTGAGCCATGCTCACAGCCCAATATTAAAATGTTTAGATTTGGTACCTTACTTATTTTAGGGGTTAATTCATGGTCTCAGTTATGATGGGGAGATTTTGCATATTTTAGTCCGGTGTTTATTTTCGATTTCACTGAATCTGATATGAACAATAGTTGCAAGTGTCTCAGAATGTAACATTGCAGATATTGGCTAGGAATTTACATACTTCCATCCAAGCTGCAGAGTGATGGCAAATATTCTGTGGGGTTTCTGTTTGGGTTTTAATTTGGAAAAGATTAGAAGGTATGGTAAATAGGATTAAAAATTAAGTTGTACATGCAATTAGTATCACAAAACAATTTGTGTATAAATTTTTGAATGAGAAACTAATTTGCGCCGTAAACTTTCACCTAAAACACGATAAAATTTTTAAAAAATTAAGTTGTACAATATTTATGTTACATCTCAATATAATTTACATGTAGACATTGTAACCGGGATATACTTCAGTCCTTGGATTTTGCCTGCTTTTATCTGTCTTTCAACTATGGCTGTGAATCAACATCCTGGATCTTTGCTATTTTCAAAGCATTACGCTCTAACTTCTACACACTTACAGAGCAGCGGCGTACGGACTGCCAGAACTGTTATCCTTGAATGCCCTGGCGGATATTACAAGGTACAAACCAAAAAGTGCAGAAAGGAATTGAGGAGTAAAAGAATTTTTAAAAGACTAAATAAATAAAGATTAAAAACAACAAAACAAGTAAGACAGAGAAGACAAAGGGAAAGGGGTGGGGGAGACACAGGCAAAGGCAAACGTAGAGAACAGTGGTGGCAATATTATCTGACAAAGTAGGATTAAGGGCAAAAAGAATTAAATTAGTCAACTGATAAAGAGAAATAATATTGCTTTACTTTTGCTTAAATTACAAAGCAACCCATCCTTGAAAAAAATTAAATAATAAAACATTTTTTAAGTAGAAAATAAAACAGTACCCATTTCTTGCATTTCTCTACCCAAAGCAGCAAAATCAATGACATACGCAAAAATACATTTATTAAAATAAAGAAAAAAATCCGGCATTAATTTTTACAACACAATAAATCTCATCTGAGATACCTAATAAGATTTGAATCAATGACAATATTACTATGTTTCTAACTAGGAAAACTAAATATCACAACGTTATTAATTCTCCCCAAATGAATCCATAAACTTAATGAAATTCCTCTCAAACCCCAAAAGGATGAGAGGGAAGGCTTGCCCTTAATTTCACTTGGAGGATTAAAAGAATAAGAATAGCTAAGGGGGAAAAAAAGGAGCTAAGAAAAAATCATCATCATAATAATGGAAGCCTTGTTTAATCAGATGTCAGAATATACTCTAAAGCTACAGTCAGTAAAATGTAGTGCTATTGTCACAGGAGGGTCAAAAACATCAATGGACTAGAATTCAGAAATACACAGAGCCATGTGCTTATTTCTAGAATGTAGAGTGGTATAGCAAATCAATGGACCCGTACACTCTTTAATAAATGTTGTTGGGGAAATTGGCTATTCAGTTGAACGAAGAAATGTAGTCACATTCTTCATACCATTCATCAAATTTAATTCCCAATGTTTAAGAGATTTAAGTATTCAAAAATATAATAATAATTGGACGTATTTTTATATTATGGAATGGGAGAAGCCTTTTAAATTCAGAAACCAAGAAGACAGAGTTTTGCAGATTTAACAGACAAAAAGATTAAGAGCCTGACTATGTAAAGAAGTCCTATGAATCAATAAGAAAAAGACAAACAATTCAATGGATGAATGCACGAAATACTCACACAGGCTCTTCACAAATGAGGAAAACCAAAAAGTCAATTAAACAAAGGAAAAGCTGCTCGTTCGCATTAAAACATAGGAAATTGAAACTCAAACCAAAGTGAGAACCACATCCACTAGATTGGCAAAAACGTACAAGTCTGACAGGATCAAATGTTGGCTAGGATTTCAGAAGCAGATTGTCCTACACCCTCTGGGGTAAGCAGAATGGTATAATGGGAACAACACAACCAGTAGGAGGCAAAGCCATCAGTACCTAAGAGAACCAAGAACGCACACACCCTACAATCCAGAAACGCCAGGCGTGGGCATACGCCCAGAGAAACTCTCACGTGTGAGCCCAAAACATGTGCAAGAAGGTCTAGCACGTCACTTTTTGCAATAGTCACAACTGGGCAAAATCTAAATGATCGTCAATAATAAACAAACTGCATATATATTTTTACATATCAACATGGATACATCTCAAAACAAGGTTGAGTTAAATAACAAGTTATAAAATAAAACTATGATACTATTTATGGCATTTTATGTGCACAATAGCAGGCATTGTTTATCGTCATCTACATGTCTAAGTAAAATATTTTCTATCACCTGGAAGGATTGCACAAATCCACTCTGGGAATTGCACATGGTGAGGGAGGTGAACGGGCCTAGGCATGGGTGACCGAGAGGGCAGAACCATCTTTACTTCTTTATTTTATATAAAGTAGAAAATCTTAAAACAAATACAGTAAAATAAAAAACAGCTACCATGAACAAATAAAACTGACCACTAACAAATGAGGAATGCATTTTTGCAACATATATTGAAAAGAGTTGGTATTTTTAATACATAAAGGTTTTCCTCAGATCAATAAGACACCACACTAGATAACCGGGCATTAAGAAGACTGTGGGCGATGGGTGTTGGTCTGGGCTGGGGTCCGTAGCACAGCCCATCAAGCCCTGCCTGTTGTCTCAGATCCAAACTTCAGGGCCTTCTGTCAGCCAAACCAAACTGCAGTGAAGACCCACAGAGAAAGAGATGGCCACCTATTCCTTTTCCTACGGACTTACCAAAGACAAGTGACAGCGTTGGGGGAAGCAGGGAATTGAGGGAGCGTCTCTCTCATGGCATGCAAGGAACATAAGCTTATATGCATCTCAGTCAGAGCCCTAATGTTGCAAAGCAGAAACCCACCTCAAGTCAGACTGACTTAGAGGAAGAGAGCATTCTTGGCTCTTACCTGGAAGGCCACAGTTCGTCAGCCTGCGGGGTAAACTTAATCCAGTGGTCTGGCTGGGTCGTTCTCCCAGCCCTGTCTTCTCCATAAGTCTGCTTCTTCCCTGGCTGCCTTCCCTCAAGATGGCTGCAAGGGATCCAGCCCTCTGATCATCACAGCACACTGCCATGGCCCAGAACTTCCAGCAAATGTTTTGAGAATCACTCTGAGCATGCTTAGGTCACATGCATCCCTCTAAACCTATAGCTGTGCCCCCAGGATAAGTACACCGATCCCTCGTGCTGGGCCTCATAGTCCACTCCTAGTGCCAGGACTGGAGTTAGCTTCCCAGCACCACGGAGACCCCAGTGGAAACTGGGGGCTGCTGGAAGGACAGGGAGGGCATGGGTGCTGAAGAGACAAGTAACAGTTCACCCAAAGCCGAAAGCTAAATGACGTTTCCATTTTGTCATCACCCTGATTTCAACTACGTCTTTAAAATTTTACCAGTGAAACAGCTACTGGGAACGGGTACTGAGTCCCTGGGTGGTGCCAACGGTTAAGCACTGGACTACTAGCTGAAAGGCTGGTGGTTCGGGCCCACCCAGAGGTGCCTTGGAAGAAAGGCCTGGTGATCTGCTTCCCAAAGGCCACAGCCTTGAAAGCCCTGTGGAGCAGTTCTGCTCTGCACACCGGGGGTCGCCATCAGTCGGAATCAACTCGAGGGCCACAAGCAACAACAGGTACTGAAGAGACAGTTGGCTGACACATTTTCTGAAGAACGGGACTTTAAGATACTGGTTTACCAAAGACTGGGTTAAACGACCACACAAAACCCGCTGCCATCAAGTCGATTCCAACCCATACTGACTCTGCGGGGCAGAGTAGAACTGCCGCATAGTGTTTCCAAAGAGCAACTGATGGATTTGAACTGTCAACCTTTTTCAGTTACCAGCTGAGCTCTTAACCACCGTGCCACCAGGGCTCCAAAAGACTGGGTTAAATGGCATCGAACGAAAGGACCCAGCCCCTGGAGAGAAGAACTGAGCTAAGAGTCAGGCTTCAGTCAGGAATCTTGACTCCACCAGTGAGGACCATGCCTGCATCCTTGGTCTCGTCTTGGTAATGAGCTAGTACGTCTGAGTGATAGAGCGGCGTTCGAGAGCCTTTGAAGGCATCCTTCTACCTTTCCGAACACGGGTTAAGTGGCTGTGCCGATTGCTCTTGGGCCATTGCTGTCAAGTAGACTCCAATTCATGATGATTCCATGCGTGTCAGAGTAGAACTGTGTTCCGTAGGGTTTTCAACAGCTGATTTTTCTAATGTAGATAGCCAGGCCTTTCTTCCAAGGTGCCTCTGGTGAATTGGAACCTCCAGCCTTTCCCTTAGCGGCTGAGCGCATTAACTGTTTGCACCATCCAGGGGCTCCCTATCACTCAGACAACACCTTATGCCTAAATTAATTTAGCTCCCAACGTTACGTCATCAATAAGAAAAAAATTTGCAACAATTTTACGATCTACTTTAAATTTCATTATAATGAATGGAAACTTTCCAATTTGCAAAATGAGTATAAGGAATAAAAACTTGTCAATATCTAAAACCCATTAGGATTATCACATTTTCACATCTTTAAAAACAAAAACCTAAGAAAAGGGGAAAAAACCCTTTTTCCCACCTTTAAAAGAAAATAAGGGGCATAGCTCAAAGCTTCCCTGAAGAATGTATTCCTTCTGCAGTTCTATGTCACATCCTGTCCCCCCACCCCCCACACCCCTGGAAAGCCTGTTGACCACCAGGCATGAGCAAAATGCTATTCTTATTTATTTTTAATTAAAAAGGTTAAAAATAAACTTCCAGGCAAGCTAAAGCTGAAGGTGACACCGCACAGACTTTGTATCATGGAAAAGGCACGTGAAACAGAAGAATGGAAATTTAGGGCAAATAGAAGAAGCCACCAGCCCCTAAGCAGGGCGACAGGCAGGTGATGCTTTATTCCACGAGAGTGTATCTTGGATTAAGCACCTCAAGGTAAAATTTTCCCTCTGACGCACTTGGCAAGCAACGGATTGCGCTATTTCCTTTGCCGGTAAAGAGCAAATTAATTCACCATATGACGGAAGCATATACCTTTAAAGAAAAAGAATTATTTTAAATCACCCAATTTTTCAGCCTCAAAAAACAGAGGTTGCAGAAAATTCCAGAAGTTTCTTAATGATGCAGGCTCATCTCTTTGGGGATGATCAAGTGCCCCGTTTCTCCGCTGCCTTTGAGCCTCCTCTCCATCCCCGTATCAGGCTGTCAGCCGTCACTTCGTTGTCATGGTACCATCTCTGAAAAGTCCTTTCGAATTCTTCCAGCCTGGTGCTTTCTGAGGACCACGAGCTGGGAAACCGAGATCATTATGAATTGAGTGTGAGGGGCAGGTCAGGGACAGTGTGAGCCTTCCCTGCTGGCCTCTGGCACCATTATTTCAAGGCTTCAGACGTCACCCTCCTTATTTCCAGGAGGCCGTGCACACAGGGGCTAAGTGCGCAGCCTCGAACCTGACTATAGCACTCACTGGTCGGGTGACCTTGAACCCAGCTCATGTATCTCTTGTGGCCTCGATTTCCTCATCTGTGAAATGGAACATAACAGTACCTACCCCACACTGGACGTCATAACGCACAGCCAGTGTGTCAGCAAGCCCTGGGACTCAAGAGGCCACGGATGTGAACTGTCCTAACTGTGACTTTAAGTTGGGGTTTGGGGGTTGAGACTGGGGCATGGAGTGTGGGGGGAAGGATCAGCTTTAAGCTTCTTACAAACTGTTCAGTGGTGGGAGGAAAGGGGAAAGAGGGAGTCATTGCTTGAGGGACCCTGAGTTTCTGTTGAAGGTAATGAAGAAACGTAGGAAATGGACAGTTGTGATGGCCGCACAGTGGGATGAGTGTAATTAATGCCACTCAATTGTACATGCAAACAACGTTGAAATGGAACATTTTTTGTTACATATATACTGACCACAAACAGGCCCGTAAGCCCCATGCACTCCTTGCTCTCAGCTCGGCATTTCCTCCCTTCCTTCAACAACTATTTGTTGAACATCTACTGTGGGCCAGGTCCTGTGCCAGGCACTGAGGATCAGAGCCCACGCCTGCCTCGTGGAGCCCACAGTCCACCAAAGCAGGGCGGCAGAGTTAAACAACAGCCTTGACGAATGTGATGACAAAGGGTTGGGCCCAAGCTTTGGGGCAGAGGCGGGGTCCAAGCGGGAGCTTGCCTCCTCTAGGAAGGCCAGGGGGATTTTATCTGAGACTGAGCTATGAGCTGGCATTGGATAGACCAGGGGGCAGGAGGTGGTGGTGGGGGTGGAGAAAGAAACTCCAGCGAAGGCACCAGCATGTGCAAAGGTCCTGAGGCAGAGGCAAGAATGGCAAGCACTGTGAAAGCAGGAGGAGAAGGAGGAAATTGCGTTGTGACGAAGGAGAGGTAGGTGGCAGCTAGGACCTCTGGGGGCCTATGAGCCATGGTGCAGGGTTAGCACTGCCTTTTACATTTCTTTCTTTGTTATTATTATCATGGTCAAAATACACACAACTCTTCTAAATGTCTTTGGAAGCAATGACAAAATACATATGCTTGATATTTTGCCCAGCTTTATTCATTTACCTAAGACTTTGGGAATAGCGAGATGTCTGCTTTACCAAGTTAGGCAAGGAAGTTTTCAAGGAAAACACGTGAAATCAAAAGCCCCTGAGTAATACGTTTCCTCAGACATCTGTAAATCCAATGGGTGTCGTTTTCCTAAGTTCATTCTTCCACCTTGAAGGATGACAGTTTGGAAGCCCAGCTAGACCGCTGCGTTCATTTCCCGAAGAGCCTTTAAGCCTGTTAGTAGGGGGGATATTGAAATCTCTCCAAAAGCGAGAGTGTATAAGTTACAGCTGCAGAAAGCATGGTCCTCCTTGCAATACGCTCCTGGGCGAGAGAGCCTGTCTGCTACCCCCGACTCTGAATGCCTCTTTCCAGAGGCAGGAGAAGGGGTCTTCTTAACCAAACACCGCTTTCTTGGCCCCTGCTTTTTCTTCTAATCTCTTGTCACTGGATTTTCATTGCATCCATTTACTTGCTCATGCACTTGCTTAAAACAGTTGAATCGGCAAGGGATTACCTTGTGCTACCTCCAAAACCCCAAATTCTCTGGGACCAGATGCTTCCACAGCCTGGTGACAGATCAGGCCCCAGCAGGGCACCCACACTACTCAGGTCCCTCAAAAACCCCTCTTGTGCATCGGAAAGCCCTCACTTCACCTTGCTTTCTGAACGAGTGTTTTCCCTTTGCAAAGTAAGAAAGGAGAAGGCCAAGAAAGCTTTGCAATTCTCCTCAAGGAAAAAAAAAAATGGGAAATTGATCCCAGGGTTTAGGCGGCACTCCATCGGCACCTGCCTCCCACCACCCACTTGAGTCCCCAGGAAGACGTGGAGGGGGCTCAGCTATCCTCCCATCTTATGCCGACACTCCTCCTTGCAAAACAAAACAAAATAAAGTGATTCAAAGGCGTCCTGCTTCTCCAGATCCCCAGACCATCAACAGAACAAGAAGGGAAACTGGTGATCGGCCCAAAGTGTTTTCCAAACCTCCTCCTAAACGTTCCTCTGGCCAGAAACAAGGTATGAAGCCCACACTGTCGCCCCGGGGGTCAAGGACAGACACTCTGCGGTTGCTCGGAGCTCTGCCGGGCCCCAGGGTCCCAGGTACCGTTCAGTTTCATTGTGATCCAATATCCATCTGCCAGACCGGAGCCCTGGGGCGCTTTCAATGCCAAATTTGGACTGGCGGGTGTTTGCACGCAAAGATTAGCTAGAAATGAATACTCTAATTAGCACTGGTGGAATGTGCAGCTCTCTGCTCTTTTATCCACCTGTACAATGTGGGTAAAGGAGCCAGGTAGCACAACGGTTAAGTACTCAGCTGCTAACCTAAAGGTCGGCAGTTTGAATCCACCCAGCAGCTCCTAAGGAGAAAGAATTGACAGTCTGCTCCCACAAAGATTACAGCCTAGAAAACCCTATCGGGTAGTTCTCCTCTGTCACATGGGGTCACTGTGAGTCAGAATCGACACGATGGCATCCAACAACAACAACAATATGGACAGACACAAAAGTTGTGGGTCTAAGAGCAAGTTTTTCTCATTCGCTCAAACGCTTGGCTTTGAGGACAATTACAGCCAAATCTGGTCCTTACTGTGAGGCATTTAGAGATCTCAGGTTTATTTAGGGGAATTTCATCCAGTCGGAGCTCTCAGAGGTCAAACATATAAATAAGAGTAACTAAAAGAAGGACTATTCTGCTCCACAAAGCTCTTGAGGAAATAAAAGAATATAATCAAAGGAGACCCATCACTTTCTATCACCTGTGTCAGGACTTAAACTGGGTCGCGGTCCAGTAATTAGGTGAGACAATTAAAACCTGGATGTTTTGTAAAGGAAACTAGAGAGAATTAATTCAAACTTAATTGAAGTGAAGCAACCACTCTCTCGGATGAGGGGGCTGAAGACGAACGGGGGCTTTGCTCCCATTTGACAAAAGGAAGGGAGCCTAGGCAACTCCAGAGAGATCCCAGCTTTATGGTGAGGCATTCCTTCCTGGCAGGATGGATGGATGGATGGGTGGATGGGTGGACGGATGGATGGATGGATGGATGGATGGATGGAGGAATGAATATGAAGACTTCAAACAAACTAGCCAGCTGCCATCGATTCTGACTCATGGTGACCCCCTATGTGTCAGAATAGAACTGTGCTCAATAGGGTTTCCAGTGGCTGATTTTTTGAAGGTAGATCATCAGGCCTTTCTTCCAAGGCCCCTCTGAGTGGCTTTGAACCACCAAGCTTTCAGTTAGTTGCCAAGTGCTTAACCATTTGCACCACCCAGGGACTCCTTAACAGACTGTTGTCGTTGTTGGGTGCCGTTGAGCCAATTCCAACTCATAGCGACCCCATGTGACAGAGTAGAACTGCCCCATAGGGTTTTCTAGGCTGTAATCTTTATGGGAGTAGATCGCCAGGTCTTTCTCTCTTGGAACCACTGAGTGGGTTTGAACTGCCAACCTTCTAGTTAGCAGCTGAGTGCTTAGCCACTGCACACCAGGGCTCCTTCCTAAACAAAGAGTCCCTATTTGTTTTACTTTTGTGTTTGGGACATGAGGTGGATTCATTGTTTGTGCACATGTCGATCAAAGCACATTTTAGCACATACAATAAAAATAGTCTATATAAAAACAGTGCCAGCTAAAGAGCACAGCCGTGCCACGGTGAAGGGATGGGTGATGCTCCCTTGGGATGCGGGTGCTGGAGGGACAGCTGATATATAGGTGTCACCAGAGTGGTGTGTTGACTAAGATGTACGGGAAGACTGTGGCAGTGTCATTCCATGTGGCAAGGACCCTGATTCCTGCCTCCTTGTTGCCTTTGGTGGCAAGCCGGCACCTCACCCGGAGCAAGAGGCCCAGGCTGACCTCTTGATGAGATAAACCATTCACAGTCGTCCTTGTTCAGGCTCTGCAGTCTCTCTTCAAACTGACTCACTGTTGGCAATTCCTTTTCAACTGGCTGGTCCAGCACATCATTTCGATGCAGGTCTTGGCTCTGTAGTTTAGGGAAACAAAGGGAAAACTTGTGAAGATTATGTTGAAATTTTAAATAATAATATCTTCATACAGGCTGTTTTCAAAAATCTGCCTGGGACGTCTTTCCCAGCCTTACTTCCCCAGTTGTCACTGTGGCTCAGTTGTCTCTCTGCTAAACATGGCACCCACTTGCCTGGGTTGATTCCCTGGGTGACTGGATAAACACATGACTGCTCACCAAAAGGATGGTGGTTCAAACCCACCCAGAGGTGCCTTGGAAGAAAGGCCTGGAGATTTGCTTCTGAAAGGTCCCAGCCTTGCAATCCCTGTGGAGCAGTTCTACTCTGCACACATGGGGTTGTCCTGAGTCGGAAACGACTCGGCGGCAAGTGGTTGGTTTTTTGTTGTTGTTTTTTCTCTTTTTTTTTGGTCTTTGAGTAGGAAGAAAGACACTCCAGTCGGAATAAAGTCAACAGCTGCATTGCTGGTATTGGCACTGGGACATCGGGACTTCCTGGGAAAAACTGAGAAGTCTAAAGCCCGGTGTTCCAAGAGCTCATCCCCCACCCCACAGGGCACGAGACTGACCGGGTGGGGACGTACCCAAGCCTCCTCACAGAAGGGGGGAGGGCAACTTTCATTCTCCCGATTAGTTTGCTTTCGGCACTGACGCTTTCTGTAAGCAACTGGAAAACCCATACAGACAGCCTGTTTCAGAGAGTAGGGCAGCGTAGAAGACCGAACAGCACTGAGGAGAAATAAAAGACTTTGTGAGGCTAGCCAGTCAGCAGCGACACGGGGCAAGGCTCCGGCCTCCTGACTCCCATTCGATGCTCCTCAGTCACCAGGCCGCTGGCCTTGTCAAACGTGTGGCTGGGTTTCATCACTGCGCCCGCGAGAAGGCAGGCCGTGGCATCTATTAATCTTCACCACAGTCTTCATGAACTAGTTAAGCATGAAGGGTGACAGGCCTGGGCCCTGGGGGCCTTGACAACTGGAGGTCCTGGGGGCATTGCAGATTCCGGGATCTGGAGAGTAAGAAATCACGTGGCTCTGTGGCTGCTCCTCTGGTCACAGAGGCAGGGCGCCTGTCTCCGCTGTAAGGCCTGGTGGGTAAGTGTCAAGCGCTGGCCTTGAATCTTTGTCAACAATCCCAAGCCAAGCGGGCAGGGCGCCGTCCAGAGGCAGAGGGGCTTGGCAGCTGAAAGACAACCTTGTGGTCGAGTGGGGCCACAGATCAGAACCCGGTTGCTTCTGCAACGTCTCATGTTGCTGGCGGCCTTGTTGACGATGACTTCTTCCTCCCATCTGTTGAATGGAAGCCTGGGTGATTTTCATCCTGAAGCCACATGGAATGACACCGCCACTGTCTTCTCACGCATCTCAGTCAATATACCACTCAGGTGACACCCAGACACCAGCCGTCCCTCCGGCGCACGCGTGCCAAGGGGGCATCCCCAGCCCCGGCCCACCCTGCTCACCACGCCCACGGAGGTCCACAGAGTCGTCAAGCGCAGTATGAGCTGATGAGTATCAAGGGGTGTTCCCTGCCTTTAAAACGAAATCCACAAGTCCAGCCTAGGCGTTGACTTCCCTCCTCCTTGGTCCCCTCCCCACTTGAAGTGATAAGAAACAACTGGGACAAGACTCTGGGGTGTCATGCTGTCAAAAAAATTCTTAATGAAATTAAAACCCGCACACCCCCACAACTTCTATTTCTGGCAGCCTGAGCTCGGTGCCTGCAGATGCGCCTCCCTCCACGCGCCTGTCGGCCTGGTGACTGCGTGTCAGAGGAGTAGCTGCATGTCAGCTCCTTGCCCCAGGGAATGGGGTGGAATATTTTATACCTGAAGTGGCCTTGTTTTCAGGCACTGGCATAGCAGAAGCCGCCACTCCACTGTGCGTGCAAGAAGAAATACCACTCGAGAGGCAAGGCAAAGGCATGATGGGATGAAGCCAGCGTGAAAATGCCCTCGGAATGGAAAAGAAGGTTCAAGAATCTGCATTCCTAATTCGGAAATTTTGGAGGAGCCCCCCGCCACCCCAAACTGCCATCTCTTTCTTTTCCTTGAACAACTCTTGTAGATCTGACGTGAGGAAGACCTGCGTCCAGGGAAGCGGATACCATCATTCCAAAAACCGTATTTTCGAAGGGAGGTGAAAGGTCATAGGCTGTCTGCAGTCAACCCCCATCCCTTTAAAAAACAAAAAAAGCACATTTGAAAGGAAAATTGAGGAAATGATGCTTTCTCTAAATTCTCATACCTTTACTTCTAAACTTCTCGTTTCGGGTTTCGGAGTTTGCTTTTTGGTTTTAGGTAAGAATATTCTCTACACCAAAGGCAAACAGTGAAAAGAAAAAAAATAGTGTAAATTCCACCTCAAAACATAAGCCTTCCTCCTATTGCAGTTTTGCCAAATGCCTCACCCCACCTGTAACACAAATGTCAGGCCTGCCTCATTTCCAATGAAAAGTCTTTGAGTGGAACGTATTGCCCAGTTTATCTGCTCCCTCTCTTCTCACGTCCCCAAATAGTATGAAAATGTTTCTGCAGAGAGGCACTGGCACCTTTTAGAACACTTCCTTTTATTTTCTGTTTAAATGTTTTCATTAAATGTCACAGTGGTGAGAGCATTCAGCGCTGGAGTTCGAGAAGGCTCTGAAAAATGCCTTATTAATTCTTCATAACGCATTGACAGGCCCTGCTTAAAAACAAAGCCCCGAGAAGAAAGGCTGGTGAGTCTCAGAGCCCCACGGCCTCCTCCTCTCCCTCCTCCCTGTCTTCCTCCTCCTCCCCCACCCTCCGCCTCCCCTTCCCCCTCCTTCTCCCCCCCTTGCCCCTCCCCCTCCTCCATGTGGGGCCTTGGGAAGCTCCCTCCCAAACAGGAAAGGCATTTTTAGCGTTGTTTTCTCTTTTCTGTGTTCAACAATCTGAGTCACGTTCCTGGCACTTGGCACTTTGTTTTAATTGAACACATACTATTAAACCCAAACTAAGATACTGAGTCTCTCAATTATGTGCAATTTTTGTCTTTAAATGAAATAAAAAAAAAAGCCAAGCCGTGAAGTCACCACTGCCCATGTTTGTGGGGAACCATCTGTTACGCCTCTAATTAAAACCCACTCGCAGTGAGCTTGTTAGTGCACAAAACGTGTCAGGTAGCGGGTATTATTCATGAGGCAGTTGTTTCGGTGGCCGAATGACGCCTTAAAATCCTATTAGTTTAACAAAGTCACACATTAGTATTTTGACCAGTCTGCAAGAGGACTCACAACGACCTGCCTGGCACTCAGCTAGTCTCTTTAATATTTTTTTTTCAAGTATGTTTCTATTTCTACCTAATATATAGTCAGATGGCCTCTTATAATTGCAGTATCAAATCTTTGCTTCAATTTTCAACTGCAGGTGATTTCAGATGATTCAAGACGCACAACAGGGAATAAACAAAAATGCTTACATGCAATTATTTTTAATTAGTATTTGGCTATAAAGTGTATGCCTTCATAAAAAAGCCTGTTATTCACATAAACATCTGTTACCATACACACAAGGAAACATACTGTAAGCCTGTCATCACATTACCAAAACAGAAATACTAAGGAAGGCTGGGCAGGAAAGCCAGCACTTTGAGTTTTTAAACAAAAGATATAAGTCTAACTGCCAAAACAGACGTGACACCACGCCTTTCAATTAACGTCGCTCACAATCAAAGGAAGAGTGAGTGCCAGTGGAATTGCACTTGAAAAGGTTAAAATAGATGGAATTATTCTTTGCAAACAATAGAATCTCTGCACACAAGACAATTTCAAATTCTTTGACTAATTTTGCACCCGCGCTCCTAATCAGGCAGTTTCCTGTTTGCACGCTCTCTGCTGCCGGCTAATTTCCCCATCTCTCTGCACACTTATTTTTGTTCGTTAATGCATCCCAACTTGGTCCGAGGCAGTGGCTTAAATCCCACGTGCCGAATATTAGCCTTGTTTCACGACAGTCTTCAGCAAGGGGAAAAATATATATATTTTTTAAGTGCTCGTGCCCCTTCCCCCCTAGCACGGGGAGAGAGATAAAGGGAAATAAATTAATCCGGCCATAATTGATAGGTGGAGATAAGGCTGCTCTGTGGAATACGAAGAGGCAAATGAAGGGGAGGGCCGAGGATACCTGCCCGGGAATTACTGAATCCCTGGGAACCCCTGGACTCCGCTCGGGGGAAGGGCTTGGAAACTGCGCAGCTCCGGGACCACCCCCGCGACCCGATCTAACACGTTCTGTTCGCAGCCCCCAAAGCCGCAGCGCTTATTAAACGCACAACTCAAGCCCAGAAAGAACTTATCTTCATTTGCGTGAAGATGCAAACAATAATTTAATCAAATCACACAAATCACCATCTATACTGCTGTCTGTGCTCAAATTAGGCGAAAATCATAGCCCCTCTACTGTGGCTCCACAGAGACTGAGCAGAGGTTGCTACGGGGCCGCCCCTGCGCCAGGCCCCCGTGGGCCCCTCGCTAGGTGACGCTCACAGGCCTCACCTGGGCGAAGTCCCCAGGCCAAAGCTGGGCGCGATGTTGTGTTGGAGAGTGTCCGCTTCTTTGAGTGTGTCCTGAGAATGCTGGACAGGGCGTGGCCAAGGGGGAGCAGGCCCGTGACAGAAAGACCCTGTATCTTGGCCATATTAATTCTACCTGTGGAAACTCAGCTCTGACCCCCAAGACCGGAGATGGAGGACAGTGAATGTAGACAAATGCCTGGGTCTTTGCACACGTCTACACCGTCCTTTCGCCTCCCACGCAGACACCAAACCCAGAACTTATGCAGCCACCGGCCTTTAAAACCTGTGGCCGGGCAGCAAAAACCCAGTGGGCTCAAGGGCAAGCCGCCCAGTCATTAGCAGCCCCGTGTAATTTTAAGATATAACCAAGAATAACCGAAAGGAAGAAATATACTGTGAGACTAAATCTGTTGATCAAGAGCCCCCCAAAGGCAGGCCGTAAATAAAATGGCACAATGGCCAGAAAAGGCAGGTTTTACATTAAGAAGCAGCATATTCATGGCTGTGCTCACAGCATCTCCCTGGGCAGGAAGGTAAAAGATGGCCCATCCCTCGTGAGGAGACACTGGGCGCGAGCCAGGTGCCATTTGGTGAGCGCCATTGCTCAGGCAGGGAGCCCTCGCCTATCAATCACGCCCACATGGCCTGGCTCCCCTGATGTCACGTGGTCAGCATCACCGGGTGTTTGAGAGAAGCTCTGAACCCCTGACCACGGGTACCAAAAGCCCAGCTCCAATGCTCGAGCCCAGAGGATTCAAGGAGGACAGCTGCTGTGGATGGAATTGTGTCCCCTCCAAAATTTACACTGCAGCCCTACCCCTTGGAGACTGTGAACATGACCTTGTTTGGAAACAGAGCCTTTGAGGATGTTATCAGTTAACAAGAGGTCATATAGAGCAGGGCAGGTCCTAATCCCATCTGAGTGGTGTCCTTATAAAAGAGCAGAAGAGACACAGAGGGAAGACAGCCGTGTGACGCTGCAGCTGAAACCTAGGCCCACCTGAAGCCGCTGGAAACCGGGAGAGACAAGGGGAGATCTTCCCCTAGAGCCTTGACAGAAAGTGTGGCCGACTCCACAGCAGTCAACAACAGCACCCCTGTCACAGGAGCGAATGTGGGACCTGAGTCAGCCCATCCCTCTGGCCCCAGTTACTGCTCAGTCACAGGCATGTCTCACAAAAGGGTCAATGGGAGACTTTGCAAAGATCTGACTCGTGGGTGCTGTGACGGTCTCCCCCTTCCTCTTTCTCTCTTGCTCTGGTCTCAAAACTCCAGAAGTCCCCCATGTGAGCCTGGAGCCCCCGTGGCCTCTACTTAAGCTCTGGCCAGGGCAGCAGCCTGGAAGGTAGAAAGAGAGAGGCAAAGACCTCAGACAGTCTCCGACACCTGGGTACAGTGGTGCCAGATCTAGAATTCTCCATGCCATGAGCCAACGAGTCCTCTTGAGCTTGAGTTCGTTCAATTGAGTTTCTGTCATTCACCTTGAGTGAGTCCAAAGAATACGTTTCTAGGGACAAAATTCCACCCAAGGTTTGTGTGACAAGTGTCCAGAGCTTAGGTGATATGATATTTAACCTTATAATTACTGTTACAAACACATTAGTTCTTAAAAGTCCCCTGATGCTAAAAATTTTATTTTTTATGATTTTCTTTTTATTTCTATTCAAAGAGTACCTTTCTTCTGCTTCATTAAACAGGTGTATACAACTACGTTCTACTTAAGAGCCCTGGGTGGGGAGAAAGATTTGACACTTCATTGATAGTCTGTAAGTCAGAATTGACTCAACCAGTGACAACCAACAACAACGACATAGATTTGTTCTCATTTCAAAGTTCATTGAAGTAAAAATTACATCCTGTAACTAAATCTAAGGGGAGCCTCATCTACAAAAATTAAAACTTAGTAAAACTTCTGTACTAATAATCTAATAAAAAGCATAGGTGTCACTTTGATAACTAAGGTGCACCTAACCCAAGCCATGATCTTTTCAATCACCTCATATGTCTGCAAAAGCTAGGCAATAAAGGGAAAAAAAAACAAACAAATAGAAAAAGAACTGATGCTTTCAAATTGTGGCGTTGGTGAAGAATAGTGAATATACGGCCAGAAGAACAAACAAATCAGTCTCAAAAGAAAGTTAACCAGAATGCTCCTTAGAAGCAAAGATGGTGATACTTCATCTTGTTTACTTGGACACGTCATCAGGAAAGACCAACCCATAGCAAAGGACATAGTGTTTGGTAAAGTAGAGAGTCAGTGAAGACAAAGGAAACCCTCAATAAGGGGGATCCACACACTGGCCACCAAGTGGACACAAACATACCAATGATCATGAAGATGGTGCAGGACGGGGCAACGTTTTGTTTGGTTATACACAAGGTCGCCATGAGTCGGCGCTGACTTGATGGTAACCAGCAACAGCAACAGTAGTCTGAAGAACTAGGCATAAACGAGGAAAAAAAAGTTCCCAAATTCAGTAACTGCAGGTACTTAATACTTCCAATGATTTTGAGAAACAAGACCAGAAGCATCTTTGATTTGACAGTCTTGATAAGCTTTGATCAGTTTTAATAGAAGCAAGGCCACATTCTGGCCCGAAGCATTGTTCAAGCAAATCTTTACCATGTGAAGAGACACTTCTTTCTATGATCAACTTATTAAAAGACACAAAGAAATGCAGTAATTCTATCTATATGTCTTTTTGATACTTACTTATTCATTCAACCAGAATCATACAGTTATTTATATTCCACCACCATTTAAAAAAAAAACAAAAAGGCCTGTTCCTTGTCCTCCTGGGACCCGCAGTCTACTGGAGAAAACAGGGAAAAAATGAACAAATAAGTGTTATTTGTAAACTGAGGTAAGCGCAATGCAGGGGGAAGAACCAGAGGGTCACAGGAGAGAAGAATGAGGCCACCCACTTCACCCTGGGTGGGTTTACATTTCCTGTCTGTTACTGATTTCCCAAAAGCAACATTCTTTCTCTTAATATTTGCCCCTCCAGAGATGAGTGTGTCTAACACCCAAGCCATAAACATGGCCAAGCTTGAGTACAAACAGACACCAGCGGGATATTGCAAGCCCTTCTGGTCCATGGACATCGCCGGGTGGTGCGAACAGTCAATGCCCTCAACTGCTAACCGAAAGGTTGGCGGTTCAAGTCCACCCAGAGACACCTGGGAAGAAAGGCTGGCGATGTACTTCCAAAAAAGCAGCCACTGGAAACCATGAGCATAGTTGTGCTCTGACACACGCGGGTGCGCCATGAGTCCGAACGGACTCCACGGCAACTGTTTGTGCGTGCATGCATAAGGTCTATCATAATTCTGCTATTAAGGGTCGCAAACAAGGCATTCCCCAAGTGGAGGAGGACTTTGAAATAGATGCAGCTTATATGTGGAGCCTTCTTCCAGTCACAGGGCTACCATTTACTACGTGTGCTTGGCCTTCCATAAGCGACCTATCCTTGCTGGTTTCTCGTCTGTTAAATGGGTGTTGTAATAATGGTATGGACCTGATTGCACCGTTGCAAAGATTACATGAGAGAATTCATGCGCTGGGCTGGCTCCCTTCTGCAGGGCAGGAGCTTGCTAAGGCACAGGACTGCCCGAGTGTCCTCACCCAGCCTGGGCTGCAAAACAGCACAAGAAAGACAGCACCGTGGGCCCAGCGGTGGGAAGCCTTCTGGGAAGCAAGAATGGTTTTGCACAAACTTAAGCCTTCTTCCAGTCCCACGGCTCCTTGGAAGCTTTGTCCTCCCAAAGAGTTGGTGGCGAGAAGTGCGGCCTGAGCTTTTAACCAGCCCATGGGTGCCTTCTGTGCCTCTCAGCGCGCTTGCCGCTTAGCACGTCTTCAAGGTCATCTTCTCACACTGGCTGCCACTAGCCCCGTCCATAGAAGTAGCATCACACTCTTCCTTTAAAAAAGAAAACACAACCTACATTCATTAAAGCCTCTCGAAGAAGATTGGGGGGTGGGTATTGTCAGTGACGAGGATGGTCTGAATGGGCTTCCATGTTCCTGAACACATGCAAAGAAGGGATTGCAACACGTTCTGCAGAAGTTCCTCAGTGCGTTCAGCACTGAAGAACCACCGTGCACTGGCAGATGTTATCACTGACAGTTCCAGACACAATTTTCTCCATATAGTAAATGAAGGCCGGGAGAAGAAAATATGATTGCCATTTCTAAAAGAAACTGGCTGCCCAGCTCCCAACTTCTAGCATATGGCAAAATTCATTCATTGGGGTAGATGTTCTATTGCTTAGAAAGCACAGGTGGCTCATTGGTAGAATTCTCACCTTCCATGCAGGAGACTCGGGTTGTATTTCCGGCCAATGCACTTCACGTGCAGCCACTACACGTCTGTCAGCGGAGTCTTGTGTGTTGTAATGATGCTGAACAGGTTTCCGCAGAGCTTCCAGACTAAGACAGACTGAGAACAAAGGCCTGGAGATCTACGTCTGAAAATCAGCCAGTGAAAACCCTATGGATCACAACAGAGTGATCTGCCACCGACTGTGGGGACGGCAAGGGCAGTGTTTTGTTCTGTTGTGCATGAGGTCACCATGAGTCAGAAGCTGACTTGACAACAGTGCACAACATTGGTTAGAAAAAGACCTCGTTAGGCTTTTTGGTTGAGGAAGATGAGGCTTCAGGCTATGGTTGGGAAAGAGAGTAAAAGAGTGGGAACTTGTCTGTTCTACCAACTCAAGTAGCAGCTGTTGAGGTGTGGCTGGCGGCAGCCCACAACCTTAGGGAGTAACAGGCTGTAGAAGGGAAGAAAGGGGTCTAGAGAGGAGGCTTCAATAACATGGGAAAAGCCCAAACAGATGGTGGTAATCAGTACCCACAGGGGCTCCGACGGTGCCCTGCAGGGAGGTGCCAGATGGGCTTCCCAAGAGCCAATCATAAGCTGCGTTTTGACCTATGGCGACCTATAATCTCTCTCCATTGCCTTCACACCTTCACAACAGTCTTGGGCTAGGAGAACTCAGGAGAGATGATGGCGGGAAGATGCCCAGTAGGGTTGAACGGTGGGAGAAATGGGCGAGAATCCAGGGCAAGGGAGCGTTACAGCAAGGGTGGCCTGAGTGATGTACACCCAAGAATCCTCAGAGACCCAGAGGGGTGGGCAGCCTCCCAGAGTGCCTGGAAGGAGGGATTTTTTTTTTTTTTTAATATTTTATTGTACTTCAGGTGAAGGCTTACAGAACAAACAGTTTCTCATGTAACAGTAGTACACATGCTGTTTTATGACTTTGGTTAACAACCCCACAACATTTTAACCCTCTGAATTCTCAGCTTTTTTTTTTTTTTTGGTGAAAATACACATAGCCAAAGATACACCATTTCAAAACTTTTTACTTACACATTTAAGTGACATTGACTATGCTCTTCCAATTGTGCTGCCATTCTCACCCAAGATGAAGGCTTACAGGACAAAATAGCCTCCCATTTAGCAGTTACTACAAATGTTGCCCTATAACAATGGTTAACAATCTCACAACACATCAACAGTATCCTTACTCAACTTGTGTTCCTTATCATCAGCTTTCTACTCCCCCTCTGCCTTCTGGCCCTTGTCACTGGACTCCTGTACCTCGTTAGTCTCATTTAGTTTTACTGGGCTGTCCACTCCCAGGCTCAACAGTGAACCTCGAAGGTAACTTCACTTCTGAGCTGAAAGGGTGTCTGGGGGCCACACTCTTGAGGTTTCTCCAGTCTCCTTTAGGCCAGTAAATCTGGTCTTTTTTTTTTTTTTTTTTTTTTGTGAGTTAGAATTATGCTCTACATCCTTCTCCAGCTCTGTCCAGAACCCTCTGTTGTGATCCTGGTCAGAGCAGTCAGTGGTGGTAGCCGGGCACCATCTAGCTGTACTGGACTCAGTCCAGTGGAGGTCTTGGTAGCTGTGGACAATTAGTCCTTTGGACTAATCTTTTCATTGTATCCTGTTCTCTTCATTCTCCCTTGCTCCCGAAGAGATGAGACCAGTGTAGTATCTTAGATGGCCGCTCACAGGCTTTTAAGACCCCAGACACTACTCACCAAGATAGAATGTAGAGCATTATCTTTATAAGTAGTGTCATGACAATTAGGCTAGATGTTCCCCGAGACCATGGTCCCCAGAGCCCTGGAAGGAGGGATTTTTATTGTCAATATTGAAGGATAGAATAACCCAAGAATTTTGGGATACTGGTGACATCCACAGGGCGGTTGCTTTAGGTATGTAAGTCACACACACATATCCAGACTTCCTGCTTTCTGACATTTCTGTGATAAAGGGAAGTAGGTCATGTCTTACAGCAACTCATTATGTACCAAGATCTTGTGGGAAGTCCAGGCGGTGTGCCCTTCCATGTGGCAGGAGTGATAAGGAAACCATTTTCGATATTTTGGAAATGTGAGGAACATTAAGAAGGTGTAGTGTCTCTACATTTTTTCTTTCTGCAGCTGCTTCCATGCTTGGGTACTCTGAACTTCCTCTCTGATGTCGATGTGCTGGTCTTCTGTCTACTGTGGGGTTTGCACATCATGGGGCGAATGATTCCTGAAGAAAAATGGCTTCCTGGTTGGTGCAGTGAGTCAGCCATGATGCCATTCAGTTTATTTATAGAGAAGCACTTCTTCCCTTGGTGAGAAGAAGTCAGAATGAGGCTCGACCCACTTTCTGAGAAATCATTTCACTTGCTACCAGGTGATCCAAACAAAGAATTAAATTTCTGAAGCACCCAGTACTTAGGGACCTCGAGGAAGGACCCTAGTTCAAACCTGGGTGGTCGTATCTTTGTGGATAAGATGGAAACTCTGTCCTGGCATGAAGGAGATGTTGGAATAAGATGAACCTGAGGCAGCATATTTGAAAAAATGGAGTCAACCCAAGAACGTTTTATATTGCTTAAGTCAAAGTGTATTTTCTGATGTTATCTTAAGGACAGCTCTTACAGCAGGCTGCTATGGACCATGCACAGACAGAATTTCCAATAAGCTTTAGAGTGCTTCACACCAGACAGCTGATCATCCCCACCATTTGAGGAAAGCTTGAGATCAAAATAAATAAACTCTTAGGAAGCAGCCCAAGGAGTGAGCAGAATAACATGTCAAATAAACATGTAATTAATACTGTCTGGGATGGAGAAGCTTTTTCTTTCATGAAACGAGAATGTAATTTTTTTTAAAGGAAGATTCAGAAAATAATAAAGATCTCTTGAACATTAAACATATGATAAAAGTGTTTTTTTTTTTTTAATGCAATAGAAGATAAAATTGAGGAACTCTCCAAGAAAGTAGGGCACAAAGAGATGGAAAATTGGATAGAAAAGATAAGAAGCTTAGGATGATTAATCAAGATGGTCTAATATGTGAACAGCAAGAGTGCCATAAAGCAAATGCCACAAAGCAAATAAAGGGAAGAAGATTAAGAAACATTGTTTTAGAAGTGTTCTCAGAGCTGAAGGCCATTGGTCACTACATTGAAATCCACCAAACGCACTGTCCAATGAATACACATTGTCCTACACTAGGTGTATCACCATAACATTTCAGGGCACAGGAATAAAGGGAAGAGTCTAAAAGGGTCCTGCCAAGACAGAGAAGAAATCAGTCACGCATGAAAAACAGGAATTAGAGTTCTCAACAGCAACACTGGAAGCTAGGTGTAATGGAGTAATGCCTTCAAAATCCTGAGGGAAAATTATTTCCAACCTAGAATTCTATACACAGCCAAATGATTAATCAAGTGTGAGGGTACAGGCAACATTTTCAGAGAATCAAAGTCTCAAAAACTTACCTCTCATGCACCTTTTCCTAGAATGTTAGTGGGAACCTGAAACAGGAGAACAGAGGACTCTGGGAAGATGCCTCCAACTAAACAATGGAACCAATTAATTGCCTGATGTGTGCCTGTACTAAGAGAAGCTGACACTCTAGGCAAAGATTTGGGGTGTGAAGCAAATAGAAAATTAAGCAAATTGAAAAAACCTAAGGCAATCACTAACTTCAGGAAAACAGAAAAGGTCACCATAAAATAAAGTCAAGAATAGAAGGAGGATATGGAACGTGTGGCTGATTGCCTCCATGAACAGTTTCTTCCTTTGCCATGAGACCGGAAGAACCGGATGCTGCCCAGCTACCATTACTGAACATTTTGATCAAAGACTCCACAGAAGAATCCTGATCAAAAGGAGGGAAATGCAGAACAGAATTTCAAATTCTTATGGATGCTAGACTTTCTAGAGCTATGGAGGGTGGATGAACCCCTGAAGCTATTGCCCTGAGATAATCTTTAAACCTTAAACCAAAAATGTCCCCTGAAGTCATCTTAAAACCGAATAATAGTTTAGCTTAACTAGTAAAAAAGGTCTGCCTTGAGCATTATGCTCTTTTAAGAACTATCTATATGGGATTAAATTGACAACAGCAGCTGGAAAGATTAGATAGGAAACTTACGGGGCAATGAGTTTATGTTAATGGGGGAGGAACAACTCAGAAAAGGAGGATGAGAGTGGTTGCCCAAATCAAAGAATATAATCAATGTCACTAAACCGTACATGCAGAAACTATTGAATGGGTGTATGTTTTGCTGCATATATTCTCAACAACAACAAAATAAAATTTAGAAAAATAAATAAATGTAATCACAGTAAATGGCTCTGAGCAATATTTGCAAAATCATAATTATGTGAACATGAATATTGCTTTAATCTGCCTCAGCCCCATCCCTAGAAATAATTAGCCTTCACGTTAACTTTACCTGGGAAAGAACTGTTCTTCTGTTAGGTTTTTAAGGAACACATCACGTTCTCCTAGAATAAAGATAAGATTAAAAAAAAAAAAAAGTTGCTCTCGAGTTGATTCTGACTCATAGCGACCCTATTGGACAGAGTAGAACTGCCTCATAGGGTTTCCAAGGAGCACCTGGTGGATTTGAACTGCTAACTTCTTGGTTAGCAGCTGTAGCTCTTACCCACTATAGCAAAAGATAAATTCTGGAAAAAACAACCATTTGATATGCAACTTTTCCCAAAGGGGGTGCAGTTTTCCTTTTAAGAGACCTTGGATTTTTTGAAGGTTGGACTGAGACACAGTAAAACTATTGTCTTGGGTGTTAGAGCTCCTGGAATTGGTTTTGGGTGCATCTTAACTTGTTTTAAGGTGGGAGTGTCTTGTCATGTCAAGTGGGCATTCGCACCAGATTTGCCTGTTTTCCTAAATAATAGAATTACATCCATTGCCCATTGTGCTTTCATTGTTTAGGATACAGGTTTGGCTATGGGAACAGAGAGCCAAAATTCCAGTCCTCGCTAGTTAGCGCAGGGCTATGAAGGACATCGCATAGTGTCAGGGACCCAGGCCCCTTCTGTCTGGTGGCCCACCCTCCCTAGAGGGCCATCCTGTAGCAGCTCAGAGCCCAGACTATGGCACCAGGCTGCTTGGATTCAGATCCTAACTTTGCCGCTCACTGGCCGTGCAATGTCTCTGTGCCTCGGTTTCCCATTTATAACATGGGAAGAACAGCAGTTCCTGCTGCGTAAGGTCGCAGTGAGAAATAAATGAGATAATAGCTGTAGAGCACTTAGAACAGGGCCTGGCATGTGGGAATTGCTAAATAGATGCACAGCTGTCCTTGGCCTGGAGTACTGGCCTCCTCCACTGGTAGAAATGCCTCCTTGCCAGGCACATATTGCAACCAGGAAGAAAGAAAAGAGGAAGAGGAGGACCTCACCTCTCCCCTTCCAGTTCCAGCAAGGAAATCTCCCATATCCCATTGGCTGGAACTAATCACCAGGCCTCCCCCGCTGGAAAGACAGAGGGAGATGTGGGAGATGTGGTCTTCATTCCGGGTACTCAGGAGCCCTAAAAATGTCATCACCAGCAGAGAAGCTGAAAATGGATATTGGAGGACAGCTAGCAGTCTTTGCCACTGGACCTAAGTTAGATGTGTGGCCCCAAGCTCTACATTTTATAACTACAAGTCTAAAAGTAAAAAGTTCATGTCAACAATTACTATTCCCAAGCAAAGCCAAAAGGGGATGGGGACAGAGACACCAGATTAATGGAAGCGACACATCCAGAAGGGAGTTAATGAGGACGTGAAAACGTTGTAAAAATGTAAGCCAAGTCTGAACAATCAGTGTAGTAACTGTTACCTTAGAACCTAACTTGCTGTGGAAACTTTCACCAAAAACACAATAAAATTATTACTAAAAGAAAAATAAAAAGTTCAAAGTATTGATCTGCCAATGCATTAATAATGTACTGTCCATAAAAATGAGGTTGTTTTCTCTTTGTTTTTGCCCTGAGTCTTGCTCAGAAATTAGTCTCTCTTCAACCATATTCAAAACGAGGTAGGAGAGAATGCCTATGACGGACCTGTGTAAGAGACATCACTTACATTTTCATTTAGTTTGAGCACAGTGAGTTTGAGCACTTTTTTTTAAGGGTGGGCATTAGACTTCAGGAGACAAGCTATCCCAGTGTTATCAAGCCAGCAATGGGATATTGGAACCGCCAAAGCAGAAATCTCATATAGAGACCTTGTACATTCATTCGCCATGACTAACTTGGCTGTCTTGTGGAATTGAAAGTTATAAGAATGGTTTTCTTTAAAGCAATATAGAAACTTTTCTTTTATTGCAAACAGCTAAATAAAGGCTGGCCAAAACAATGGGATCATTTTTTAGTGCAGAGCTTCAAATTATAGGAAACTTGTCTCTTGGCCAATTTGGGCTGGCTTGGAGCCAAAATAGATGTCTCCCTTCTCATCCTCACCCTTATAGTTATTGTGGGCAAGATAAAAACCCTTAATTTTAAAAACTCAAGCCAAGCATTGGGCAAGGAACAGAGAAGCTCCCTTAACTATACTGGTCAGGAAAAAAAGAAATTGTATTACTTTATACCAGTTCATTTTTTTTTTTTTTTCAGTCTCTAGAAATCAAATACTGAGAACATGAAACTTTAAAAAAAGGAAGTCTCAAATATTTTGATAGTATATTATAAATCAAGTTTTAATAACTAGAGGTAGATACAAGAACAATAAGTGTCAAAATCTCACTGGTTAC
This sequence comes from Dugong dugon, assembly GCA_030035585.1. Taxonomy (NCBI): domain Eukaryota; kingdom Metazoa; phylum Chordata; class Mammalia; order Sirenia; family Dugongidae; genus Dugong; species Dugong dugon. The sequence continues at coordinate 80,443,142 of CM057475.1, forward strand.
ATATTTCTGAGAAATCGCTTTCCTCTAGGTGGGTTGGCTCTAAGACAGCAGGAATCTTTTCGTTTAAAAGCACAAAAGACGTCTCTTCTGTTTTTAGCTGTGTCTCACACACACACACCCACACACCCACACACCCACTCTTTTTTTTAATTAACAAGATTTGAGATCATTTGGCAAAATGTAGCCACGAGAGTAAATATTGTGATTGGACGATGAGTTTATCACTTGAAAAATAAATCTCACTGCTTCTCTCCCTGTGTATTTCATAAAGCTTTGCTTCCTCTTTGTATTTATCTTGCATTCAAAATCTATTATGCAGTTGTCATTTCATTGAAATCAAAAGCTATCTCTTAATTACACAGGGATGGATTATAAAGCCAGTTACCCATCTTTCTATGTTTACTTTCTATGATTACAGCTAAAAGCCTGTTTTTGTACACAAAAGACCAGAGAGGATTTAACTAGGTGAAAATTAAGACTTGCAAAATTCTACAGTCTTTAAGACGAAACAAAGCAATAGGCACGCATCTCGCTTGCGATAATAATGTGATCTTAGGCTGATGAAATAATGCAAAACTTGTCAAGTCAATCGCTTTTGGAGAAGACAGTAGAAGCTGTCTTTCTTTCCTCAATCGCGTTAAATTTAGCGGGTACCGTCTAGCTAGCCTTCCAGGAGGAATTAGGAAACTTTATAGTTGGTGATGTTGTAGAGAGAATTCTTTTGCAGCCTAACTTGCAATAAATGGACTTTCCTGAGACTCCAGTATGCTGCATATCCAGGTAATTAATCACACGGAGGCTTCAACACCCTCTAAATGGGAAAAAAATTGCTGTAGTGCTAAGCGCTCGGACTTGATTCATTTAGTATTAACTTTCAGCCTTTATTAAAATGGCTTTAATTTTATTTGTGTGATGTTAGTACATTTCTGGAAAAAATAAACACGGAGAGTTTTTTTTTTAAGCTGTTTCTACATGGTTGGCTCCTTATTCAAATTGGGAGCCACATGTCATTTTAGAGACGTAATAAAGATTTCCATTTTTTAAAGCTTCTTAAAAGTCTGCTCCATGCTAGGAAGCTATTTTGTCCTTTCTCTCTGAAAACGAATGTACGTTGAGGGCAGCAGTGTGACAGGCACTGTGCTGGGGACAGAATATCAAGCAAGTTCAAGGCGAGGCCCTTGGCCCAGGTGACACAGCCTAGGTAGGAGGTGGGTGGACTGATCTGAGGCTGTGCAAGCTCAGTAAACTAGCCTCTGCCCAGTCGACTCCGACTCCTGGTGACCCCATGTGTGTAAGAGCTGAACTGTGCTCGGTGGAGTTTTCAGTGGCTGTCTTTTATGGAAGTAGATTGCTAGGTCTTTCTTCCAAGGTGCCTTTGGGTGGGCTTAACCTTCAACCTTTAAGTTAGTAGCCGAGCTCGTTAACCATTTACACCACCCAGGGAATCCACACACAGTTGTTATTGTTGTTAACTGTGGTCAAGTCAACTCATAGCAAACACGGTGAGCAGATTCATTTTACTTGGAAGGATCCAGGATGGCTTCCCAGAGGAGGCAGCCTTTGAGCTTTACTTTGAAGGATATGCATGAGTTTAGTATTGGGGAAGAGGCTGTAGGGAAGAGGTGTCCTAAGCAGAAGAAGCAGAGCAGAGCCTGCCAAAGTACTCGCCAATGCACAAAAACATAAGCTCTTTTTAGTCTAAGAGCCATTGTCTCAAGCGTCTGCCCCACTCTGAAGTACCGAGTCTGACTCACAGGAGCGGATTATCCGCTAGGCAAGGTAAGCATGGTGCTTACCTTGCCTACCAGATCATCTGTACTAAACAAGTCCACATTTTTTCACCACATTGAAGATTCTGCTGCTCAGTATGGCTACCATTTGTCTCTCTCCCAACCCCACAACACCTTTCTACAGAATCAAAGCCTTTTTTCAAATTTGCAATCCCTGACAAGGACAGATGACTTAGTAAGCAAGGCAAGCACAGGTTATTTGTGCTTACTTACTAATCTGGTGAACAATTTCACTACAGATGATTTGGTAAGCAAGGTAACTGGCTGAGGTAGATCCAGATACCCGGGGATCCCCAAAGGTTGACCCCCACAATACTGCTGTAACTTTCCAGCAGCCCCTAGAGACAATCTGCTCTCCAAGAACCTACTCCTGCTACCGGACTGCTGTGGTGCCGGCCAGGGGCAGAGGCTGCAGATGTAGCCAAAGGCGGGGACTGTAAGCCAACCAGCGCGAGCCAGCTCACAGCCTCCTCGGACCTGGGTCCCCAACCCATGTCTGCAAACGTGGCTCTCAGAGATGATGCACCTGGCACTCAGGTCCCTGCTTCTGAGCCTCTTCCCCCTCTACCGTGCTCCCATCCCCCTCCCGGGCCCCCCAGGGCCCTCTGGTCAAGCCTCTGCCCATTGGTGGCCCAGCAGAATTCCCAGCCTTAGGAGCACAACCTTGCCCTCATTCAGCCAAAAAAGATTCAGGAAGTGTCCTCGGATCCCCTGCAGGGTCCAGCGTCAGTGGTGGACACCAGGGGGACTGAGTTGAATGGCCCAGTCGATGGGGACCATGTGGTTAGCAACCACCTTTGGGCTAGTTCTAAATCCCCTCCTCCGCCCTACCTGCCTGCCTGGGTGACTGTAAACGTTCGCGTGCTCTCTACTGCCGATTATAATCGTACATAGTCAGGACGGATGGGGTCCACTCGTCAATGCACAGCCATCAAGTTTACAAACTCTGCTGGCCAAGGAGTAAATTACCATCGCTCATCTTCTGCTTATTTACACAGAGCATTTTCTTCAAGATGGCTGTTTTTCCTTTTCAATCCTCTGGCCCACGTTTATTTATTTATTTATTTTAACCAACTTGATTTTCTGGAGCACAGGAGATATTTTGGGATGTGAAGAGCGGGTTACAAACAACCACAAGTGATTAGGCAAAAAGGATATTTGCAAACACTGAACGGAGGCCCGGTTTCTTATCCTCGTTGATCCCTTAGGAGAGCTGAGCAACTGCCTTCTCCCGTGGGGCGATGAGAAGTGGGCCCCCAAAGATTTATTTAAAAGTGCATTGTGGATGATAATGGCACTCGGATTAAGTTTTTAGGCTTCTCAATGGTTGCTGTTGTTCTACGGACTAATTATGTCTACTTTAGGCTCACTAATGGGGGCCAATCAACTTCGCCATGTGGGATGATATTTCTGGGGGCTGTTTTCCTAAGTTTTTCCCCATGACGGTACCAGTGGGTATTGTGTAACGGTCTAGAAAAGGAATGATTAATTCAAAGTTCAGGTGTAGGGCAGGGTCAGAAAAGAAATGTTCCTGGAGAGAGCGAGTATTTCAAGATGAATTTGCGGCTTGAAACATCATTGTGTGAGGCATCTTCTCTCTTGTCATCGGGGGAAGTCGGAGGGCTGACACGCCAGTGATTGCCGTGTTTTGGTCCCATGTTCTGTGGTGGGCTTTTCATAAAAATTAGCTGACGTTGTCATGAGCACACAAGTAAATTTATAGCTTTCATACTGCACCGCCATTCCAAGAGCGACTTCCCATCACTTGGGCTTTTTATTAAGTTTATTGTTCTTTTATTGTTCACTGGAGTGTAAGCGTGAGATTACAAATAATGTGAGTTCCACAGGACGTGAAGTTGGGCTTGTAGAATTAGGAGGGAAGCAAGGCAAGGGAAGCAAACATTAATTTGAATCACCGGTGACATGAAACACCACAAATGGACGTATCTTGCCACCTGCTTCTAGGCAGATGTTGGCAAATTGACGTTCGGCTCACATTAGTTTTCCCCAGAAAACCTCCAAGAGGACAGAAGCTTTGTGTTGTGACTTTGTGCTGCAGAAGCTGCAATGGGAAGAGAGTGCATCAGTTCTGCCCCTTTGCCAAGGTTCCTTTTCAGCTGTTGTCTTCTTCTTGCTTCTTCACCTGCCCAGTGGGTTGTCCAGGCATCTGGAACATTCCCATCCGATCACTGATGAGGGCTGATGTTGAAGGCTCACTTGACCTGTGGCCTGTGAGCTATACTTTTGAAACCAAAGGGAGAACAAGCAATTTTCTCCCTATGCCTTTACATAGTGATGTGGGCACTGCATCATTTAATTTGCCATTCTACCCTTATTTTTATGTTCAGATTTTTTTTTCAAGTCTTGATAGAAAGTTGTTACTTAAGGCTTGTTAGGTGAGAACAGAAGTGATTTGAGGGGAGGGGGAACTATCGGCCTCAAAGGCCCTTCTCATATCTTGGTGGCCCATGAGTCATTGCCCTCTGTTCGTCAGTTCCTATAAGGCAGGTGGCCTTTTGTCCTACTGACTGTCTGTGTACAGAACTGCGTGTTACCCCTTACTTGCTGATAGACCCATCTCTGCTCCAGCTCCAGGTGATGGACCATAATTGGCCTAAGCCAATCATGCCAATATTCTTCCTTATTTTCCCAGCCTCCCATCTAGCTAAAAGTGGCCACAAAACCTAGTTCTGGACAATAAGACGTAAGCAAAAGTAAGTGTATGTGGGGAGAAGGTAGTGTTTCTTGGATGACTTTTGCCTTTTTTGGGAAAAAAAAGAGACCAATGTCACTAGCACACCCCTTTTTCCTCCTTCCTTATCTTTTCTTGCCTTAAATCTGGACTCCATCTGGAGATGTGGCAGCCATTTTGTAACCATGAGGCAGCAAGCTTTGGGACAAAACTCAACATATCAAGAATGGAGAAGTGAAGAGATGGAAAGGGCCTGGTCCTGATGGCATTGTGGGGCGGCAGCAGATTAGCAGCGGCCCTCACAGTTCCCTACAGATTTCTACGTGAAAACCACAATCTCTGTTTAGGGCAGGCCATCACTAGTCAAGTACTCCGTTTCTTACAGCCTGTTCCTGCCTGACACAGCATCAGAGTCATCCAGGGAGCATGTTTAAGTACAGATACCTAGGCCCAGCCCAAGAAATTCCCACCTGCCATGTCTATGTTTAGGCCCATGAGTCAACACTTTTAACAAGCATCCCAGGTAATTTTTATGCAGGTGGATCTCAGAAAACCCTGAGCAGCACTGGGTTAGATGGTAGCAAAGGAAGGGATTAAGGGGGGCCGGCCTGCCAGGTGACGTCAATCAACTGTGTATTTCCAGGATTTTTACTGCTGGTTTCCTCAGACTCACACCTGCCAGGTGATACCTACTGTCCTCGAGCCCAAAGTTAGAGCCCAGGGAAAATGAACCAGCTTCTGCTTAGGTTAAGGGGCAAATCCAGGGAACTCTGGTATCCCTACCCATCCTCCCCTCTTGCTCCTGGAGTTGATGCTGCAAGTTTGTCTCAGGTGGCCAGTGCACATGGGTGCTCAGAGGACATTAAACCAGTTACTACTGTGGGTGCTCAGAGGACGTTAAACCAGTTACTGTCGAGTCGATTCCAACTCATGGCGGCCCCATGTGTGTCAGAGAACTGTGCTCCACAGGGTTTTAATGGCTGTGATCTTTCTGAAGCAGATCACCAGACCTGTCTTTCGATGCATCTCTGAGTGTGTTAAAGTCACCAACCTTTTGGCTAGTAGTTAAGTGCTAAACCATTTGTAGGACCCAGGCTCTTTCTCTCTCTCTTTATACATATATATATATATCTGTTGCCATCGAGCCAATTCCATGTCATAGTGACCCATAGGACAAGGTAGAACTGCCCCATAGGGTTTCCAAGGAGCGGCTGGTGGATTCTAACTGCCGACCTTTTCATTAGCAGCCTGAGCTCTTAACCACTGTGATACCAGGGCTATCTATATATGTGTGTATATATATATATATAAAATCTTAAACACTGAGCTTGCTCCTGAGGACAGGATGGAATTTCCCACGCTGAGGATCAGCAGACTATTCGGGGCATCCCAATGTGTCTGAGGGAGGGAGGGAAGGGTAGACTCCTACAGGGAAGTGGGGCCTTGGGGCTGTTTGCAGGAAGGACCCTGGCTTTTACTGTTCCTATCCCCACCACAGGGTCCAGCACAGTGGCGCGTGTAATAGGTATTCATAAATTTAATAATTAGTAATAATTAATATAATTTATAATACTTAATAATTATTTAATAACTCTTTATGATTGATTGATCCTTGTTCTAAAGCAAGCAACATGTTCTCATAACCAGATAGTGTTTAATCCATTTCCAAGGAGACATTTAATAACCACAGATCTGAAGGAGGACGAAGTCTACTGTCTTGTCAAGGTTTTCAAGCACCTCAGCAAACAGCTCTGTCTCCCTCTCTTACAGAGAGGACTCTCAGCGGGATGCTGCTTCCCACTGTGCCGTGTTCATCCCCAGGGTGTCCACCCTTGAGCAGCCCTCCTTACATCCAATAGGACTTCCTGCTACTCTCCCTGGCCCCTTATCTCACCTCACTCCAAGACAGACTGTCCTTCTGCCAGGGGAGAAGCCCTCACTGATTCTGTGTTATGGATTAACTTGTGTCCCCCAAAAAGATATGCTGAAGTTCTAACATCTGTACCCGTGAGCATGACCTTGCTTGGAAACAGGGTCTTTGAAGAGGTTATCAGTTACTTTACCATGAGGTCATACTAGTTGGGTAGGTCCTAATCCTGTGTGAGTGACTCCTTATAAAAGAGAAGAGACGCAGAGAAACACAGAGCAAAGACAGCCGTAGGAAGATGTACCTACGAGCCAAGAAATGCCAGGCGTTGCCGGGAGTCACCAACCTGGAAGAGGTATGGAACAGTTTCTTCCTCAGAGCCCTCAGGAGGAATCAACATGGCTGATAGCCTGATTTTGGACTTCTGGCCTCCAAGACTGTGAGAAAACAAATTCCTGTTCTTCAAAGCCACCCAGTTTGTGGCACTTTGTTGAGCTAAGCATCGGAAGCTAAGACACTCTGCCGCCATTGGTCAGAATAAGTGTAACCCCTCATCCTACACTTGAGACCCTTCCTCACACAGCCCAACTACCTTTCTAGCCTTTTCTCCCACCACAGCTCAATGTGAGCAGTGGGATCACCAAGGCTTTGTGTCCCAGCACTGACACGGCATGTCTTTGGACAAGCAATGTCCTCTTCTTGGAAATTGTTCAGCCCCATCTCCTCAGGCCCAGAATCTCTCCAGCATCAAAGGCCTCCTAAAACTCTCCTCCCCCTTCAGTCTCTCCCATCTTTTCCAGCCAGGGCGTCGATTGTCCTCCTGTGATTCCACCTGCACCTCCCTGACGGCACCACACTCACTGTACGCCTCCATTGCCCTCACCTCCGTCCACACGACTGCCCAGCGGGGACGACACACCAAGCACCAAGAGATCAGCAATCGGGCCGTGAGCCCCTGGAGGACAGAGATGCGGCTCATTCCTCATCGCGCTTCCTGGGCCTGGCTCAGTGCCTGGCAGACAGGAGGCCTTCCAGAACTCTGTGCTGCAAGAGAATGGAATAGAATACAGCAGTCACTGTGCTTAGCAGGACTGCGTTTTAAAACACGGCGTGCGTAAAAATAACTCAAATCACCATTTACAGTCCGTGTTTCTGGTGTGAAGCCTCAAATAAAAGGGCAAGTCCTCACTGTTTGGATATACATTTGGAAATACAAAGGTATTCCCTTTGGAGAAACCCAGGGTCTGCAGGGATCTCTGCCCTGTTGACTGTCACCGCCAGTGCCCTGGGCGCCCCAGCCTCTCAGCCCCCAGGGCTGACTTCCTGCCACCCACAGGCAGTCTTTAGCCTCTGGGCCTGGGAAGCTGGGCTGAGGCCAGCCCCGCAGGCAGTGGGAGGGGAGCCCGCCCATTCTGCATGTGTGGAACCCAAAGTGCTAACAGCAATATCCGTCTTAATTTTCTCTTTAAACCCTTGAGTTGCATTATAGCTTCCATTGTGCTCCTGACAGACAAATGCCTCGCAATAAATCAAACTTAGGGTGACTGATACACTAAACACCTTTGCTTAATGGTGTGATTGTTTCTTATCTGCAAAGTAATGTCACTTATGGCTTTGCTATTTATAGTCAATGTAGTGTTGGACCATTTTATGCCCCTCATGCCTCTATGGCCAGCCCGTTAGCTGCAATTATGGACCAAGAGGGGATAGAGCCACTGCAAGCTTGGAGAGAGACGCTCCATCCCCGGAAAGCCGGCTCCTTGGGTACCTTCTGTCTCCAAGAGATGCCCAGAGCTCTCCCAGCACAGGCGAGTAAATAAGACACTGTCTGATGGCGCCCGTTTAGGTTCCACCTGCACCAATGCTGAGTGTCTCCAGGACAGCGAAATGGAAATTAAAGGTTAACATTGGGGAGGGGATGCACTGCCTCCCTCTCTGCTCAGTCCCCAGCTCAGCAGGGCTCAGGCAGAAGGTGTGAGGAATGTGGACACTCAGTCCTTGCAAGCAAGTCTCCTGTTGGGCTGGCCGGGCTCTGCCATCATTCATTATTTGCTAAGTGTCGCCCAAACTATATTCTCTTTGAACAGGGCATCAGCAGGGAGAGCAGAGCCCACCTGGGTCTTTGTCTCCTCGGTGCGTGAGTTTGCTGCCAACTTCAAAGGCGGCCCAGGGTGGGACCAGTCTCTTGGGTGGGGGCCTGGTCCTCCCCATGCCAGGAACTGGCTCGCTGGGTTGTGAGAGCTGGCGAGTCCAAGATTCGTAGGGCAGAATCCAGACTGGAAACTTCAGCAGAATTTCTACACTACAGTCTTCAAATCCACTTCCTTCCTTCTTTGGGAAGTCTCAGATTTTTTTTTTTTTAATTGTACTTTAGGTGAAGGTTTACAGAACAAATAGTTTCTCATTACACAGTCAGTACACTTATTGTTTATGACATCGGTTAACACACAACATGTCAATACTCTCCCTTCTCGACCTTGGAGGACCTTTTTTCTTTTTTTGGTGAAAATATACATAGCCAAAGAGATACCATTTCAAAAATTTCTACATGTGCAATTCAGTGGCATCGACTACGTTCTTCCAGTTGTGCTGCTATTCTCACTGTCCTTTTCCAAATTATTCCATCACCAGTATCTTCAACTCACTGCCCCCTAGGCTTCCCATCAAACCCTTTGAGTTGGTGTTGTCGATTTGATCTCACATAGATAATTCTTTGTTTTTGTACTTTAGATGAAGTTTTACAGGACAGAATAGTTTCTCATTAAACAGTTAGTACACATATGGTCCTATGACAATGGTTAACAAACCCATGATATGTCAACACTGTCCTTTCTCAACCTTGGGTTCCCTATCACCAGCTTTCCTGTCCCCTTCTGCCTTCTAGTCTCTGTCCCTGGACTGCTGCATCTCATTAGTCCCATTTTGTTTTATGGGGCTGTCCAATCCCTGGCTGAATGGTGAACCTCAGAAGTGACTTCACCACTGAGCTTAAAGGGTGTCCAGGGGCCATACTCTCGGGGTTTCTCCTGTCTCTGTCAGGCCAGTGAATCTGGTCTTTTTTGTGTGTGTTAGAATTTTGTTCTACATCCTTCTTCAGCTCCGTCCACAACCCTCCATTGTGATTCCGGTCAGAACAGTCAGTGGTGGTAGCCGGGCACCATCTAGCTGTACTGGACGCAGTCTGGTGGAGGCCTTGGTAGCTGTGGTCCATTAGTCCTTTGGACTAATCTTTTCCTTGTATCCTGTTCTCTTCATTCTCCCTTGCTCCCGAACGGGTGAGACCAGTGGAGTATCTTAGATGGCTGCTCAAAGGCTTTTAAGACCCCAGATGCTACTCCCCAAGGTAGAATGCAGAGCATTGTCTTTATAAACTGTGCTATGCCAACTGAGCTAGATGTTCCCCGAGAGCATGGTCCCCACAGCCCTCCGCGCAGCAATTCAGTCTCTCAGGGAGTTTGGTTGTGTCTATGGAGCTTCCATGACCTTTCCTTCTACAAGTTGTACCGGCTTCCCCAGTATTGTGTACTGTCTTACCCTTCACCAAAGTTACCACTTATCTATTGTCTGTTTAGGTCCCACCTCCACCCCTCCCATCCCTCATAACCAACAAAGATAGTTTCTTTTTTTGTGTAAACCTTTTCATGAATTTTTACAGTAGACGTCTCATACAATATTTTTTCTTTTGTGATTGACTTATTTCACTCAGCATAATGTCCTCCAGTTTCACCCATGCTGTGAGATGCTTCATAGATTCATCATTGTTCTTTATCATTGCATAGTACTCCATTGTGTGCATGTACCATAGTTTGCTTATCCATTCTTCTGTTGATGGACATCTAGGTTGTTTCCATCTTTTTGCTATTGTGAACAATGCTGCAGTGAACATGGGTGTGCATATGTCTATTCGTGTTACGGCTCTGATTTCTCTAGGATATATTCCTAGGAGTGGGATTGCTGGATCATACGGTATTTCTATTTCTAGCTTTCTAAGGAAGCGCCATATCATTTTCCAAAATGGTGGTATCATTATGCATTCCCACCAGCGGTGCATAAGAGTTCTGATCTTCCCACAGCCTCTCCAACATTTGTTATTTCCAGTGTTTTTGATTCATTCCAGTAATGCCGAGGTGAAATGGCATCTCATTGTGGTTTTAATTTGCATTTCTCTAATGGCTAGTGATCGTGAGCATTTCCTCATGTGTCTGTTGGCCATTTGAATGTCTTCTTTGGCGAAGTGTCTGTTCATTGCCTTTGCCCATTTTTTAATTGGATTATTTGTCTTATTATTGTAGAGGTGTTGGATTTTCTTGTAGATTATAGAGATTAGACGTTTGTCTGACTTGTAATGTCCAAAATTTTTTTCCCAGTCTGTAGGTTCTCTTTTTATTCTTTTGGTGAGTCTTTTGAAGAGCAGAGGTATTTGATTTTTAGAAGATCGCAGTTATCTAGCTTATCTTCTGGAGTTTGTGTGTTGTTGGTTATGGTTTTATCCTGTTAATGCCATGTATTAGGGCCTCTAGCATTGATCCTATTTTTTCTTCTATGAACTTTATAGTTTTGGGCTTTATATTTAGGTCTTTGATCCATTTTGAATTAGTTTTTATATGTGGTGTGAGGTATGGGTCCTGTTTCATTTTTTGCAGATGAACATCCAGTTTTGCCAGCACCATTTGTTAAAAAGACTGTCTTTTCCCCTTTTGATGGACTTTGGGCCCTTGTCGAAGGTCATGGGACCATAGGTGGATAGATTTACATCCGGGTTCTCAATTCTGTTCCATTGGTCAATGTATCTGTCATTGTACCAGTACCAGGCTGTTTTGACTACCGTAGCTGTATAGTAGGTTCTGAGGTCAGGTAGTGCAAGTCCTCCTACTTTCTTCTTCTTCTTCAATAGTGCTTTACTTATCTGGGGCTTCTTCCTTTTCCATATAAAGTTAATGATTAGTTTTTCCATCTCTTTAAAGAATGTTGTTGGTATTTGGATCAGGATTGCATTGTATTTGTAAATTGATTTGGATAGAATTGTCATTTTCAGTATGTTGAGTCTACCTATCCATGAACATGGTGTGTTTTTCCATTTATGTAGATCCTTTCGGGTTTCTTGCAATAGCATTTTGTAGTTTTCTTTGTATAGGTCTTTTACATCCCTGGTTAGAGTTATTCCTAAGTATATTATTTTTTTAGGAGCTATTATAAATGGTATTGTTTTCTTGATTTCCTTTTTATCATTCTCTTTATTGTTGTATAGGAATCCAACTGATTTTTGTATGTTTATCTTGTATCCTGCTACTCTGCTGAATCTTTCTATTATCAGTTCCAGTAGTTTTCTCATGGAGTCTTTAGGGTTTTCTATGTATAGTATCATATCATCTGCAAATAGGGACAGTTTAACTTCTTCATTACCCATTTGGATGCCCTTTATTTCTTTTTCTTGCCTTATTGCTCTAGCTAGAACTTCCAGCACAATGTTAAATAGGAGTTGTGATAAAGGGCATCCTTGCCTTGTTCCTGTTCTCAAGGGGAATGTTTTCAGCCTCTCTCCATTAAGAATGATGTTGGCCGTGGTTTTGCATAGGTGCCCTTTATTATGTTGAGAAATTTCCCTTCTATACCTATTTTATTGAGAGTTTTTATCAGGAATGGGTGTTGGACTTTGTTGAATGTCTTTTCTGCATCAATTGAAATGATCATGTGATTCTTTCCTTTCTTTTTATTTATGTGGTGGATTACGTTGATGGATTTCTAATGTAGAACCATCCTTGCAAGCTTGCTATGAATCCTACTTGATCGTGGTGTATTATTTTTTTGATATGATGCTGAATTCTATTGGCTAGAATTTTGTTGAGAATTTTCACATCTACATTCATGAGAGATATTGGTCTGTAATTTTCTTTTTTTGTGGCATCTTTGCCTGGTTTTGGTATCAGGGTTATGCTGGCTTCATAGAATGAATTTGGAAGTGTTGCTTCTTTTTCTATGTTCTGAAATAGATTGAGTAATACTGGTACAAGCTCTTCTCTGAATGTTTGGTAGAATTCTCCAGTGAAGCCATCTGGGCCAGGGCTTATTTTTTTGGGACTTTTTTTTATTACCTTTTCAATCTCTTCTGTTGTTATGGGTCTGTTCAGATTTTCAACATCACTTTGTTGTAGTTTGGGTAGGTAGTGTGTTTCTAGAAATTTATCAATTTCCTCTAGGTTTTCAAATTTGTTGGAGTAAGTTTTTCATAATACTCTGTTATGATCCTTTTTATTTCAGTTGGGTCTGTTGTAATGTCCCCCATTTCATTTCTTACTTGGGTTATTTGCATCCTCTCCTGTTTTTCTTTTGTCCGTCTGGCCAGTGGTTTGTCGATTTTGTTGATTCTTTCAAAGAATCAGCTTTTGGTTTTGTTGATTCTTTCTATTGTTTTTCTATTCTCTATTCCATTTACTTCTGCTCTGATCTTTACTATTTCCTTTGTTCTGGTGGCTGTGGGTTTTTTTTTTTTTTCTTTTTCTTTTTGCTGTCCTCTTTCTATTTTTTTGAGTTGTGTAGTTAATGTTTTGATTTTGTCCCTTTCTTCTTTTTTGATGTGTGCATCTATTGCTATAAATTGTCCTCTGAGGCCTGCCTTTGCTGTGTCCCAGAGGTTTTGGTATGATGTGTTTTCATTCTCATTTGATTCTAGGAATTTTTTGTTTCTGTCACTAATTTCTTCTATCACCCAGTGGTTTGTAAGCAGGGTGTTTTTCAGTTTCCATGTAACTGATTTTTTTTCCTTGCTCTTTCTGTTGTTAATTTCTACCTTGATGACGTTGTGGTCAGAGAAGATACTTTGTATTATCTCAACGTTTTGGATCTTGTTGAGGATGGCTCTGTGGCTTAAGATGTGGTCTATTCTTGAGAATATTCCATGTGTATTGAAAAAGAATGTGTACTTTGCAGCTGTAGGGTGGAGTGTTCTATATACGTCTGTGAGGTCAAGTTGGCTGATTGTGCCCTTTAGGTCTTCGGTATCTTTGTTAAATTTCTTTTTAGATGTTCTATACTTTACTGAGAGTGGTGTGTTGAAGTCTCCTACTATTATTGTGGAACTGTCAGTTTCTCTTTTCAGTGCTGTTAGAGTTTGTTTTATGTATTTTTGGAGCCCTGTCATTGGGTGCATAGATGTTTATTATGGTTATTTCTTCATGATGGATTGTCCCCTTAATCATTATATAGTGTCCTTTTTTGTCTTTTATGGTGGATACTGTTTTAAAGTCCATTTTATCTGAGATTAGTATTGCCACTCCTGCTCTTTTTTGGTAGTTGTTTGCTTCATGTATTTGTTTCTAACCTTTGATTTTTAGTAAATTTATGTCTTTGTTTCTAAGGTGTGTCTCTTGTAGACAGCATATTGATGGATACTGTTTTCTTATCTATTCTGTCACTCTCTGTCTCTTTATGGTGCACTGAGGCCACTTACATTCAGTGTAATTATTGAGAGGTGTGAGTTTATTGCTGTCATTTTGTAGTGCTTTTTTTTTTTTTTTTTGTGGTGCTGACTTTTTCTTTGTTCCTCTTACTCTCCTGTGCTGAATTCCTTTGGTTTGTGGATATTTTTTCATTTCTTTTGTTTTTGTAGGTTTTGTTTTTACTGAGACTTTATGTTTTTCCTGTTTATTTTTATGTTTGTTAACTTTCTTTATGGTTACTGTGAAATTTACCCTTATCTTTCTAAGTTTGAGGCAGTCTATTATTACTGGCTATCGCCTTGCCTTCCTCTCCTTTAGAAGGTTCTATACCTACACCGTTTATTCCCTCTTTTATTGTTCTTATGTTGTTGTCATTTACAGATTACTTGCTCTGATTCCCTATTGTATTTCTTTTGGTTTTGGATAGTCCTTGAGAGTTCATTTCCTAGATTAGCATCTGGCTGGTATGATCCTGCATCCTAGATTCAGCCTGTGAGCTGATGTTGTATGTTCTCAGGTCGAAGGACTCCCTTTAATAATTCTTGTAAGTTTGGTTTGGTTTTTACATAGTCCCTTAATTTTTGTTTATCTGAAACGACCTAATTTCACCAACATGTTTGACTGAGAGTTTTGCAAGATATATTATTCTTGGCTGGCAATTTTTTTCTTTCAAGGTTTTATATATGTCATCTCATTGCCTTCTTGCCTGAATGGTTTCTGCCAAATAATCCGAGCTTAGTCTTATTATTTCTCCTCTGTATGTGACTTTTTGGTTTTTTTGAGCTGCTCTCAGGATTCTTTGTTTGTCTTTCGTTTTGGCGAATGTGATTATGATATGCCTTGGTGATTTTCTTTTGTAGTCTATCCTATATGGGGTTCGTTGAGCTTTTTGGATGGCCAGCTTTTCATCTTTCATGATATTGGGTAGTTTTGTTTTAGCAGTTCTTCAGTGATCCTCTCTGTGTTTTCTGTTTTCTCCTCCTGTTCTGGAACTCTGATCAGTTGCATATTTTTGCTTTTGCTTGTAACCCACATAATTCTCAGGGTCTCTTCATTTTTCTTCATTCTTTTTTTGGATTTTTCCTCAGAGTTGTAGCCAAGTGTTTGTCTTCAATTTTGCTGATCTTGTCTTCCATCGTTTCAAATCTTCTTCTCAGCCCTTCTATGACACTGTCCATTTCTGAAATCTTGTTATTTATCTTTTGGATTTCCAGTTGTATTTTTTGTATGACTTCTAATTGTGAATTTATTTTGGCATTTTGTTCCTGCATTATTTTCCTGAATTCTTCCACTTTTTGTCTGTATTTTCCATAAATTTGTCTGCCTTTTCCATGAATTCGTCTATTTTTTCCTCATTTTTGTCTGCTTTTTGCTTCAACGCTTGGATAGCTTTGAATATTAGAGATTTGAATTTCCTATCAGGTAGTTCTAGTGCCTTTTCTTCTACTGGAAAGCCATCTGGTGTTTTGTTTTGGCAGCCTACTAGAACCATCCTGACCTGTTTTGGTAAATGTTTTAATATTGTCTGCTGTCTTCGGGGCATTCAGTAGTTATTTTCCTCATTTATTGATTGTAACTTTGTTTGTTTCATCCTGCTTTTTTGTTCTATTTGTCTATGTCTGAGCAAGTGAGCTGTGTGTTCTTTGTTGTTTGCTCGTCTGTGGGCATGATACTTTTCACCTCCTTCTCCAATTGGCAGGGTCAGTCGCTCAGATATGGTACAGCAGGGCAGGTCTAACTGAAGAGGAGTTGCTGGGATGGGTTGCTTGTGGCACTTACTATGGCCACCAGGGTGGGCCAGTAATCAGTGCAGGGCAGGTTCTGGTAGGCTGTGCCTGGGGTGCTTGGTGGTGTGATGTTCAGCACATGGTGCAGGTAGGCAGGATGGAGGGGAGAGACTGTGATATGTGGAGCTAAGATGAGTATGGGAGAGAGTAGAGAGGAACGGGAGCCAAAAACATGCAAACAAAAAAAAATAGTGCTAGAGGAGTTTGCCATTGGAGTGGAGAGATGAGAGACTATGAAATGGAGAAAAACAAAAAGGAGAAGAAGAAAAGAAAAAATGAATAAATAAAAATTAGAAAGAAAGAAGAAAAGCAAAGCTCCCAGGGATCCCTCTAGTGTGGCTGCGAGGTCTGGGGAAGTTGCTTCCAGGCCATGAAGTACAGCCTGGCTAGAAGGGGTAGAGGTGTCACTCAGTGCCAGGTATTCAAGGGACAGGAAGAGAAGGAAAGTATAGAGAGACGAGAAACTGAGTAATGAAGAAAGACAAAAAGGAAAAAGAGGGAAAACAAAACAAAACAAACAAACAAAAAGAACAAGAAAAATCCCCAAAGAAAAACAGAGAAAAAAAGTCCCCACAAAAAATACAAGAAAAAAGAACTGCTCTCAAGGATCCCTCTGTGTGTCTGCACAAACTGAGGGGATAGATCCCAAGTCACACAGCACTGCCTAGCTAGAACGGGCTCCCAACTCGAGAAAAGTAAAAGAAAACAAACAAACAATTCAAAGCAAACAAACAAACAAAAAAGCCCCAGGATCCCACCAGTGTGGCAGCACGGGCCAGAAAGCAGTTTCACATTCAAACAACGTTTCACAGCCTTTGAGGAAGAAGCAAAGATGGCACACAAAGCCAGGTATTTGAGAGAAAGGAGGGGGAGGTGGTGAGAGGTAAGGAAGAATTCTAAAGGAATGGAGAAAAGCAACACCAGTAGCCAACAAATGACACTCAGGGAGCCAGCCAGTGAGGGCAGGTGGAACCCAAGCAACACTGGGGTGCAGGTGGTGCTTCCCAGCCAAGAGACTGACCGCGGGAAGCAGAGCAGGCTGAGTAGGGGTGAGGAAGGGTGGGGGGTGGGAAAGTATATATCACTAGTTACCGGTTGTTCTGTCTCCTGCTGGAAGCTCCATGAAGCTGCTTTCTCGTATCCCCGTTTACTGATCTCCAACAGGAGTCCAAGATGGTGGATCTGTGCTGCGGTAGCTGATAGGGGACCTCTACATGTATCTCTCCTCACTCTCTGTTCTCTGTCAGTTTCTTATTCCATTTGGTGCCTGGCTGAGTTCTTTATCTCTTCATTTGATGCTTAGGGTTTCAGGATTGCCGTTTTCTCTGTTCAGCTTAGTTTTTCAGATCTTTGCTGTGGAGGGACAGCATGGTGCTTCTGCCTATAGTGTCATGTTGTCCGGAAGTGGAAGTCTCAGTTTTTGCCCTTAAGTTCTTCAACTGATTGGATGAAACCCACCACCATTACGGAAGGTCTTCTTCTTCGAGTCAACTGATTGGGTTAACCACATCTACAAAATACCTTCACAGCAATATCCACTAGTGTTTAACCAAACAACTGGGCACCAGAGCCTAGCCGAGCAAACACATACAGTTAATCATCACATATCTTATCAGTTAAAGAGCTCTGGTGGCATAACGGTTAAGCACTTGACTGTTAAGCAAAAGGTCAATGGTTTGAATCCACCATCAGCTCCGCAGGAGAAAGACCTGACAATCTGTTCCCATAAAGATTACAGCCTAGGAAACCCTGGGGAAGTGCTACTCTGTCACATGGGGGTCGCTATGAGTTGTAATCAACTCAATAGCACACAACAACAACAATTAACCAAAAGGTTGGTGGTTCAAATGCACCCAGAGGTGCCTTGGAAGAAAGACCTGGCGATCTACTTCCATAAAGATTGCAGCCTAGAAAATCCTATGGGGCAGTTCAACTCTGTCACTTGGGGTCGCTGTTAGTCGGAATCAACTTGACGGCCTCTAACAACAACAACCATAAGATGCATTTGGACACAAGATACCGGAAACCCAGCTAAAAGGGGTTTAAACCATGGGGCGCTCACTACTCCACAGAGCAAGGAGTAGATAAGGAGCACTTTGAGCATTGGGCCGGGATCTCAGTGGTGCCCACGGACCCAGGTCCTCCCCTTGTTCCATTCAGCCACCCTGAGATGACAAGTCCTGGGCTTGGCTCTCCAGAGAGCTCAGGTCCGAGGTGGCTGTTACAAAGAGGGGGGGGAGGAGATAGAGACGGAAGAAGTGGGAGGGAGGAAGAGAAATGACTCTAAGAAAGCCAGACAATCCTGATGGCTACAGGTACATGTTCCATTTTAACTGATAGATCGCCATCTTTCATAAATACCAAATTATAAATTTTTAATAATTTATCATAAAATGAAATTTAGGGACATCGAGCAGAGTGTGAGAACCATTAGCCACTGAGTAACAGATGCACAAATAACCCTAGGCGTGACCAAAATTACCTTGAAAACTCACCAGGCCTCAGGTGCACGGTTAGAAGAATCTTTTGTGAAAAGCTTCCTAGTGCCTATGGGTCCCAGGGCACCTACGGCTGACCAGGTGGACCCAGAGACCCCATGGGATGGACTGGTGGACACAGGGGCCCCGTGGGACTGACCAGTGTATGCAGCAGCCCTGTGGGACTGATGGGTGGACACAGGGGCCCTGTGGAACTGACTGGTGGACACAGAGACCCCGTGGGACTGACCGGTGGGCACAGGGGCCCCATGGGACTGACCTCTGGGCACAGGGGCCCTGTAGGACTGACGTCTGGGCACAGGGGCCCTGTGGGACTGACCTGTGGACACAGAGGCCTTGTGGGACTGACTGGTGGACACAGGGGCCCCGTGGGACTGACCGGTGGGTGCAGTAGCCCTATGGGACTGATCGGTGGGCACAATAGCCCCCTGGGACTACCGGGTGGGTGCAGCAGCCCCCGTGGAGCAGTGAATGTAAGCAGCAACGAGCAGCAACTCAGAGTGACCTTGCATCACTTAGAAAGGAAATCTGTAGCGGCACTTGGTATCCCCTCTCCCCTAATCACAAACGCTGAGGAGTGTTAAACCTTTAAACTAAATGTGAGGTTTCCAAGGCCTGACACTAACAGGAACATTTTAATTAAAAAGTAAGCTGGCGGGAAGGCTTGTAAAATTCCGTGAAGTAAAAAAATATGTTTTAAACATGTAGGGACCCTTTGGGGGTAGAAAAAAGGGATTTTGCGGTCGTAATAGCTCTATTCCATTTTAATATTTTTGAATATGGAAGTGTTTTTTAATCCCGTTCCAGAGAAAGCAGGATTTATCATGGATTATGTCACAATAACAAACAGTGAAGAAGTGTTGTAAATGCTGCTCGCACGTGCATTTTATTTTTGGGTGATATCTTTCACCTTCTGCTTGAAAATAGGAATAAATTAAATACGATTATACAAGACTGCTTTAAGCTTACTCAGAAGAGTGCTTGCAGTGGATGTCGACCCTGGAACAAACCCATTTTTCAAGGCAGGACGTGGGGTCTTGTGATCATTCTTCCAAGGACCCTCACGCTCAGCTCGTCATCAGGATACCTTGGGCCCTTCCGACGGAAATCAGCAGGCATTATTAAGGAGTTTCGGTTACTTGGCTAAGCCGCGGCTCCCTTTAGGACACACGCTCTTTATTCAACCTTTCAATGCCAGTTACCATTTTTAAAGCAGCTTGACCTGGAAGCGTGCTGCTAAAATCGTGGGGACTGTTAATGACAGTTTTATTGGGCACTATGCTTATGGTTCACATTTTGAGGTCTGTATGTAATTGATCTTTCTCCCCTACATGAGAAACACAGCAATAAGCCGGTTGCAGCTCCACATTACAGATATAGAGAAATAATAATGATGTCACCTTGAGATTCAAAGATCGTGGAATAGTAATGGTCTCCTAGCTCATTTCTCCCAACTGTGATGACCTCTCCAGTTCTAAATCTTAACAGTCTCAGCATTATTTTTGAATTATTCATGCTAGCCTTTTCCCTCGCTACAAAATCAGGGGAAATGAATGCGCCACGCCATTTTTTGGTAAAAATATAAAATGTTATTTGGTGTCACATAAAAAAAAAAGTGCAATACTACAAGACACATGTTTACCTGGAACAGAAACACACAAACAAAAAATTATTTGAGTCGAAAAAGACAGGCCAGTGTTCCCCATCCATTCCAGCTGGATCGTTGGCTCATCATGTTTGGGTTATCTGGATAGCGCAAGGTCTACGTGTTTAAATAAAAAGTGGCTAATAGGATTATTGCATTGTCAAGCCACCGCCGTCCAGCTCACGCTAATGAGTCACATCAAGAAGCGTGTGTGCTCTCTATGATAGCCAGTTCCAACCCATGTTTGACTTAAAGCTTTTGCTTTTTGAAATATCAAATCAGCATATATTTCTTATTTTAATTCAAATTATGTAGAGATAGGGGCTTGACAGCTCTCCTCATTTACCCAGCCTGGAGAATAAGGGAGCGCTACAGTTTTATTCTGGTGATGGATCACGGGAAAAAGCACATGTGGGAATAAAATAAAATGCATGTAAATGTAAACTCAGGCAGGTACCCTGATCCATCTGTAGCTGGTGACCTTTAAGTTCATGATGAAAAACAAATGTCAAGCTTTCAGAAGACAGGAGTAGCCCCGGCTTTGCCGGCCTGGCATGTGCTGCCGCACAGGCTGTATTAATTTAGCGTGGCATCAATAACCTTGAAATCAGGATTTTGCAGTAAAAACCCAGGTTGATGTTTATTCAGAAACCGAAGGAAAAATGCAACTTTATTTAAAGGGGCCCTCCAGCCGCAAGTGGGCAGGTGCAGCGTGATGCTCTGGATTTTTGGAGCTGCTCACTGGCTCCCATGGCAACAGATGCTGAAGCTGAGGAGGACCCAAAGATGCTCCTTGAAGAGGCTTTCATTTTGCACGTAATTCTCATTATGGATGTGATTTGCTCATTTGGCTAAGAGGGACGCACCTAAGGGAAGGACGGTCAGACAGGCTTGTGCCTTGTCCAAAACTCTGGGCCTCCCTTAGGAACAAGACAAAGCACCATTCCGCTGTATGACATGAGGTTCCTTCTCATTAGCAAAATGCTTTTTTTTTTTTTCCTGCTAAGGAAAGACACAGTTGAAAGAAATCACTCGTTCCCGTTGCTGAACTCTGCAGCAGGCCTGCTCAATATGGTGAGCTAGTGGCGATACCAGCACATGGCACTGGGCAGAACCAGCATTCTGCGGCTCTGGATTCAGACGAAAGACCAGCAGTTACGTCCTTTTACTCACTGTGCGATAGGATTCATTGTAGTTCTGGTAGAATCACATGGTGCATCCAAAACCATCCAAAACTGAATGATGTTCAGCGCTGATTTCGTGCCTACAGTGGGTGCTGAGCTCGTGCAAGAAAGGAAGGAAGAACTGAAGGACGCCGGAGGAGAGGAGGAACAAGTGCGTGGGCTAGCAGATGGGGGTCCTCACTCAGAAACCTAGGAAGCACTCTCAAGAGTTTTCTCCATTAATACTCCATCTCCATTAATACTACCATCTCCGCTAATACTCCATCTCCATTAATACTACCATCTCCGCTAATACTCCATCTCCATTAATACTACCATCTCCGCTAATACTCCATCTCCATTAATACTACCATCTCCGCTAATACTCCATCTCCATTAATACTACCATCTCCATTAATACTCCATCTCCATTAATACTCACTCTGTCTCCATTAATAGTACCATCTGAATGGTAACTCTTACTTTAAGACTGTGTACACACAGGGAAGGAGCCCTGGTGGTGCAGTGGTTAAGAGCTCAGCTGCTAATCAAAAGGTCAGCAGTTCGAATCCACCAGGTGCTCCTTGGTAACCCTATGGGACAGTTCTACTCTGTCCTACAGGGTCACTGGGAGTCAGAATGGACTCGACGGCAACGGGTTAGATACAACGGAAACAGATGCCTTCCTTTGTCCTCTTCAGGGGGTGTCAATGGATCCACTTCCAGCAACTATGGGGAGACTTCTCTAAGAAACAGTGCAAGAACTGAGGCTCAACACAGGGTCTCAGGTCATGTGGTCGGTAATGGACTGAACTGTGTTCCCCCAGAATATGTGCTGGAATCCTAACCCCTATACCTGTGGATGTAATTGCTTTTAGAAAAGTGGTCTCTTTGTTATGTTAATGGGCCAGATCAGTGTAGGGTGTGCCCTTAACCTAATGAGTGATAGAAAGACACAGAGACCAGGAAGCATAAACTGGGGAGATGATGCCCCATGAAGATCACCAGGGAACCGGGGAATGCCAGGGCAACAGAGGCTGAGACAGGGACCTTCCCCCGGAGCCGACAGAGAGAGACTTCCCCTAGAGCCGGTGCTCTGAATTCAGACTTCTAGCCTCCCTGAACTCTAAAAAAATAAATTTCTGTTCTGTAAAACCACCTACTTGTGCTATTTCTGTCACAGCCGCACTAGGAAGCTGAGACATGGCCTGAGTTTGAGCTGAGTTAGAGCAGCTAACACATTTGTCACATGGCCTCTAATGTCTTCATAGACCAGGGTAATTGGTGGAGGCTTTGTTGTTGGCATTGATCCTCCGGAGATTATGGTTATCGTAATGTATGGAATTTTGATTGAGAAGAAGTGTGAGGGTGCCCTCCCTGGTGGTGTTCTAGCACGTTTTACACCAAACAGACAGCTGCACCAACATCCCGCCACGCTCTGCATAGCGCAGGCACCGCCAGGGACTGTTCTCCGTGTGGTCAAGGGGGTGTCAGGCTGGCAAAGCAAAACCACCGTGATTTGACTTTCAGCTGTGAAATTTTGCAGTCATATTATGAGTTGCTCCCCTTAACAATTGTCTGCCATACAAACTCCCAGGAAGGTGAGAATGATTTAGAGTTTATGGGGAGTCGTGGAGGTTAATCACAAGAACTGGGCTGCTGTGAAGGCTGGTGGGGGCTTTGATGAATTCTGCTTGCTTCCTTCTCCCCTTCTGATTTTCCTTATTTTCAGTCTGACTTTTTTTCCCCCCAAACAGATTTGCTTTGAGTTCTTTCACATTTACAACATCCTTTGGAGAACTTGCTGGTTGGCAAATGGAAGTGATTTTACAGTGGGAAAAGACTGTTCACAGATTTTTTCCCCAAAGCAGTGGTTCTGAATTCTGCCTTCAGAAAAAGCCTCCGAGTCTTCACCCTGGTAAGAGCGCCCAGTTTAAGAAGAATTTGATGATGTCAAAATACAGGGCCCACTGGCGGAGGACATGTTTCTGTGACATTGTCAGCAGCTTAGAGATGTCTTCCCAAGAAATTCCCTCCCTTAAATGGCAGTTTTTAATCCGCACTGGAGTTACAGGCAGCAGACTGATGTTGAGACCAGTTCCAAATGAAAATCCTCCCATCGCATTATGGAGCCGCCATGTTCACACAGAGACCAATTTCCAAAAAATAAAAATAAATTACGGGAGGCCAATAATTACTGTATTTGTTGTTGTGTCAGCTGCAGGAGAGTTAGCTCTGACTCACGGCAACCCTGTGCGCAATAAGACGAAATGCTGCTCCGTCCCACTCCATCCTCATGATTGCCGGCACGCTGCAGTCTGTTGTTGCCTTTCAACCTAGGGGGCTCGTCTTCAGCACTGTATCGGACAATATTCTGTTGTGAGACATAGGGTTTTCATTGGCTGATTTTTGTAAGCAGAGTGCCCAGGCCCTTCTTCCTAGTCCATCTTAGTCTGGAAGCCCCACTGAAACCTGTCCACCATGAATGACCCTGCTGGTATTTGAAATACCAGTGGCGTAGCTTCCAGCATCACAGTACCACGCAAGCCACCTCAGCAGGACACACTGACAGACGGGGGTGGGGGTGTATCAGTTTAGATAAGAAGCATTAGTTTCCTAGGGCTGTCGAGTTGATTCTGATTCATAGTGACCCTATAGGACAGAGGAGAACTGTTCCATAGTGGTTTCCAAGGAGCAGCTGGTGGATTTGAATGGTCAACCTTTTTGGTTAGCAGCTGTAGCTCCTAACCACCGGGCCACGAGTGCTCCCTGTAAAGATTGCAACCTAGAAAACCATACGGAGCAGTTCTGCTGTGTCACCTGAGGTCACTATGAGTCAGAATTGACTTAACACACAACAACAACACGTCAGACACTGTTCTAGGTGCCAGGGACTCACAGGTCAACAAAACACAGCCTAGCCCTTCCAGAGGGCACAGTCCCATCCCCTCCCAGGTTGGGGTGCGGAGGACACACACTGTCCTCAGGGTTCAGAGCTTGGCTTGGGCCCTGAACATTTTGGGGATCCTTGGGAGGTAAACTTCCAGGAGTCTAGGGCAGGCAAAGGAGCCCTGGCGGTGCAGTGGTTAAGCACCCGGCTGCTAACTGAAAGGTCAGTGGTTTAAACCCACCAGCAACTCCTAGAGAGAAAAGACCTGGAAATCTGCTCCTGTAAAGATTACAGCCTAAGAGACCCTATGGGGCAGTTCTGCTCTGTCCATGGGGTCACTGTGAGTCGGAATCGACTCGACAGCACTCAACAACAACAGGGCAGGCAAAGTCGGGGATGGCTTAGATCCCTGCGTGAGGCCAGGTTTTATCAGATTAGCCTTGGGGTACATGTAGACTGGTCTGAATGGGGACAATTGGCAGCAGTTAGAAGCCCCCCGAAGTTCTCTGGGTAGGAGATGGTTAAGGTCTAAACGAGGGCCCTGGTGGTAGGAACAGAAAGAAGAACAGCTGGCATCAGCACAGGAGAGAAGTGAATGTCTACCAGAGTTTGCATTCTGAATTTTGTTTAACTGTGAATACAACCACTAGCCATCTATTTGTTCTGTTATGTAATTAGTTAAACTTTATGTAATTAATTAAATGTTATGTAATTAGTTAAATGTTACTATTTATTCCACCTGGTTTGGGGTCCCATGATGGAACGCCACGTATCTGTAAGACCAGTACTGCTCTCTGTGAGCTTGTCTTCTAGTGGGAAAATAATGACATCCCAGCACAGAGTCTGCAGATGTGGGCTTGCCTTATGTGTCCAGGGTCCAGGGCAGCATAGAGTGGGGGGGGGGGGGGGGGAGAGGGTGGTGCAGCACAAAGACCTAGCACTCCGGAAGAAGAGCATCTTCAGACACAAGATAGATCCCTGGATCTGCAGCTCAGGAGGGAGGTGATAACCGGTGTTGGAAGCTGTTACGAGAATACCGGTGGCCAATGCGAAAGGGTGTTGAAGAACAACAAAGCACCACAGAGTGCTGTCAGAACCTTCAAGTAGCGCTATAGAGTCTTTTTCAAAGTAAAGACCCAGTACCAGTTACCGCAAAGTAGATTCCAACTCATGGCAACCCTGTATGTGTCAGAGTAGAACTGTGCTCTATAGTGTTTTCAATGGCATATTTTTTGGAAGTAGATCTCCAGGCTTTTCTTCTGAGGCACTTCTGGGTGGACTCAAACCACCACCTTTTGGTTAGCGGCTGAGCACATCGATCATTTGCACCACTCAGGGGCTCCAGAGTAAAGAAGAAAGCCAATCACTGGAGTCCTGGCTGTGGTTAGGGGATTACCATGGTAGGCATTCACTCACATTGTTGTTATTGTTCCTAGGTGTCGTGGAGTCGATTCCGACTCACAGCGACCCTTCGTACAACAGAACAAAACACTGCCCGAACCTGCGCCATCTTCACGATTGTTGTTATGTTTGAGCCAACTGTTGCAGGCGATGTGGCAATCCATCTTGTTGAGGGTCTTCCTCTTTTTCGCTCACCCTCTATTTTACCAAGCATGATGTCCTTCTCCGGGGTCTGGTCCCTTCTGATAACATGTCCTAAGTATTGAGATGAAGTCTTGCCATTCTTGCTTCTAATGAGCATTCTGGTTGTACTTCTTCCAAGACAGATTTGTTTGTTCTTCTGGAAGTCCATGGTATATTCAATATTTTTTGCCAACATCGTAATTCAAAGGCATCAATTCTTCTTCCATCTTCCGTATTCATTGTCCAGCTTTCACATGCATATGAGGCAATTGAAAATGCCACAGCTTGGGTCAGGAGCACCTTAGTCCTTAAAGTGACTTCTTTGCTTTTTAACACTGTAAAGAGATCTCTTGCAGCAGATTTGCCCAATGTAATGTGTCATCTGATTTCTTGACTGGATCACTATGGGGATCTGGATCTTGGGTCACTTGGGGATCCAAGGAAAATGAAATCCTTGACAACTTCAATCTTTTCTCCGTTTATCATGATGTTGTTTATTGGTCCAGTTGTGAGGATTTTTGTTTTCTTTACATTGAGGTGTAATCCATACTGAAGGCTGTGGTCTTTAATCTCCATCAATAAGTGCTTCAAGTCCTCTTCACTTTCAGCAAGCAAGGTTGTGTCATCTGCATCATGCAGGTTGTTAATGAGTCTTCCTCCAATCCTGATGCCCCATTCTTCTTCATATAGCCCGGCTTCTCGGATTATTTGCTCAGCATACAGATTGAATAAGTATGGTGAAAGGATACAACCCTGACATGCACCTTTCTTGACTTCAAACCACACAGTATCCCCTTATTTTGTTCAACAGATTGCCTCTTGGTCTAAGTACAGATTCCTCATGAGCAAGATTAAATGTTCTGGAATTCCCATTCTTTGCAAATGTTATCCATAATTTGTTATGATCCATGCAGTTGAATGCCTTTGCATAGTCAATAAAATGCAGGTAAACTTCTTTCTGGTATTCTCTGCTTTTAGCCAGGATCCATCTGACATCAACAATGATATCCCTCATTCCACGTCCTCTTCTGAATCTGGCTTGAATTTCTGGTAGTTCCCTGTGGATGTACTGTTGTAATGGCTTTTGAATGATCTTCAGCATAATTTTACTTGTGTGTGATATTAATGATATTGTTCGATAATTTCCACGTCCTGTTGGATCTCCTTTCTTTGGAATGGGTACAAATATGGATCTCTTCCAGTCGGTTGGCCAGGTAGCTGTCTTTGAAATTTCTTGGCATAGACAAGTGAGGCTTCCAGTGCTGCATCCATTTGTTGAAACATCTTAATTGATATTCCATCAATTCCTGGAGCCTTGTGTTTCGCCAATGCCTTCAGTGCAGCTTGGACTTCTTCCTTCAGTACCAATGGTTCTTGATCATATGCTGCCTCCTGAAATGGTTGAATGCTGACCAATTCTTTTTGGTATGGTAACTCTGTGTATTTCTTCAATCTTCTTTTGATGCTTCCTACGTCGTTTAATATTTTCCCCATAGAATCCTTCAATATTGCAACTCGAAGCTTGAATTTTTTTTCAGTTCTTTCAGCTTGAGAAATGCAGAGCGTGTTCTTCCCTTTTGGTTTTCGAACTCCAGGTCTTTGCACATTTCATTATAATACTTTACTTTGTCTTCCTGTGCCGCCTTTGATATCTTTGATATGTTCTGTTCCATTTACTTCATCATTTTTTCAGTTTGCTTCATCTATTCTACATATAGGAGCAAGTTTCAGAGTCTCCTCTGACATCCATTTTGGTCTTTTCTTTCTTTCCTGTTTTTTTCAACGACCTTTTGCTTTCTTCATGTGTGACGTCCTTGATGTCGTTCCACAACCTGTCTGGTCTTCAGTCATTAGTGTCACTAGTGTTCAATGTGTCAAACCTGTTCTTGAGATGGTCTCTAAATTCAGACAGGCTATACTCAAGGTCGTACTTTGGCCCTCATGGGCTTGTTCTAGTTTTCTTCAACTTCGACTTGAACTTCCGTAGGAGCATTGATGGTCTGTTCCACAGTCGACCCCTGGCCTTGTTCTAACTGATGATATTGAGTTTTTCCATCGTCTGTTTCCACAGACGTAGTTGATTTTTCTCTGTCAGTCTGTCATACTGTGGCGGCTTGCGTGTTGCTAGGATACTGGAAGCTTTGCCACAGGTATTTCAAATGCCAGCCGGGTCACCCTTGGTGGACAGGTTTCAGCTGAGCTTCCAGAATAAGACAGACTAGGTAGAAGGACTTGGCAGTCTACTTCTGAAAAAATTGGCTGGTGAAAACCTTATGAATAGCAGCAGAACATTGTCTGATATAGTGCCAGAAGATGAGCTCCCCAGGATGGAAGGCACTCAAAACACAACTGGGAAAGAGCTGCCTCCTCAAAGTAGAGTCAACTTTAGTAATGTGGATGGAGTCAAGCTTTTCAAACCTACATTTGCTGATGTGGCAGGACTCAAAATGAGAAGAAACAGCTGCAAACATCATTAATAATCAGAACGGGGAATGTACGAAGTATGAATCTAGGAAAATTGGAAGTTGTCAAAAGTGAAATGGAATGCATAAATATTGATATCCTAGGCATTAGTGAGCTGAAATGGACTGGTATTGGCCATTTTGAATCAGATGATATATATGGTCTACTATGCCAGGAACGACAAATTGATGAGGAATGGCGTTGTGTTCATCAACAAAAACAATATTTCAAGATCTATCCTAAAGTACGACGCTGTCAGTGATAGGATAATATTCATATGCCTACAAGGAAGACCAGTTAATACAACTATTATTCAAATTTATTCACCAACCACTGAGGCCAAAGATGAAGAAATTGAAGATTTTTCCCAACTTCTGCAGTCTGAAATTAACTGAATATGCAGTCAAGATGCACTGATAATTACTGGCGATTAGAATGCAAAAATTGGAAACAGAGAAGAAGGATCGGTAGTTGAAAAATATGGCCTTGGTGATAGAAACGATGCTGGACATCACATGATAGAATTTTGCAAGACGGATGACTTTTTCGTTACAAATACCGTTTTTCAACAGCACAACCTGCAGCTATACACGTGGATATCACCAGATGGAACACACAGGAATCCAACCAACTACATCTGTGGAAAGAGACGAGGGGAAAGATCCAGATCATCATCACTCACATAAGCACATTCAATTGCAAAACTTCCCTGCCGGTCAGGTATTATTATCTCCATTTTACAGGTAGTAAATAGGAGACTTTGTGAGTGTAAGGAGCTTTCAAAGGCCTTCCAGCCAGGAGAAAATGGCACTGGCATGAAAACCCAGGTCTCCAGAACCTTCGCTGGAGCTTAGACCAGGTATGATGCTTCCACTTCAATCTTCTCCTGCCACCAAAACAAACTGTGGAACTTAGTTATTTGAAGGTTATTTTTGGCTCCAAAGCAAACGCAAATGGAAGCCTCTGTTGGAAGAGTTTGGCTAAAAGGAAGTTACGGTTCATCAATCCCAATCACCGAACAGAAAGAATTCAGGTACAGCCTGAAACCACTGGATGTAGCTACTGACCCTTCTGGTGGCGGCTGGGGGAAGGGAGTGCACCTAGAAAACTTGGCATTTTGTTGATAATTTTAAAACTAAAAAAAAAAGTCTTACCAAAATACCTTTTGCATTGGACAATAAATTGAT
Source organism: Dugong dugon (assembly GCA_030035585.1). Lineage (NCBI taxonomy): Eukaryota > Metazoa > Chordata > Mammalia > Sirenia > Dugongidae > Dugong > Dugong dugon. The sequence goes on from CM057475.1 coordinate 80,472,144, forward strand.
TTTACTTACTGCTCAAAAAATCATTTTGCTTGAGAATAGTTTTGCTTAAGAACTAAATAAAATGTGGACGCATGAACATTTTATAAAAGTGTAACCGTTAAATTGCTTCAGATTATGTATCAATTATTTTCATCTCTATGTTACTAAAAGTTAGAGATAAAATAAAAAAAGAATTTCCAATCAACTTCCAAACCTTCAGTTTCTAAAATGAGAGTTACAAGCTTTCTGTGGGTAAATATGTACTTCGAGGCTGTTTATTAAATCATCTTGATTTCCGGGGGACATCATTGAGAAACGTTGCATCTGTTGAAATGACGCATTTTTAACACCTGTGCGGATTGAGGGCCCCCTCATCATTCTTCATTTTGCCTGCTCTCTTGTCTTTGCGCTGATTTTTCATCAAACCCAGGCGTCCAGGAACCCTGAGCCCTTTTCCGTCATTCTCCGGGTAATTCCCCCATCCTCTAAGTGCTCGTTTTTAATTCGACGCACCATGATATCATCTGTCAAACTTCTAAACAGTTTCTCACTCTGCCTTCCAATGCTGAGAACCAGAGCTTTATTTTTCACAGCAATACCAGCATTAAAGAACAATTAATGATGTCAGCTTACTGGTAACGGTTTTGTGATATTTTCCGTTACTGAGAATCTTCTAGGGGAAGCTGAAAAAACACACCCGGATCCTTTCCCTATAAGCCACAGAACCTGAATCGGCCTTTTGATAAATGCTTCCGGGTGGTTGTCTTTAAGGGACTAATTTTTCAAGCTTACAGGAGACAGCCAGATTTCTAATTTTTCAGGTAACTAATAGCTTACATGGAGGAAAAAAATAATTTAATAAATGTATTTTGGCATATGGTACTGACTGAATTGTGTCCCCTTGAAATATGTGTTGGAATCCTAACCCCTACTACCTGTGGGTTGAGCCCTGGGGGAGCGATGGTTAAGAGCTCCGCTGCTAACCAAAATGTAGTCAGTTTGAATCCATGAGCGGCTGCTTGGAAACCCAATAGGGCGATTCTACGCTGTCCCATAGGGTCGCTATCAGCTGGAATCAACTCGACAGCAACGGGTTTGGTTTTTTTTTTTTTTATTTACCTGTGGGTGTGATCAAGTTTGGAAACAGAGTTTTCTTTGTTATGTTAATGAGGCAATTTCAGCGTCAGGGGTGTTTTAAACCTAATCGCGTTTAAGATACAAAAAGGGCAAAATAGGCATGGAAGAGGTGGAGCGCAAATAGGGGAAAGAGAGAGGCCACGTGAAGATGTGAAGATCTCCAAGGAACGGGGAACCCTGGGGCTTGAGAAGCAGAGACAAGGATTTTCTCCCAGGGCGGAAAAATAGAGAGCCCCCCTCAACCCCAGACCCAGGGCCCTGGGTGCAGACTGCTAACCTCGTGGACTCTGAGAAAATAAATGTCTGTTCTTAAAAAACCCCCACTCGTACTGTTCCTGCAGCAACAGCAAGAGGAGATGAGGACAGCATCTACTAAACCCGACCTGTTTGGTTCTGGTATGAAGGCAACGTCCCCTTTGATTAGCAGCAGAGGTATTTTCGTTTGGAGGGCTAGACTATTTTTGAATTCTACTTATTATACTAAATTGAATACCATATTATGAATTCCATTTCCACTTTTATGGACATCCCTGCCGCCTCCAGGGGCTTCTTCAGGCATTTGGTTTATTGGGGAAGAGCCATTTATTCCCCGCAACGATGCCCATGGTGCTGGCACATTACAGCAAAGAAAATAAGCCACAAAATTCAAGTTCTTATTGCCGAATAGTTTCAACTTACATGATTTTCTTAAAATAATGGAAAATGTTGGAATATGACATCCGAGGGAAGGAGAGAAGATTCTTGCATATCTAATCAAAATGTTACCATCCCAGAAACATATTCCTAATATGACCTTTGTCAAATGCTTCATATGGAAGAAATCCTTTCAAAAGAGGCAAAAGTTTCCAATGGAGCATTATAGTTGGAAGAAATTCACGGAATGGAAATTTCATTTTCAACAAGAAAGCCTTAACGGCTAAGGGTACACGGACGGGGGAGATCACCAGGACCCTCTTGCCGTTGCCTTAAACTGTCAAAGTTTGACTCCTTTCGGGTTTTTGAACAATTCAAAAAAGATAGTTTAATAAACAGTTTCATAAACCACAGCATATCTAATTCCTTGGCTTTTGAACACGGAGCGGAGCACAGCTCAGGGGCCCTATGGAGAATTTCTCCTGAAGACATAAAACAATCTAGGAGGTAAGACACAAAGCTGTTGACTCAGGGAATGGAAATGGAAATTCTCTAGTAGTCCCCGAGACTTGCCTGCCTGATGCTTGTTGATTGGTGCAGTATATCTTGATGTTAGCGTCCCATTTCAGCAAGGTTCTGACATTATCTATTTGGAAGTTTGAAAAATAGTATAAAACTCCCGGTGCATTTGAGCACACATTTCAACGCAGCCATCACAATATCCATTTCCACTGATGCAAGACGCAGGTTTGGACCAAATTCCAGTAGCTTTATTTCTAAGTCGATGTGAATCTGAAAACCTTTTCATGGCTAACACGGTTAGGATAAAGCTGAGTCCTCCCTAGCCGAGCATCACCCCAGTCCTGCCATCAGCCCTACCTACTGCTCAGCAGCCAGAGGGCTTTGGTTATAGAATATGTATGAAGGGACAAATAGTCAAGAGAAATGAGTTGGAAAAAAATTTTTAGATAGCACAACTGAAAGAAAATGAAACAATGAGGATTTGAAAAATGCAACTTAATACAGGTTTAATCACTAAAAAGGAAGGCAGGCCTCGGAAGAAGAACAAAAATAAAACGACTGGAATTTGTTTACTCCTTAAAAGATGCTGGTTCACTGCAGAATGGCAAAGCTCATGGAATCAGAAGTGATCTTTTAAATTACTGTAACTTACAGATTCTATTGGCCTAGGAAGCCACTGTCCTCTAGAACTAGCCTGTGGATTCACTAGCATGGAGTGAAAAGAAAAAATGCCAGAAAAATGATTCCAAAATCACCTTTAAATTCATACAGACTTCTTCCAATTTATTTTTATCACACAAATATAAGTAGACGCCAAAGTGAATGCTCAGTTACCATTTCTAGCTTGTTAATAAACAAGTTAAATTTTCCAGTCATTGGCATTTTTGAGCACTGCAAACAAAAGTCACATCTGCAAGATGCAACACATTCAGGGAAGCCATACCCGCTATCGCTTCCTCCGACCAAGAAAGACAAGTTTTTAATCAGCAGTCAACGCTACCATCTTTGGAGTTGGTTTAAACTAAGTCAGCAACTCTGATTCTTTTATTTGAAGAACAAATAGCAGGATAAAATTCCTAAGCCCTAGAAATACATCATCATAGCTTGCCACAAAAAGATTGTAAATTCCTCAATTCAAAAATGCTAAGTCTTTACCCTCTCTCTCTCTCTCTCCCTTGTTACTTTCTCCTGCTTCCCTCTCCTCCCTCAGATCTTGCATTCTTAGGAATTGAGTCCATGGGGGATAAAGAGACTTGGTGCAAATCCTGGCTCTGCATTTCATAGCTGAGTAGCTTTGGACGAGCAACTTGACCTCTTTAGTCCTCACTTTACTCTTCGGATGAAACTGGTAGAATGTTCCTTCTCTCTCAAAGGTGTGAGTTTTTACAAGGATAATGCATGTACAATGGTAACACGGTGTCTGGCACACAGGGGCCACTTGCATTTCTCAAGACTCTTGGTTACAGAAAACATAAACTTACTTTTTCAAGCAAGTGAATTGGTCGCACAGAAATGAGAAGTCTCGGGTAGCTTCAGGTTCGGCTGGATCAAGGAGCACAACAATGTGGTCCACTGCGCAGAGCCATGTCCACCTAGGCATTCATTTAATGGCCAGAGATCCCTCTACTGCTCCAGGGAGATGGGGCGGCAGGGAGCAGAGTGTCCCTCTCGCTGCACCCTACCCCTTGCACACACAGCTGGTGGATGAATAGTGGTGGAAATTACGGTGGCCACATGTGAGTGTGAGGTGCTCAGCCAGGGTCTGGACACAGTAGGTGTCCACCCTGTTAGCAGGCAGGAACCATCACCACGGATACAAACTTGGAGGCTCCCTACCTCGTGAACATCTTGCCCTGCCCACCCACCCTTCCTTCCCTCTTCAGGCCTGCTCTCCTGGCCCAGCAGGTGCTTGAGACTCTGGCCGGAATAGTTCCTCATTCAGCTGGCCATGGTGCTTGGTTGAGCTTGTCATGGACACCATGCTGGGCCCATCACAGCCCTTCCCTGGGAATTTTTCCTCTGGAAGATGGGAGAAAGGAGTAAGCCTGGGCTCTCCAGAGGAGAAGGCCTGCCTGGGACTGGAGAAGAGGAAGCCGTGCACGTGAGGGAGTGACAGAGAGAGAGGGAGAGACAGAGAGAGTCAACCCGTCTCTTTGGTCCTGGATCAGTCCCTCCTTCCCATCCCTGCGTTGTGCTGGTGACTTCCTAATAAAGGCCCTTTGGGCTAGGCTGCTAACTCACTCATCTAGTGCTGGTGTCACAGAAGTACCACAAGGGGATGGCTTTCATGAACAGAAATGTATTTTCTCCAAGTTCAGGAAGCTAGGAGTCCGAAAGCAGGGCACTGGCTCCAAGGGACAGCTCTCTCTCTCTGTGGACTCTGGGGGAAATCCTTGTCTCAGCTTCTCTAGAGGTCCATGGTGATCTCCAGGTGGCATCTATCTCTCTGCACCCACCCCCACAGTTAGTGCTTGCTTCTCTGTGCCTAATCTGCTCTTTTTATAGCTCAGAAGTGAGCAGGTTCTCAGATGGGCCTAAGGAGGTACAGCAGTGCAGGGACAAGGGCCAGAAGGCAGAGGGGGACAGGGAAGCTGCTGATAGGGAACCTAAGGTTGAGTAAGGATAGTGTTGATGTGTTGTGAGGTTGTTAACCATTGTCATAGGGCAACATTTGTAGTAACTGTTAAATGAGAAACTATTTTGTTCTGTAAGCCTTCATCTAAAGTGAGAATAGCAGCACAATTGGAGGAGTGTAGTTGATGTCACTGAACTGTGCATGTAGAAATTTTTGAAAGGGTGTATCTTTGGCTATGTATATTTTCACCAAAAAAAAAGGTTGAGAAGGGAGAGGGTTGACATGTTGTGGGGTTGTTAACCAATGTCATAAAACAATATGTGTACTGAAACTATTTGTTCTGTAAGCCTTCACCTGAAGTACAATTAAAAAAAAAAAAAGCCAAAAAAACCAAAAGGAAGTGAGGAGGTTTAGGACACATCCTACCCTGAGGTGGTCTCGTTAACATAACAAAGAAAACCCTAGTCCCAAGGGGGATCACATCCACAAGGATGGGGTGAGGACTCCCACACAGTTCAACCCATGACAGCTGCCTTGGGCTGGGCTTCCTTTGCTGACATCACAGAAAGCCTAGGCAGCTGGCAGTGGCCCAGCCCACCGCGCCCTCTGGGGGCAATGTCTGCACCCGACCTCACAGCTCTCCTCAGCCTCTCTGGAAATGAGGATCCTCGTGTCCCAGTCCCGCATGGTGGCCTCCTGGAACACAGAGGGCTCTGTCTGCCGTGGCTGCTGGCTGGACAGAAGGCGGGACTAGTCACAGACCTCACTCTCTGTCCTTTCTGACCCTTCAGATTACTTGGGGTTCTCTCATGCTAATGGACAATTGGACAACAGGACAGACACCCTCTACACCAACTTGCCCTGCCCCCACCCCCCCACGTAGAGCACACAGTGATCATTCCCCTCCTTGCCTCCTGCTATTTTAACCCTCTCGCTGAATGCACAAGACCTGGATAGAAGAGGCCCCTCGGCGGGAGCACAGCCACTCTCCCTTTGTCAAATGAATATGGTGGCGGCTGCAGGGGACACTTGGTACGGTGGCTTCTCCTGCCTTGAATCTCATTTTTGGTTTCCCAGTCAGGAGCAGACGGCCACACATCACAATCTCAGCATTGAAATCCCCATGCCACTGGCTTTAATCTCCCAGTCACAAAAATCCAGGTGCTTCTGGCACATCCCAGAAGGGGGGGTTGGGGTGGGGAACCTGCTTCCTCCAGGCGACCCAGGTGTGTGCACTCCCCAGCACTTCACACCACTTACAGATTCCTCCCAAACTGCCAACAGCGTGTTACCAGCGCAGCCCTTCCCGAAAATGGATCAGAAACACTTCATAATGAGTGTGGGAGCTGTGCTGAAAAAGCCTACGTTTAACAAAATGCCCCGTCCTGGGTCGTCCACTCAACGTGCCCTCAAGTAGCCCACCCTAGTTTGCGTTCAGATTTACAGAAGTCGTGGGTTAAATCAGCTTATCCGCATGCCGTGTCTAAGTCTGAGGAATTGACTTTTATTTGCTTGTTTACGTATGGGATGTAAATTCCCTGGATGCTCAACTATCCTAAGCCACCACATTTTGGAAGGCAGAGCTATATGTATAAGGTTTGGTATAGTATCTGTCCAACATTCATGATCCAAATTCCACGAATAATAAACCAGTTGCCATGGAGTTGATTCTGACTCATGGCCACCTCATATGTGTCAGAGTAGAACTATGCCCCATAGGGTTTTTCAGTGGCTGATGTTTTGGAAATAGATTGCCAGGCCTTTCTTCCGAGGCATCTCTGAGTAGACTCAGACCTCCAACCTTTCAGTTTGCAGCTGAGCACATTAACCGTTTGCCCATCCAGAGAGCTGGACCTTTATCCCGTGCGGGTATTTCCCTACTAGGAAGCTGGCGCCTTTCATTTTCTCTGTTGGTCTTCCTTTACGTCCTCTTTGACCCCAGCCGATTCCCTGGCTGCCCAGCAGGTCCCCAGGGTGCTGGGTCACTCACAGCACAGGGCTGGCACATGGAGGCTCTTGAAAAGAGCTGTAGGAAGGACCTCTCCTCCACACTGCCAGCACCCCCAGCATATCTCTCCGGGAGAGCCCACCCTGCTCCAGATCGCAAACTCCATTCCCTGTCGTCAGCACCACTCAGCTGTGAGTGCCCTATTAAACGCAGCTTCTCCAGCACCTGCACCAACCAAGCGGCAAAAGTAGGTCTCAGAAACCACCTTCTGAGTGAAGGCTTGAATGGGAAGCTCTGGCTGCCTCCGGCTGTCTCCTTGTGCAGAGCACTCCACCTGCCCCCTAGACCCAAGGACAGAAGAGCCCGAAGCGGTCCAGACGGCCAGGGAACCTCCCAGGGGCTCCTGGGCAGAGGATTTTCCACCTCTTTGCAGGAATGCAAGAGCTAAGCAAACCTCTCTGGGTTAGTGGCACCGCCCTCCTCTTTGTCCGAGGCAACGGTGGTTCAGTGGTAGAATTCTCACCTTCCAGGGGGGAGACTGATGTTCAATTTCCCAGCCAACACCCCTCACGGGCAGCCACCACCTGTCTGTCCATGGAGGCTTGTCTGTGCTATGATGCCAAACAGGTTTCAGTGGAGCTTCCATACTAAGACAGACTAGGAAGACAGGCCTGGTGATCTTCTTCCGGAAATCAGCCCACGAAAACTCTGAAGCACAACGGTCCACTCTGCAGCCAATCAAGAGACCAAGTAGTGTTTCGTTCCATTGTGCATGGGGTCACCATGAGTCAGGGCCAACTGGATGTCAGCTAACAACAACGCCTTTGTCCACCCTTCATACCCCCACCAAAGCCCCCACCCACCCACCTTCCTGCCCTCCTCTGGCGCCCTCATAGATTTCACTCCGGTTGCAAACACACATGATGGTTTCAGTGATGGTAAGAACCAGTCGAGGTGTGGAGTGTAATCTGGAGACAGCCTGGGCCCACCCAGCTTGCCCCCCGCCCCCGCCATTTCAGGCTTCCTCTTCCAGAACGTTCAGGCCCCCGGCCTCGTACCACCCAGGTCTGGGGCACAGGCTCTGCTCTTGGCTACAACCTTTACAGGAACCCTGGGCCTAAGAAAATCAATTGTGTTAATCGGGGACGCTCTCCACTGGAGATGCTAGCCTAAAAGCAAACCACATGTGAAGCACTTACAATGGGGAGCTCAGTAATGTTTCTTTTGTTACGAGACCATCACACGTTTGTCCAGAGTTTGGGGCTTTCAAACCACATAAGGTTTTATGTGATCGTTATAAAATCCCTTTATTTCCCAAAGGTAGGGTAGTAAGGATTAAGTTTGACTACTGAAGACAGCTTTGTTGTAAACGGTCTCTCATGTCACCCAAGTAGCTTGGAAAGAGAGGCTTATTAAACAAATTTCTCCGGTTGCGAAATCATTGGAAACAATCACGTCGTGTTCCTTTGTTTAACCTGAAAGGAATCCACCTGGATGTTTAAAGAAAACTATGCAAATCCATGTGCTCACAGTGCCCCCAAGAAGGCGGGCTGATATTAGGCTACCCGGAGAGCACCTAGGGGAGGCCAGGCTGCAGCTCAGCATACACTGCAGCAGTTACCCCTACTTTGTAAAAAGTGATCCATGGGAAGTATGTCAGAGGAGAATGGGGCCTGATTAGCTAATTCCAAGATGGGGAACCCAAAGGGGGTCGCTCACCCTGTCCAATGCTGTCACTCAAAGGACAGAGAAGTTGGGGGGTCTGCACGGAGACAGATGGCTGGGCCAGGGAGGGGCTGGGTGGGGCCGCATCCCAAATCTCAGATTCTCTCCGTTCTACCCTTCAGCACACCCGGCCACCTCCCTCCCTCTTTTGCAGCCATCCTTGAGCTCCTCGAACATTAGGAGGAGTGTGCGGGTGTAACAGGGTAACACGGGCAAGGGAAGAGGCAGACGGGCTCTTGATGAACGCGACTTGGGCTTTTGGAAATCATGATCATGCAGGCTTGTTTGTCTGCTGTTGTACCACCCCTAACATACCCAACCCACTGCCGTCGAGTCGATTCTGACTCATAGCAACCCTATAGGACAGAGTTGAGCTGCCCGATAGGGTTTCCAAGGCTGTGATCTTTATGGAAGCAGACTGTCACATCTTCCTCTGGAGGAGCAGCTGGTGGGTTCGAACCGCTGACCTTTTGGTTAGCAGCAGAGCACTTTAATCACTGTGCAACCAGGGCTTCCCACCCCTACCATACCAAACCCATTGCCACTGAGTTGATTACAACTCATAGCAACCCTATAGGACAGAGTAGAACTGCCCCGTAGGGTTTCTAAGGAGCAGCTGGTGGATTTGAACCACGGACCTTTTGGTTTGTAGTTGAATGCTTAACCACTGGGCCACCAGGGCTCCCCCCAACACAGAGTAGATTATTATAAAACTCCTTTAAAGATGATGAAAATGAGGGTTAGAGAAGCTGAATGAGCTACCTGAGGTCTCAGAACTAAGACCAGTACGAATGCCCAATGTGCTTCATCTGCCATCTTTGTTTTAAATGCTTGCCGCTTCCTGGAGGAGGGTGAAGGATTCCCAGGTTGTGTCCAGGCTCCTTAAAGAAAAAGTGCCCTCATCTGATGACCTTTGTGTACCCAGGGCTTCATTCATTTTCCACAAGCAGTTACTCAAACCCACCTCAGACAAGGTATGCCGAGCGTGGAGGCCTTCGGGGGATGATGCTGGGGCTTGGAGAGAATCTCTGGGGCTCATCACAAACCATAACCTTGCTGAGTTTCTCCTCTGAACAGCCTTTAACAAACACAATGTTAATACGTTCGTCCTGGAAGTCACAAATACCAAGCTATGCATATTTGGCGAGATCCCAGCAGGGGAGCTGTACACCGTGGGATGGTGCGGGTTGCTTTCCCACGAAGACAAGCAGAACCTGGTGGGACGGCAGCATCTTGGCCAAGAACACAAAGCAGCCTAGATACGACTGAAATGTCAAGTGGGGTGTGACTCCCTGAAGCTTTGGGGGGTGATAACTGCTTTGGGAGTTGTTATGAGGACCCAGGTAGACAGAGCGGTGTCCACGCAACACCAGGCAGTGGCTGGCTTGGACGTGCTCACTGAGTAGTGACCGAGATCCTGGCTGCCTGCTCCAGGGCCCAGGAATCAGTGATGGCTGCACCTGGTGGTCTGGGCCGCCGGAGCCCCAGGCCCCGAAGGCCGACCCCAGGCCCGGCGGTCGCGCACACATGCCCAGTGCTGACGTGCGCGTCTGCGCGGGTGACGGTGAACAAGCCCTCGAGAGGCGCCTCCGGGAAGGTGCCTGGGCTGTTGAGCGCACAGTCCACGGGCTGAGCCCACAGCACCTGCACCTGGGACACTGGGCGGCAGGCCGCGGGAAATCCCCGGCGTCCCCCCGCAGTTCCGGGCGTACACGAGCGCGCGCTTGCGAGCCCTGCTACAGGCCGGAACAGGGGCGGGCCGCGCGGGGCCAAACAGGCCAGGAAGCACCGCCCCGAAGCCTGCGGAGCCGGAGGAGGCCCCAGCGGCCGGCCTACAGCGCGGCTGCGCAGAGCCGAGCCACCCACAGCGCCGCCAACGCCGCACTGGGCATGCTCGGCGGCGTGCGCTCACCGGCAGGAAGGACTAGCCCTGGCCCCGCCCTCGGCCCCGCCCCGCGCTCCGGTCCCGCCCCCCGAGCGCCCGGCCGGCTTCCCGCGCGTCCTCGGCCCCGCCCCGCGCGCCCCAGCCCCGCCCCCGTCCGGCCCCGCGCCCCGACGTGCCGGGGCAGGCGGCTGTTTGCGCACTTTCATTGTGTGCGTCCAGCGTGCGCGGTTTCTATGGTGGGCGCCTTTGGCAGTGCGGTGAGTGTCTCGGTCGCCTCCCCCGGCAAAGTTCGGGGCTCTCCCTCGGGAGAGCGGGCTCTGGAGCCCCAGGGACAGTCTCAGCGCCGAGTGGCGCTACGGGCACCCTCCCCTCGCTGTCGGAGCCGGGGGTGCCCCATTCCCACCCACCACCCATCCTGTGTGTGCTCACGTGTGCCCCAGGTGTGCCCAGGTGTGCATGGCCTTCCCCCGGCCGCGGGCTTGTGGACCGTGTTGGGCTGCGGTGACTGTGGCCTGGCACGGGGGTCATGGTCTGGGTAGCCAACACCTTCGACGCTCTGCCAGGCCCAAGGGCTCGGCTCTCCCAGCCTTCTCTCGCAGCTCGCCTCCAGCAGACTCTGCGCAGTGTTCCATAGTTCCTTCTTGTTGGAGGCGGGCGGGAAAAGCAGCCAGTTCTGGGGTCTTCCTGGTTATCCTGGCTGGTGTTTGTATACATTAGGCCCTAATTGCACCCATGAACACTTAGAGTAAGCACGTGGCGTCTGAGAGCTATTTACGCTGGCACCCAAATCCCAGGTCGGTGATAATACAGCAGAGTAGTTGTAAACTATACGTTCCTCACTCAGGGGGTTCATCATTTTCTGAAATCTCACAAGGATTTTGCTCTCAACTGCCTCTGTCAGAGCTGGCTCTCTGTCCTGGAAGGCGGATTGCGTCTGTGTTTGTTCAGCTTTTGCTTGGCTGGGTGGACAGTCAGGGGGGATGCTGTTTTGCCCAGAGAGGGGTCTCTACAGCTGTTTGTTGCAGACCATGAAGCTGCGGAACATAAAGAGCCAAGAGTTGAATTGATTAGTTGAATATAAGCCCAAATGTCAACTCTTCCATTATCTGTTAAGTCAGGACCTGCTTGTTGTGACCCGGTCCCCATACGGATGATGGGAAGATGGTCCTTTTACCTTCATGCAGCCTCTCAGTGGACACAACACTGGGGCATGGGAGAGGGATAAAGAAAAGAAAGTTACGCACACTGTAGGGGTAAAAGGATTTTAGGGAAACAATGTCAGAAGTGTCCCGTCCCACCTTGGTAGTATTGTATTGATTCATTATCAGAGTAGTTACACTATCAGAATATTTGTCTGGGCCTATGAAGCAGTCAAGGATCCCTAGTGGTGCAGTGGTTAAGCGCTCTGCTGCTAACCCAGAGATTGGCACTTCCAACCCACCAGCCGCTCTTCGGGAGAAAGATATGGCAGTCTCCTTTGGTAAAGATTTACAGCCTTAGAAACCCTATGGGGCAGTTCTCCTCTGTCTTGCAGCATCTCTAGAGTCGGAGTCGAGTTGACAGCCGTGGGTTATAAAGCGGCTAACACCAGGTCAGCTTCCCCTAGGGTCTAGAGGCTGCCGGGCTTCTAGAGTCGGAGTCGAGTCGACAGCGGTAGGTTATAAAGCGGCTAACACCAGGTCGGCTTCCTCTAGGGTCTAGAGGCTGCCGGGCTTCTAGAGTCGGAGTCGAGTTGACAGCGGTGGGTTATAAAGCGGCTAACACCAGGTCGGCTTCCTCTAGGGTCTAGAGGCTGCCGGTAGCCCAGGAGACTTGGCCTTGTTCCATCAGGTGTTCGCTTCTTCCTGGGGTCTGTCTCCAGTTAGACTTTGAATGTTTGAATGGTGAAGTGGAATCTCTTATTGTCTGATTGGAGGAGCCAGGCTTCAGGACAGATAAACTGAGGTGCAATACCCATTGCCATTGAGTCCATGCCGACTCGTAGCGACCCTATAGGACAGAGTGGAAGTGCTCCATAGAGTTTCCAAGGAGCACCTGGTGGATTTGAATTACCGCAGCCATAGCTCTTAACCACTACACCACTAGGGTTTCAGTAGTACCTTACAGTAGCTACAGTGGATTGCAATAGCTACAGTTAACTAATATTATTAGGTGCTGCCTTCTAAAGGCTTCACTGTTAGAGAGCAAGGTTGAAAGAAACAAAGCCCTAGGCACACACTTTTAACATCTCACTCCGGTCCGTTGCTGAGGTCTTCAGACCTTCTTTTTCCTGCGAGAGAGAGGCTATGGCTCTGTTTTTGGTCTGCTTTGATGAGTTGGGCCTCACCTGGGCCTTCTCTTCCTCTCAGGCCCTCAGGCCTTTGCTCGCTGAGGCTGGTTTCCCTCCCAGGTGCCCCCATCACCACCTAGCCTGTCCCCCACGCAGGGAGGAGTGGGGAGGAAGGCTTGAGGAAGAACGGGCCCCTCCTCCGTTCCTGTTCTCCAGAAACCAAAGCAATTTCTTCTCAGTATTTTTTTTTTAGATAAACATTTGAAATTGTTTTTATTTTTCTTATTTTGCAAAGGACAAACATTTAGGAGCCAGTGACTCAGACCACCAAGACATTTCTCTTCTAACCGTCCATCTGTGGACGTCAGCTCCCTTTTCAGTTGACGGTATAGTCTCAGCTATGGAAAAGAATGGAAGCACAACAGTGTTTTCTGAGTTCTGTCTTCCTCTGGTCCTCTGTTCACGTTACTCTTGGGTGGTTTTTTCTCTTCACTTCTGACCTTGCAGAGCTCCCTTGCTCAAGTGGAAAGTGTCATTTTCCCTGAGGTCTTTGACTTCCTGGTGGGTCTCTGGTCACTCCAGGCTTACCTGGGTCCTGGGTCTGAAAGCCCTGAGCTGATTGGGCTACTGTCCAAGCCCTCGCGAGCCTCTGTTTCTGGGAGAGGAAGCTTTTGATATGACTGCTCACTGCAAGAGCTTGGTTATTATCACACAACATTATTGTAAAGAAAACGTTGAAACAAAAGCTGAAGTGTTAAAAGCAGAGACTTAGAAACCCTGACATCACAGTGGGGAGACATCTGTATGATTGGAGGGTGGTGCCATGCTCAGCCTCTTCATTTATACTGCAGATAAATGAATTAGCCTGATGGCCCCATTCTCAGGGGAAGCTGGGGTATGTGGTTTCCTGAGGGAGGTTGACCCGCTCTGTACATGCTGCAGGCCTGGCTTAGGCGCAGGTAGACGAATGTTCGGGACCCAGTGGTGTGGATTACGTAGCATTTTGTGGCATGTCTGCTGGTCAGTGGAGCGAGTCTAGTTTTCTTTTGACTTAGAAAAGTGAGTAGTAATAGAGAGCTTGCATCAGAGGGCTGTGAGGTTTGGGGAAGACCAAATATTAGCCTTGCATGAAGAGAATGACTCCATGAGTTGTCTAAGAAGAGGAAGAGGCCCACGGGTGGTGCACATAGTGGGAGTTTGAACTCACTCAGTGGCATAGCAGAGGAAAGACCTGACCATCTGCTTCCGTAAAGAATACAGCCAAGAAAACCCTATGGAGCACTGCTGTAACACATGGGGTCGTCATGAGTCAGAATCAACTCGAACGCAACAGGTTTGGTTTTTCTGGTTTAATAAGAGGGATAAATAATTTATATAACCTTTGAAGGAATCAGTGTCTCTGTCGGATGTGGCCCACATGCAGACGGGTCACGAGCCGTGTCTTGCCGAGGTGCTTGGAATCCCGGGTGGTTGTACCCTCTGTGACAGTCACCCTCCCATGGTCTGCTTCAGCCAAATAGCTAAATAAATAGGCCGTCCCAGGGGCTCCTGACACGCAGGTGACACCCTTGGCCACATGTTGAGTGCTGAAACTTGTTTTCAACACCACGAATTGTTTTCAATTAGATGGGTGGCTTAGCAGTGGAGTGGGGGTCCCCAGGGAGGTCTCACGCCCTCCTCACCCCCAACTGCAGAAAACTCATTTGGCCTGTGATGCAACTGCTGTACAACCAGCTCAGATTCTACAAAAACATCTCCTTAGAGTTGTTAACGTTGTCCTTGTGTGTTTGTGAGAGCAGTCGTGAGAGAGCCGTAAAGGCCTCAGATGCTCGCTTTCGTACTCCGAACATTTCCTTGTTAGAATAATTTCCTACCTGGAACGCTTGTGAAGTCAGCATGTCTGCAGCCCAGGCTCGCTTGCCCGTTCCCCAAAGTCCAGGGGTGAAGCCGAATGCGCCGTCCACCAATGGCTCAACTCGTAAAGGCAGGCGCTTGTTAAATCTATTTGTTTTTATTATAGACATCGATCTGCCAGTTGCAATAATGCATTTATGGACATTTTTCTGCAAGCACAGTGCTGGTGGCGGTTTTCACTGACAAATTGAGTCATATGGATAGGGGTTTTGAAAACTCCCCCTTTGTTGACAGATTGGATGATTCCGGTGCTGGATGTTTGGAAGATACCTAGTAGGACAAAGAGGGGCCAAATCTCAGGGCAAGATACGGGATGGGGCATTAAAATATTGGCATTTAATGAACAACTAGGAGTTTTTAACTGGTAGCTGCATTTACTTCCCAGTCAGAGGGACTAGACATGGCGACCAAGGAGGCCGCCTTCCAATTCCAGTGCTCCTGCTGCTGTTTTCAGTCCCTGGGTGGTGAGAATGGTTAACACGCTCGGCTGCTAACTGAAAGGTTGGTGGTTTGAGTCCACCCAGAGGTGCCTCGGAAGGAAGGCCTGGTGATCTACTTCTGAAAGATCGCAAATGTGACAACCCTATGGAACACAGATCTCCTCTGACACACATGGGGTCACCATGAGTCGGAGTTGACTTGATGGCAACTGCCTTGGTTTTTTTCTCTTTGGAAAGCCCTTAGAATCAGCTGAGAGGTGGTGCTCCCCAGCTGAGACAGGCCTCGCTGTTCTCCGTCCAGAAGATTCCTGTCGCAGCGGGTGTGATTCTAAGTGCCCCTCCGCGCAGGTCCCTGTGTGGATTTGTAACTCCTTAGAGATGTGCGAACCTCTTCAAAGTACAAAGTGAACGTGTTCCCATAGCATGATAGTTTTCGGTTTTGTGGCTGTGAGAACAGATGCAGATGTTGCCAGACCTTCGGCACTGGTTTTGTGAAGAACTGTTTAGCGGGGACAGCCGTGTTAGAGGCCACATATATTTCCTCTGGAGTTGCTTGTATTGCTTTACTCCCCGGATAAAAGCCTTTTCATGGCCTCCAGTGAGGTTTAACTTACATGGACACAACTTACTAAGTTTTTGTGGAAAGGAATTGAGTTTTTATTTCGTAGGTGCCAGAGTTGTGTGAGGGAGGAGCTGTGGGGGTGTTCCCAGCCAGGCCACCGACTGGTTGGGTGACTTTGGGCAGATGCTAAATGGAGAGGGTCACACTTACTCTGTCTGCCTGGATAAGTGTTAAGTGCGTGAAATCACAAATGTGATTCTTATGTAAACTACGAAGCTCTGTGTGGATGCTCTTCTTGTTGTTAGCTGCCTTCAGGTTGGCTCCACCTCATGGCAGCCCTGGCACAACGGAGTGATACACTGCCCTGTCTTGTGCCGTCCCCCGATCGGGTGTGGATGGGACCATTTTGCTCCACAGGGTTTTCATTGGCTGATTTTTGGAAGTAGATCTCCAGATCTTTCCTCCTAGTCTGTCTTAGTCAGGAAACTCCCCTGAAACCTGTTCAGCGTCATCACAGCACACAGGCCTCCACTGATAGATGGGTGCTGGCTGCGTGTAAGGTGCATTGGCCGGGAATTGAACCCAGATTTCCCATGTGGAAGGCAAGAATTCTACCACTGAGCCACCGTTGCCCCACTACATGGATAGAAATCTGTTTGGAACTGCAGCCTCGTGGAAAGAGGAAACTGGAAAGAGGGCAAGGAACTGCCCAGAATCCTTGTTTTCCTCTAGTCCGATCAGAATCTTGTTTGAGGGATTTACTGAGACGCGAAGGTCTTCGTTTGGGGCAGAATAGCATGATGGTTAAGAGACAGACGGCTTCCGTGTGGACCTGATTCCACCAGTTACTGTTGTGCCCTTCAGTAGTAATTTAACCTTTCTTAGCCCTGGTTTCTCCAAAAGCCAGGAAGTGATGTACCTGATCGGAAGTCTGTTGTGGGACATGACGCGAGAGTCCACATTTGGGACCCACCTGGCATGGTCAGCACTGAGTGACAGTGTGTGACCTTGGTGGAGGCAGGAGTGGAGATAGGGCTCTCTGTGATGGCGCTCCGCTCCCAGCGTGCTGATTGCAGCCCATCACGGACTTCCCTTGGGTCTGGAGCGTGATGAGGCTTTGTGCTGATCTGTGAGCTTTCCAGAATCCCCTTTTGTCCCGGAGGGTGCTGTGTGCTCGGCTGCCTGCTTCACTTTCTTCACAGCGGACATTCCTGGGAGGTGCGAAGTGCCCGGCCTCAGCCTGCGCCCTTCTCAGGGGCCGTGTTCTGTAAGTTCAGACACTGCTGGAGCCGCCTGTCGCATTTGCCTCTCATGGGCCCGTGGGCACTTGCCAGTCTGTGACAGCCCAGACTCACTGTCTCCAGGAGCTGTGACATTCATAGCCTGGTAGATGAAAGAACGCCCCGAAGGATCAGAAATGGAGGGTGACATAGTGCCTGGCCAGGAACCACAGCAATGCCAGCACATGAGAGGATTTCCCACGTGTGACTGTTCATGCCACACACGCCAGCGGGAGCAGGGTCCATGAGGGAGGGCTTGTCGGAGATAGACAGTCTGCAGCGGGGTGTGTGTGCGTCTGTGTGTGTGTGCATGTGCGGGAAAATGGACCTTACTTCTTGGTGTCTCTATCCTCATATGGTCCGTCCTGGTAGAATTACTCATGTTCGGCAGGATTCCTGCCAGTGTGATGATGTTGGTAACAATGAATGCGTGGAAGGCGTGCCATGTGTTGGGCTCTGTGTTTGTTCTTTACGTAAATCTTCTTGTCAGACGCTCACGGTCCCCCCATGAGCAGTGTGCTGTTAGCGTCTTTGTTTTACGTAGGCAGAACCTGGGTCCCACGGGGTTTCAGTGACTTGCCCAGGGCACACGGGATGTGACGACAGAGTTTCGTTTTTAACCCAGATTTGTTTAATAACCCAGTGCAGGCTTTCAACCACTGCGCAAAGGTGAAGCTGAGAAGCTGCCTGAAATCCTTTTGGGAGTAAGATGGGGCATAAATAAATATGTACCTTTATGTTCATCTCTGCCATCCATCTGCAAGTGTGTCATACTGTGGTGGCTTATGGGATACTGGAAGCTGTGTCATTGGTAATTCAAATACCAGAGGGGTCACCCATGGGGCACAGGTTTCAGCAAAGCTTCCAGACTGAGACAGACTAGGAAGAAAGGCCTGGTGATCCACTTCCAAAAATTAGCCAATGACAACCTTATGGAGCACAACAGAACATTGACTTGCTTGCTTTGGACATGTCGTCACGAGGGATCTGTCACTGGAGGAGGACGTCATGTTTGGTGAAGAAGAGGGTGAGCGAGGGCGAGGGAGACCCTTAGTGGGGTGGATTGGCACCATAGCTTCCGTGATGGACTTGAACGTGGTGGTGAGGGCGAGGATGATGCAGGACCAGGCAGCGTTTCCTTCTGTTGTACGTTAGGTTGCCGTGAGTCGGAGTCAGCTTGAGGGCAGCTGTCTGTCTTAGTCCAAGTTTTCTGAACACCAGCTGTGATTAAGCGTCGTCCTTGGCATTGTCGGAGGGACAAGCCACCCAACTCGGATAACATAGCAGAGGGTGGAATGCAGTGAGGACAGCATGGGAGCAGGAACCCTGTGCCGGGGGCGGGGGGAGGGGTATCTTCACACACCCAGCACCAGAGGGGTGGGGGAAGCTCTGGGGCTTTTCTGCATCCGTGGGCCAGGAACCACCTGAGGCCAGGCGTGGCTGTAAGGTGGGCTGGGCCATTCCCAGTGGAGCAGCAGGAGCCTGGAACTCAGCCTGTGTGTAGTTCAGGGTGAGTCGGGCATGGGGCTAGAAAAGAAGGCTGAAAAAGTTAAGGTGGGGCCAGCCCATAGAGCACCCCAAATGCCCCGCTAAGAGAGGATATGTCCCTCTCTCTGAGCTGTGTGGTGCCTTTGGGGTTTTGTGTGTGGGGACTCAGAGCATCGCTGCTTCCTAGAGGTAGCTGGGATGATGTGGGGTAACTGGGGGCAGGAGGAAGGCAGGCCAGAGAGGGAGGGTAGAGGGAACAGGCCTGGCAGGAAGGGATGGTCCCCCGAGACCAGCAGTCCCTAGGACTCCTGATTGCGGGGTGTGCGGGCGGGAAAGGGGTATGTCGTTGTGAGAGAGACTGCCTGTGGAAGTATTTATCCTAACAAGAAGGAGATGGGCTTGGTGTGTTTGCTTTCGGTCCCTGTAGGAAGCGTGGCTGGGAAGTCAGAGAGGAGGGCCTGGCTGTGGAAGAGTAAATCTGCAGTGTCTGCCTTGCCTGGTGTTTGGGCTCCGAAGCAGGTAGATTGCCTTGTTTTAACTGTTCATTCGGGCAGAAATGTCAGCGGGGAGGAATGGGGTTCATTAACAGCGCTCCCCACCCCAGCCTGTGCTCCGCGGGGGGCAACCTGTATTTCCTGCAAGGAGCAGTAGAATCCTTAGGATAAAACTGTCAAGTATTAGGTGTGCAGCCACATCAGAATGCAGACTAAAAATAAAGTGTGTGCTTAGTTTCCTTAGATAAAGGGCACCGGGTGCCTTGCTGGTGGGCCGGCCTCAGAGCGTGTTAGAGCAGGTGATGGATGGTTATCCCAGTGGTGGTCGGTGGGCCAGCATCTGCTTACCCAGGGCCCTCCTGGTCAGGCTCTTGCCCAGGCCTGGACTTACAGCAGTAAGTGAGACAGAAGCCTTGTCTTCAAGGAGCCCCCATTGCGGCCGGGGAGACGAGAAGAAGAGAAACTGAGGTCGAAAGCCAGGCAGTGTTGAGTGGTTGGGGATGGTTGGAGGAGGCCCTTCTGAGAAAGGGCTTTTGAGTGAAGACTTGAATGCTGAGGGGTGGGCCTGCCCAGGAACATATGGGGGACAAGCGTCCTGGGTGGTCCTGGGGTGGTCTCGAGATTGGTGTGCTGGAAGGACAGGGGGACGGAATGAGCTGAAATCAGTCAAGATGGGGTTGTTTTGCCACCTGGCTTTGCAGGCTTTGGTAAAAGGTAAAAAAACAAACAGAAAGCCAGCTGTCACTGAGTTGGCTCAGACTCAGGCGACCCCGTGTGTGTCAGAGTAGACCTGTGCTCCACAGGGTTTTCAGTGGCTGATTTTTCAGCAGTGGATCACCAGGCCTTTCTTCTGAGGCACCTCTGGATGGACTCAGATCACCAGCCTGTCGGTTAGCAGTGAGTGCATTAACCACCCAGGGACTCTTTGGTAAAAGCTAGCAGTGGTTACCGCCAGAGCTCAGTAGGAGAAAGCTTCGTCGGCCCCACCTTCTGAACGTGCCACCTGTTAAAATCCTGGCCGTGTTCCTGGGCAGCGTGTGGGCAGCGTGTTTACTGGATGACGAGGGATCAAACGAGGAAGCGTGTAATGCCCTTGGCTCTGTACTCGATAGGAGTCGGCTTCTGCATGCAGCTGCTCTGACTGGTAAGACTATCAGCACTCAAGTGGAAGGACCCTAGAATCATGGGCTACAAAAAGACGAAAAACCAAAAAAACCAAACTCATTGCCTTTGAGTTGGTTCCAACTCATGGCAACCCTACAGGACTGAGTAGAACTGCCCCATAGGGTTTCCAAGGAGCACCTGATGGATTCAAACTGCTGACCTTTTGGTTAGCAGCCATAGCTCTTAACCACTGCACCACTAGGGTTTCCATGAAAAGACAAGGTATCTTGTGTTTCCCAAAGTTACTGAGTTTAGCCAGCTCGCCACAGAAAAGCTCTTGTGTGCTGTTCTTTGTAGTGCAGAGAAATTTATTCCTGTAGCCACGTGCTGGCGTTAGATTAAGCTGTTGAGTCAGATGGATGTGGGACTCTGCCAGAGTGTTTTTGATGAATGCGGTCTGTGCACCAACCCCAGCCACCTGTCTCCAGGCTGGGCCCCCTCCAAGGGGCAGGTGCTTGAGAAAAGGAGGAGACCACAGCCCCAGGAATTGAATTCCCATGGGTCTGGCTATCGCCGTGATACTACGTATGAAATCTGTTGTAAGAACCGTTGCTTAGAATGCATGTGCAAAACCTGTAAACCAAACCCATTGCCATAGAGTTGATTCCGTCTCATAGTGACCCTGTAGGACAGAGTAGAACTGCCTCATAGGGTTTCCAAGGAGCAGCTGGTGGATTCAGATTGGCTGCTGTTTTGGTTAGCAGCCGAGCTTTTAACTATTTTGCCACCAGGGCTCCAAAACAAAGGTGTAGATTCTAAAATTAATTCAAACCAAAATCCAGTTGTCATTGAATCAGCCCTGACTCATGGCGACCCCCTGTGTGTCCGAGTGGAGCTGCACTGCATTGCGTTTTCAGTGGCTGATTTTTCCCAAGTAGGTCTCCAGTCTTTCCTTCCGAGTTGCTAACTGAAATATTGTAGGTTCAAGTTTGGATGGACCTCCATTTTGGTTAGCAGCGGAGCATGTTGGCTGCACCACCCAGGGACTCTAAAATTGTTAATATTCTTAAAATCAGCACTTCCTGCTCTTTTGGACGTGATGATCACTGTGGTCGTTTTCTGCCCAGCAGGAGGACTGGCTCTCCATGAGCCTTTGGGTGACCAGCAGTGCCCTGGACATGGGACTTCTGGTGCTAGCAGTGGGAAATTCCTGACAGACTGGGAAGGTTGGTGGCCCACTGCTCTCAGCCCCGTGACCTCCGTCTTCCCTCAGGGCCAATCACACTTGGCTCGGTTTTCTCTTCTGCCCATGTTATCTGACATCTCTTGATGTTCGACTTCTGTGTTGTAAGCTCTCCGCCAAGGCCTGACGTGTGGCCCGTACTTGTTGAAAGGAGACTCCGCAAAGCCCGCTGAGCGCTGGTGATGTGCCAAGGAATATATTTCTCAGGCACCAAGCTTGATGGGGTTTGTGTATGAAGTTGGAATTTGGGGATGAGGATAACTTTGTACTCAAAGTATTAAAACGTTATAACGCTGCTTTCAGGTTTGTCTCTTAGCATCCCAAAAGGCGTAGGGGTGGATAGGTCAGGAGTGAAAGAAAGTGGAGAACAAACAGAAACCTAAGTCTTATTACCAGGGACCCCCATGGTTGCAGGAATGAAATATGGCAGGCAAGGCCAGAGACACCCACAGGGCAGGTGGACTTCATCTTGGCACTTGGTGGGCATGTTCTCGTAAGCTGTGGAGGCCCCGAGACCCTGATGGGGACAAGAGAGGTAGGGAGGAAAGAATGGACCAAGGGTGGGCTGCCTGGGTTCTTCAGCACCTGAGAGGGATTGGGGATCCAGCCTGGAAATGCTGGTGAGGGTGGGTGGGTTGGTGGGTACGTGGGTGGGTTGGTGGGTGTGTGGGTAGGTGGGTGGGTGGGTTGTTTGGTGGGTTGGTTGTTTTCTTGAGATTGAACAGTGCAGCCTCTGATACTGCCTAGATCAAGGAACAGCATATGGTAATTGTGTAGGACACAGCTAGAATTCTAAGAGCCAGGCAGTTTGCTACTTTTTGTGCTAGAGTGTCTCCATTTTTGGAAATCTCTGTTCAGTTGGGGACCTAACAAGACATTCTCCCTGGAAGGCTGCTGGTCCCCACCTGCACGAAATTGGCCAGCGTTATCAACAGTCAGCATACAGGGAAGCAGCAGTCAAGAACTCAAACAACGTATTGCATTGGGCAAATCTGCTGCAAAAGACCTCTTTACAATCTTAAAAAAAATAGATGTTACTTTGATGACTAAGTTGCACCTGATCCGAGACATGGTCTTGTCAGCCTCCTCATATGCATAAGGAAGACCAGAGAAGAATTGATGCCTTTGAATTATGGTGTTGACAAAGAATATTGAATATACCATGGACTGCCAAAAAAAGAATATACCTATCCTGGAAGAAGTATAGCCAGAGTGCTCCTTAGAAGTGAAGATGGCGAGACTTCGTCTCATATACTTTGGACATGTTATCAGGAGGGACCAGTCTCTGGAGAAGGACATCATGCTTGGTAAAGTAGAGGATCAGCGAAAAAGAGAAAGACCCTCAACAAGATGGACTGACACAGTGGCTGCAACAATGGGCTTAAGCATAACAATGATTGTGAGGATGGCACAGGACTGGGCAGTGTTTCTTTCTGTTGTACGTAGGGTCTCTATGAGTCCGAACAGACTTGACAGCAAATAACAACAATATATGTATAGTGAAAAAGGAAGACAGAAAAATTGTTGCATTCAAACTGTAGGGTTGGCGAAGAATATTGAATATACCATGAACTGCCAGAAGGACAGATGAATCAGTCTTAGAAGAAATACAACCAGAACGCTCCTTAGAAGTGAGAATGGCAAAACTTTGACTTGCTTGCTTTGCTTACATGTCATCAGGAAAGACGTGTAAATGACATCATGTTTCATAAAGTGGAGAGCCTGTGAAAATGAGGGCTATCCTCCATGAGGTGGATTGACACAAGAGCTGGAACAGTGGCCTCAGACTTACCAATGATGATGAGGATGGCACCAGACCAGACATTTCGTTCTGTTGTACGTAAGGTCGCCATGAGTCAGAGCCGCCTTGACTACATATAATGGGGGAGTAAGACGAGGTGGTTAAATTCACTTCTGCCCAAGTCACGAGTTCTTGCCATGGACTGTAGACCTGCAGAGTGTGCCAGCTCCCTGGGATCTTTAGGATTGTTACAAAGAAAACTCCACGCGGCTGAGTGGATCTTGTCGTTACTGAGGCCTGGCCCTTGGTGGCCCTTGCAGTGCAGGCTGGTGTCCTGTCCCTAGAATCCCACAGGGGGGAGCCACGCTGTGGCAGGAGGGACACGCGAGGTCCCTGCTGGTAAAGCCAGGGCCCCCCGTGAGGCGGTGCGCCGCGTCGTACCTCGTGCTAAATATGTCAAGTGTGCGCTCATTTATTTATTTATTTTTTAGCACAGCTCGGTTGCTTGTTTAATTCCACAGTGAGAGTCTCTAAGAATATGATTAACCTTGAGGGTCATCTTATAATGTAATTATTAATGATTGATTCTGTTTATCCTTGAAATCAATAAAAGAGGCGCAATGGCCTGGTATAGAGTTGGGCTCGCTTTCCTACATTCCGTTGACATGACTCTGACAAACAGTAGCGTTGTTTTATTACCCAGAACCTGTTTGAGGAATCTGAAGCGTATGATTAGTTGTCTGTAATTATTGTGATAGGTAGCGTTCCTTACGTGACTTATGTTAATATGGCAAATGGTGCTAACATCTTCTGCCACCACCGGTTAGGGTGGGGACATACAGTCATTGATCTTCCTGGGAGTGCTGCAATGTAAAAACAATTCAGGCTGTTTGAAGTATATTTTACAAGTGTGCATTGGGCCTTTGGGATGTTATATTGAAAAACCCAATTGTATAGTTACCATGGGAACCCAATTAGAATAGATTGCTTTTTTTTTTTTTTTTGTCTTTCATCTTGACCAAAAATCTGATGTATTTTAAATGTTTTCATATGGAATTGTCTTCACATACTGACTTGCTGTGACAGAGGATCCCCGCCCTCCCATCCAAGCTGTAATGGTGTAAGGGTCTCCAGTGGAGCTTAATGAGGAAGTCTCCTGGGGAGACTTAATCAGATTTTTGTAGAGAAGTTTGTACAGGTGGAGTTGGTGGAGGAGATTGTTGTGCTGTCATGTGCTGTCGAGTCGGTTCCTACTCGTAGTGACCCCGTGTAGAACAGTGAAACACCGCCAGGTCCTGTCCCATCCTCAAAATCATTGCTGTGTTTGAGCCTGTTGTTGCAGCCACTGTGTCAGTCCATCTCCTTGAGGGTCTTCCTCTTTTTCGCCGACTCTGTACTTTACCAAGTATGATGTCCTCCTCCAGGGACTGATCCCACCTGATAACATGTCCAAAGTATGTGAGACAAAGTCTCGCCATCCTCACTTCTAAGGAGCATTCTGGCTGTACTTCTTCCAAGACAGATTTGTTTGTTCTTGCAGTCCGTGGTATATTCAATATTCTTGGCCAGCACCATAATTCAAATGTGTCAGTTCTTCGGTGGTGGAAAGCAGTGAGAAAATATTGGAAAATGAACATTTTCCTGTAATGGTAGACAGAGACCCTCATGTTCATCCGGTTGCGTTCTGGACGCCAGCTTGAGAACATGGGTGTGCTCTTCTTTCTGAAGTTTGCCGCTGGCTAAGAGGACCTCAGACTCAGGGGTAGAGATAGCAGGTAGAGTGGGGGCAGGGACTCAGGACTCTCTCCTCTGTGCCAGTGGCTCTTACATGGTTTGGCCTCAGAGCCTTTTGCGCTCTTAAAACATATTGGGAATCCCAAAGAGCTTATGTAGATTTTAATCTATCAATATTTACCTTATTAGAAATTAACACTGAGGGATTTAAAGATGCTTATTAATTCATTTTAACAACAATAAATTGATTATATTTTAGCATAAATAGCATATTTTTCTGGAAAATAACTTTTTTCTACTAAAAACAATTAGTGAGATGAGTGATATTCGTTTGTACTTTTCTAATCTTATTTTCTTAAAAAAATAATTGTGGTAAAATATATATAACAGAATCTTTGCTGTTTTAACCATTTTTAAGTTTACAATTCAGTGACGTTAATTGCATTCACCATATTGTGCACCTTTCACCACTGTCTCGTTTCCAAAGGCTTTTCATCACCACAAACAGAAACTCAGTCCCCCTGAAGTAATAACCCCATTTCTCCGTCACCTCAGCCCCTGGTAACCACTCAGAAACTTTTGCCTCTGCATGTGCGCATGCTTGTTATTTCCTGTAGGTGGGATCATGTGGTGTTTGTCCTTTTGTGTCTGACTGCTCCCATTCAGCGTCATGTCTTCAGGGTCCGTCTACGTTACAGCGTGTGTGAGAACTTTGTGTCTCCTTATGGCTGAACGATATTCCGTTGTACGGATATACCACATTTTGTTTATCCATTCCTCAGTTGGACACTTGAGTTGTTTTCACCTTTTTGCTATTGTAAATATGCTACAATGAACACTGATGTACAAGTATCAGTTTGAGTCCCTACTTTCAAGTCTTTGGTGTATATACCTAGGAATGGAATTGGTGGGTCATATGGTAATTGTATGCTTAACTTTTCGAGGAACCTTCAAACGATTTTCCACAATAGCTGCACCATTTTCCATTCCCGCCAGCAATGCATGAAGGTTCCCATTTCTCCATATCCTCACCAAAACTTGTTATTTTCTGTTTTTTTCTGGTAATAGCCATTCTAGTGGGTATCTGGAAGTGGTTTCCCTAATGATTAATGACAGTGAGTATCTTTTCATATGCTTATGGGCCATTTGTTTATCTTCTTTGAAGAAATGTCTATTTAAGTCCTTTGTACATTTTTTAATTGGATTGTTAGTCTTTTCTTCTTGTTGAGTTGTAGGAATTCTTTATATATTCTGGATATTAAAACTATATCAGATATATGGTTCTTAAATATTTTCTCTCATTCTGTAGGTTTTCTCTTCATGCACAAAAGTGTTAAATTTTGGTGAAGTCCAGTTTATTTGTTCTTTTGTTGTTAGTGCTGTTGGTGTCCTATCTATGGATCCATTGTCAAAACAAGGTCTTGAAGCTTTGTTCCTGTGTTTTGTTCTAAGCGTTTCATGGTTCTCATTCTTACACTGATGTCATTGATCCATTTGAAGTCAATTTTCACGTGTGGTATAAGGTAGGGGTCCAGCTTCATTCTTTGCATGTGGAGATCCAGTTATACCAGCACCATTTGTTAAAGAGAGTATTCTTTCCCCATTGAATGGACTTGCACCCTTATTGAGAATCAGTTGGCCATAGGTGGATGGGTTTATTTCTGAACTCTCAATTCTATTCCATTGGTCTATGTACTGTTACAATACTGTTTTGATTACGATAGCATTTAGTAGTATGGTTTGAAAGTAGGAGTGTGAGTCCTCCTACTTTGTTCTTTTTCAAGATTGGTTTGACTCTTTGGGGCCCCTTACAATTCCATGTGAATTTGAGGATTAGCTTTTCTGTTTCTGTAAGAAGGGCCATTGGAATTTTGAGATGGATTGTGTTGAATCACTTTGTGTAGTATTAACACCTTAATAATATTAAGTGTTACAGTCCATAAACATGGGATGTCTTTCCATTTATTTGGGTCGTCTTTAATTTCTTTCAGTAATTCTTTCAGTGTACAAATCTTCCACTTCCCTGGTTAAATTTATTGCAAGGCATTTTATTTTTTAGATGCAATTGTAAATGGAATTGTTTTCTTAATTTCTTTTTCAGTTTGTTCATTGCTGGTGTGTAAGAACACAGCTGATTTTTGAGTATTGATTGCACCCTATGGCTTACTAGCTCTAGTGGCTTTCTTGTAGATCCTTTGGATTTTCTATATATAAGATCACGTTGTTTGTAAATATAGTTTTACTACTTTTCAGATTTGAATGCCTTTCAAATCTTTGTAATGTCTGGATTAATAGGAGACAGCTAGATCTTCATGTCTGCTTTTGCATTCAATCTGATTCAATGTGTCTGTTGCATTGTGGAATATGAAACCTTATCTGCATTCCATTAGAATCCATTGGTGTGTCTTCTTGTACTTTGAATGATTTTGTAACATCATTCATTGGTTCTTTGGGAAATACTGGTTCACTGTGTTATACAGGTCTTCCAAACGTTGACATGTTTCCTAGTACAATATTTAAAAAAATTGTAGTTGTTAATAGCATCACCTTTCTCATCAGAGAAGCCTCTTACTTAGTATTGGGAAGCTGTCAAGCTCGTGGTGATGGATCCAGATTTTTAAAGTTCTCATCTTCACTTGAAAGCTCTCACTTTATCATTAACAACAAATGCTGTCAGTTGTTTTACTTGCGGCAACAGACGCGCTTTGTTCATTTTTGAGAAAATGTCTGTCAGATACCCAAGTCTGAATAACAATAGTTTGTTAGTTGTTCATACAAGCAAAACGTTTGTCCTGTGACAAAATTAGTTAGTTCATCTCAAATCTCCAACAATCACGCCAGTGCTTTTCCTCCAGACAACTGCGATTCTTGAGCGTGCATGGGAAGTGCTATTAAAAAAGGGCAAGATTTAATGAAGTTAGTATTTTTTACTGCTTCATCAGGACATTCTTAAGTGAACTTGGCTTTTTTTTTTTTTTTTTGAGTGTTTGGCCGTGAAGCATACAAGGATTGTGTATCTTGGTGCCACTGTCTTGGTTCTTGCTAAGTCGTTTTACTTGCTGTTGCTTTTCGATTATGTTTTTCACCGTTAAGTGTGACGATAGCTGTAGGCTTTTGTAGATGGGCTTTGTCAGATTGAGGAAGTGTTTTTTCCTTTATGCTGTTAATATGGTGAATTATATGGATGGATTTTCATATGTTAAACCAATTTTGCATTCCTGGATAATCCCCGCTTGGTCTTGATGTGTTATTATTTTCATATATTGCTGGATTCAATTTGTTAATAATTTGGAGGATTTGCGTGTCTGCGTTCATGAAGGCTATCGATCCGTAGCTTTCTTTTCTTGAAGCATCTCTTTCTGGTATTGGCATCAGTGCAATCCTGGACTCATAAAACGAAGCCTCTTCTGTTTCCTGGAATTGGTTGTATAGTGTTGGTGTTGTTTCTCTAAATGCTTAGTAAGATTTACCATTTGGGATTTCCTTGGTAGTCAGAATATTATCTACAGATTTAATTTCTTTTAATAGCTGTAGGGCTGTTCAGGTCATTTATATCTTAAGTGACTTCGGTAATTTGTGTTTTTCAAGGAATTTGACCATTTCGTCTAAGTTGTTGAATTTTTGGCCTAAACTTATTTTAATATTCACTTATTAATCTTTTAGTGTCTGTAGGATTTTTAGTTATGTCCCTGCTTTTATTTCTGAGATTAGTAATTTGTATTTTCTCAGTCTGACTAAACGTTTATCCATTTTCTTTTCAGAGAACCAACTTTTGTAATCATTGGTTTTGTCCTTCCGCCCCACCCGTTTTCTATTTCATTGATTTCTGTTCTTTATTATTTCCTTCTTTTTGCTTGCTTTGGGTTTAATGTGCTTTCTGTTTGTAGTTTTGTAAGATGGACTCGTAGATCATTGAGTCCTTTCTTCTTTTCTCGCGTAAACATTTCATGCTAAAATTTTCCTCTGAGTACTGCTTTGGCTGCATCCCAGACTGAGGATGTTGTGCTTTCACTTTCATTCAGGATGATGTATTTTCTAGTTTCCCTTGTGATGTCTTCTTTGAGGCATGGTTTCTGTAGAAGTATGTCACTTCATTTCCAAGTATTTGGAGATTTTCCCGGTATTTTCTGATACTGAGCTCTAATTAAATTAACTTGTGGTCTGCCTTGGTGGATGCTTTTATGCATTTGAAAAAAAAAGTGTATTCTGCAGTTCTTGGGTGGAGTGTTCTTTTAATGTCAGTTAGCTCAGGTTGGCTGATACTGTTCTTCAAGTCGTCTGTATCCTTACTGATTTTCTGTCCTCTTGTTCTGTAAGTTTTTAGGAGAGGAGTGCGGAAATCTCCCACTATAATTGTGGGTTTGTTAATTTCCCCTTTTGGTTCTACCAGTTCTTGCTTCTACTCTTTCAAACTCTATTATTAGGTGCATACCCCTTTAGAATTCTGGGTAAAGTAACCCTTTTCCCCTTATGAAATGTTCCTCTTTAACCTTGGTAATATTCCTTGTTTTACAATTATTTCTGTTTTATTAATACAGCCACTTCAGTTTTCTTTTGGTTAGTGTTTATATGGCAAATGTTTTTCCATTCTTTTATTTTTAGCCTATCTTTGCCATTATATTTAAAGTGTGTTTCTTACAGATAGCATACAGTTGGGTCTTGCTTTTTTTAAAAAAAAAATCTAATATGACAATATCTTTTTAAAAACTATACTGTTTAGACTATTTACATTTAATGCAATTATTAGTATGACTGAATTTAAATGTATCATCTTGCTGTTTGTTTTCTGTCTGTTCTTTTTGTACTTCAGTCATTTTCCCCTTTGTCCTGCCTCCTTTTGGATGGTTTGAGTGTTTTTTATGATTGATTCCAACTTTAAATTTTATTTATAGTATTGGCTTATTAGCTATCTTTCTTTCTCTTTATTGATTGCTTTAGGGTGTATAAAACACATATTTAACTTATTGCCTACCTTCAAATAATATTATACCACTTCACGTACAGTGTGTTGTTGTTACTAGGTGCCGTCGAGTTGATTCAGGCTCATAGCCACCCCGTGCGCAACGGAACGAAACACTGCCCGGTTCTGCGCCGTCCTCACGATCGTTGCTGTGCTTGAGCCCACTGTTGCAGCCAGTGTGTCAGTCCATCTCGTTGAGGGTCTCCCTCTTTTTCGCTGATCCTCTACTTTACCGAGTATGATGTCCTTCTCCAGGGACCGATCCTTCCTGATAATATGTCCAAAGTATGTGAGATGTAGTCTCACCATCCTTGCTTCTAAGGAGCATTCTAGTTGTACTTCCAAGACAGATTTGTTAGTTCTTTTGGCGGTCCGTGGTATATTCAATATTCTTCACCAACACCACAGTTCAAAGGTGTCAATTCTTCTTCAGTCTTCCTTATTTATTGTCCAGCTTTCACATGCATATGAGGTGATTGAAAACACCATGGCTTGGGTCAGGGGCATCTTAGTCCTCAAGGTGACGTCTTTGCTTTTCAGCACTTTAAGGAGATCTTTTACAGCCAGTTTGCTCAGTGCAGTGCGTCTTTTGATTCTTGACTACTGCTTCCATGGGCATTGATTGTGGATCTAACTAAAATGAAATCCTTGACAACCTCGATCTTTTCTCTCCTATCATAATGTTGCTTATTGGTCCAGTTTGTGAGGATTTTTGTTTTCTTTGCGGTGTAATCCATACTGAAGGCTGTGGTCTTAGATCTTCATCAGTAAGTGCTTCAAGTTCTCTTCGCTTTTATCAAGGAAGGTTGTGTCATATGCATAACGCATGTTGTTAATGAGTCTTGCTCCTGTCCTGATGCCCCGTTCTTCTTCGTGTAATGCACCTTCTTGGATTATTTGCCCAGCATACAGATTGAATAAGTATGATCAAAGGATACAACCCTGACGCACACCTTTCCTGACTTTAAACCACGCAGTATCACCTTGTTCTGTTAGAACAACTGCCTCTTGATTAATGTACAGATTCCTCATAAGCACAATTAAGTTTGCTGGACTTCCCATTCTCTGCAGTGTTATCCATAATTTGTTTATGATCCACACAGTCAAATGCCTTTGCATAGTCAATAAAACACAGGTAAACATCTTTTTGGTATTCTCAGCTTACAGCCAGGATCCATCTGACATCAGCAATGATATCCCTGGTTCCACGTCCTCTTCTAAATCCGGCTTGAATTTCTGGCAGCTCCCTGTTGATACACTGCTGCAGCCGCTTTCAAATGATCTTCAGCAAAATTATGCTGGCATGTGATATTAATGATTTGTTCGATAATGCCCTCATTCAGTTGGATCACTTTCCTTGGGAATGGGCATAAATACAGATCTCTTCCAGTTGGTTGGCCAGGTAATTAACTGTCTTCCAGATTTCTTGGTGTAGATGAGTGAGCACTTCCAGTGCTTCATCCGTTTGTTGAAACATCCCAGTTGATATTCTGTCAGTTCCCAGAGCCTTGTTTTTCACCAAAGGCTTCAGTGCAGCTTGGACTTCTTCCTTCAGTACCATCAGTTCTTGATCATATGTTACCTCTAGAAATGGTTGAACGTCGACCAGTTCTTTTTGGTATAGTGACTGTGTGTGACTTCTATCTTCTTTTGATGCTGCCTGTGCTGTTTAATATTTTCCCCACAGAACCCTTTAGTATCGCAACTCAAGGCTTGAAGTTTTTCTTCAAATCTTTTGGCTTGAGAAATGCTGAGCGCGTCCTTCCCTTTGCCCATTTCATCAAAATACTTAACGGTGTAGGAACCTTAGAACAGTTTACTTCAACTTCTTTTGTCCCATTTTTTTTGTGATATTCATTATTTACATTTTACTTCTACATATACTCAAAGCTCCACAACATATTGTCATTATTGTTGTTGTATGCTGCCAGTTATCTTTTAGCTAGATAAAAATAGAAAAAGTCAGCTTTTTATGTGCATGTATACCATTTTTTTGGTGCTCTTCATTCCTTTGATAGATCCTCATTTCTATGTGGTATCCTTTTTTGTTTTTAATGTGTAAAGAACTTCCACGAACATTTTTTGTGTGTTAGTCTGCTCGTGTATGAGTAAGTCCCCTTTTTAAAAAAAACCTTATTTTACCTTTATGCTTGAAAGATCTTTTGCTTCTTATAGAATTCTAGGTTGACAGTTTTTTTGTTTTTTGTTTTGGCTTTTCTTGGGCTTTAAAGAGGTTCCACTGGATCTTGGCTGGCATAGTCTCTGTTGACAAGTTTGTTGTCATTTTTTTCCTCCCTCTGTAGGTAACATGTTTTTTTCCCTTCCCCTGTGGCCACTTTTAAGGTTTTCTCTTTATCACTTGTTTTCAACAATTTGATGATGGTGTGCTGTGGTGTAGTTCTCTTTATGTTTGATTTGCTTGGGTTTCGTTGAGCTTCTTGCATCTGTGGGTATAGATTTTTCATCACATTCAAGAAAATATCAATCAGTATTTCTTCAAATATTTTTTGCCCCTCTTCCTTTTGCTGGCTCTGATTGCATGTGTGTTAGACTGCCTGTTATTGTCCATCATCACAATGATGTTCTGTTCATTTTTTTCAGTCTTTCTTTTATGGTCCTGGATAGTTTCCAAAACCTTGTCTTCAGATGTGTTTCTTACGATGTATCTAATACATTAACCCCATCAGGTGTATTTTGCACTTTAGATACTGTATTTTTCATGTAAGTTCCCTGTGTGCCTTTTTTTATATTGTCCATTTCTCTCATCGTGTTCATCTTCCCCCACCTTCTTGAATATGTGGAACATACTCATAATGGCTGCTTTAATGGCGTTGTGTTTCCTTGTTCAGTCAACTCTGCCATTTCTGGGTTTAGTTCTATTGAATGGTTTTTCTTCTCGTTGTGAGTTATAGTTCCCTGCTTCTTTGTATGCATGTTAATTTTTAATTGGATGCAGGACATTGTGGATTTTGATGTTGAGTGCTAGATTGTGTTGTATTTTTACAAAGAATTTTGGACTTTGTTCTGGCGCAGGAAAACTTGGAATAATTGGCTCCTTTGGAGACTTGCATTAAGCTTCGTTAGGGTGGATCCAAAAGAGGGTTTAGTCAAGGGATAATATTCCCTTAGTACTAAGGCAGTCTCCCTCCTGAGATCTTTATCTGTTGAGTGTTGTATTATGAGGTATTTCCAGTGTCACTAATGAGAACATGAACTGTTCCCAGCTTTTTTTTTTTTTTAATTGTACTTCAGGTGAAGGTTTACAGAGCAAACAGTTTCTCATTAAACAGTAGTACACATATTGTTTTATGACATTGGTTAACAACTCCACGACATGTCAACCCTCTCCCTTCTCGACCTTTTTTTTTTTTTTGGTGAAAATGTACATAGCCAAAGATACACCATTTCAAAAATTTCTACATGCACCATTGAGTGACATCAACTGTGCTCTTCCATGTTCCCAGCTTTCTGTGAGCTTCAGGAATTACTTGGCCTGGTGCTTTCTGGTGGTCTTTCTTTGATCTCAGGTAGTTTCTTCTCAGGTGTCTGTTGCTCAGTAATTAAAGACTCAAGGGGATTCTTTTGCCAATTTCTGGAGCTCTCTCTCTCGGAGTAGGCCCCTCGTCTTTGGTACCCTGCCTGCTTCGGCCTCTCTGAACTCTGATCTTTGTCTCCTAAATTTAGGGAGAGTACTGGGCTTAGTTTGGGTTCTTCCTCCTCTGTGAGGCCTAGAAACTCCCTTGGGCTGTGTGCTGGGGTAGTTGTAGGCTCACCTTGCTTCCTTTCTCTCAGGGACTATAGTCCTGTGCTGCCTGTTGTCCAATGTTTTGGAAACTGTTGTTTCATATAATTTATTATTTTGTTTTAGTTGTTTAAGACAGCAGTCTCAATTTAACTCCTGTTACTCCGTCAGGGCTCGAAGTGTGATACCCCACATGTTTGGATCTGAATTAACAAAAGGAACACGAGTTTTGTTTAAAGTGGACCAAGACTGCTCACGTTACAAGAAAATCTTCTGAGCCCCAACAGTAAGCATTTTCTTGGAAGGGAGCAGACAAAAAGCTTCATTGACTATTTTTTAATGATGTTTAATTTATTTATTATGATCCACCACGAATTTAAAGAACAACACATTTCAAGGATGTTTAAAGATTTTTTATCTTTCTTGGGCTTTATTATAGGTAGTTTTTTTTTTTGGTGACTGAAACAGAGTGAAAGAAGAAAACTAATTTACCTTCTAAATTTAGGCACAATTTTACCTAAATGAAATTTTGCATTTCCTGTATACATTTTTGGAGCCCTGGTGGCACAGTAGTTAAGAGCTGTGGCTGCTAACAAAAAGGTCGGCAGTTCGAATCCACCAGCTGCTTCTTGGAAACCCCGTTGGGCAGTTCTTCTCTGTCCTGTAGGGTCACTATGAGTCAGAAATGACTCAACAGCAGTGGGTTCTTGGGTTTTACATGCCTTTTGGTCGTTCAGCTCCGATAGTCTTTCCTTCCCCTTCCTGTTGTTTTTGGGGTTCCTAGGCCTGCTGTTTGTTTCCTTCCCTCTACCCTTGACTGATTGGCAGAATAAAGTGGTGGCTTAGTGGAGACTGAGTCAGGCTGGGTGGGTTGCAGTCCTTCCTCTATCATTTATTTTTGTGATCTTGAAAAAGTTACTTCAGAACTTGCTGTGCTTCAGTTTCCCCATA
This sequence comes from Dugong dugon, assembly GCA_030035585.1. Classification (NCBI taxonomy): domain Eukaryota; kingdom Metazoa; phylum Chordata; class Mammalia; order Sirenia; family Dugongidae; genus Dugong; species Dugong dugon. The sequence continues at coordinate 80,506,470 of CM057475.1, forward strand.
TGCAAAATTGAAATAGCAATGATACTATTTCCTGATTCTTATGAGCATTAAGTGAGCTGATACCCGTAAAGCGTCCTGACTCCAAGTAGGTGCTCAATAAATGTTGTTGATGTTGTTCCTACAGTGTTGGGAAGCAGGCTGCCATTTCTGTTAATGTCTGTGAATATGGTGATATAAAACAGGCACCAGTGAAGGCCTGAGAGGTTTTATCTAAAGTTGTTAGATAAAATGTGGCCGAGCTGGATTCTGCCTCAGGCAGCCTGGCTCCAGGACTTACGACCCTGACTGTTTTGTATCCAGAGAGCCCGAGCTTCAGTACAGAGATGTACTGTTTAGTACGTGGCTTTTGTGACAGCTGTTTCGGCTGACAGTTTTTGTTTCTTTCCTGATTCTTGGCAGTACGTAGTTGGTCAAAGTTGCCAGAGAACCAGCTTTGCGTGCTGACCTTTTCTTTCCTTTTACTTTCTGTCTTTCTTTGTCCTTAAAAGTGTGTCTCCTGTAAATAATGTGTATACATTAAAAACCTATTGCCGTTGAGTCAGTTCTGACTCACAGAGACCCTGTAGGACAGAGTAGATCTGCCCCGTAGGGTTTACAGGGCTGTAATCTTTACAGAAGCAGACTACCACATCTTTCTCCTGTGGAGCAGCTGGTGGGTTCGAACCGCCAACCTTTCAGTTAGCAGCCAAGCACTTAACCACTGTGCCAACAGGGCTGTGAGCATTAGGCCCCCCTTTTGTGTATAGACAGATTACATACTTTCCCCTCTCCGTACTGTTTGGAAGGGGATACCACCTCCATGGGGAGAGGAATTTGCCTGAGGAAGACACTAAAAATGTAAAATAGGCTGAAATAAGGAAGAATAAAGGATTTTGTTGGAAATCAGCTTGTTTCATACTATTTAAGTAAAATAAGACAGGGCCGAAACCACACATCGATGCGTCTCTCAACGCTGTGCCATTTTCCTTTAACCAGGTCTTGAATTTTTGTCAGAATTAAAAATTTAAATTTTCAATTCAGTTTTCTGTTATGCATCATTGCTGTTTGTAGATGAGACTAATTTCCCTTTGAATTCATGATACAAATAAAGTAATTGAGAGTTATAGACCATCTGAGTGTAGGCAAAGTAAATGTACTTAATGCTGGAATCTGGCATCATTTTTCTCTGACTCTTAAGATACCTACTCAGTTAAAAGTGGGTTAAGTTATTTTAGAAACTGTAAATAGTCATTTGGGAAGGAGGTGCTTGGTTTTATTTGTTGTAATGGGGTACTTATTATAGTACCTTTGTACCCCATGGACCCCAAGCTTTTATAGGCCAAGCAGTAAGAGACATCCTCCGCTTGTCTTCACTGACCGTGACTCATTACAGATGATCAATGACCTCCTGGACTTTTAAATTCCTGTTTGTGTGCAGAGGAGAAAATCCTCCACTCTTTGATAGGCGATCCTCCAAAATTCTGGCCCCGTTTTATGTACTCCTAACCCGACACTGTATGGCATAGTCAGAGGGGGAGAAGTGATAAGGTGATGATGCTTTGCCTGTCAAATGTTTATGGAATCTGGTCTGTGGTAAGCTTATCTCTTCCAACCAGGATTCTTGTCCCCTTTTTTTTGGGAAAGCATCTCCACGTAGTGAAAATGGCATGGGAACGTCATCAGAATCGAAGTTCCTGCAGAAATAGCCCTGCATCTGGTTGGCACACAGACGGTAATGACATTCCCAAAGAATTCGCATGACAGAGTTTGCGCCTTCCCCAGTGTCCGGCGGGCTGGGGGCGGGTGGCAGCTGACAGGATGGACGCTGCCCTGCACACAGCCGTCTGCGGAGCTCGGAGGGCTGGGACGAGGTTTTGTTTGCCTTTTGGAGTCTCCCTTCTAATCTCATCCTCAGCTTTTTAAAAATAATTGGTCGTTTATTTCTTTGAGATCCAGCGTTGTTGCAAACCGTGTTTACCAATATTTACGGAGACGCAGATGCCTGGGGCTGCCCTGGTCACTCAGTCTTCCTCCAGCCCCTCCAGAAGCCAGTCTCAGGCCTGCCTCAGGGCTGCCCGCTTCCTCGGAGCCTCTTTATATGACCAGTAACAATAAGGATGTTTAAAAATGTATGAAAGTTTAATGAATGGCCAGTGAGAAGAGAGGACAACTTTTATAACAAGATTAATACCTTGGCTCAAGGGGCATAACATTTTAGTAAAATCAAAATTTGTATAGTTATCCTAGCAGTGCCTTCACCTCCGGCTTCCATATAAAAATATCTAAATAAAATACCAGCCGCCATCTCTGGCCATTGTTTGCATCTGCCCGACCTGGAGCCTACTGGGGCGGGGATGTCTGGGCCAGGGTCCCCCAGGTCTCTGTCGCGTCAGCTTGTGCAGCTGAGGGGTCTAGGGAATGCATCGATGCCAGCTGTCTTTACAGTTGACATGTTTCTAGATGGTCTAGATGTTTCTGGGAAAAATGCAGGCAGAACTGCCCCAAAAGGTAGCTTTTTGTGTTGTTTTAAGTAAGCTCATACATACTCTCTACGTTTCCCTTTTCTAGTTACTACACTTTCAAAGAAGTCTTGATGTATTACTGTTATTTTCGCAAGAGTGGCCTATTGGGGTAAACGCTATGGAGAAAGTATTCTGAATGGTTTCTGATTTAAACAACAGGGAGCCTCATTTAGTCTAATTTCTAATGTGATATAAAGCTGCTGGCCAGCTGACACCAGTCTTAATTTATGATCTGTTTAACCTTTTTATATCCCAGCCACAACCTCCCCTCCCCAAGACGCGAATCTGTGTACCCACACATTTCAGGGGGAGCATGCAGTGGTAGACGGCGCTCTGAATTGTGGAGGATGAGGGAGGGGATTTCGTTGAGCACGTTGATGTGCGTGAGGCATCCTGTCCTGACTGCTGGTTCTGTGCTCCGTTAGCCGCTGGGGACTCTTCCAATCCAACTGAGTCCCATCTCCCAGCTTCTGAACTCCAGGTCGTTGGGTCAGAATAGATCCTGAAGGTACACAGGTGACAGTGGAGTGGCTTTCATTCTTTTTAACTTCTTACATTGAAATGATTTCAGACCTGCAGAAAAGTTGCAAAAAAAGCACAGAAAGTTTCGTTGACCATGGGGTCACCATGAGTTGGAGCCAACTCAGCAGCCGCTAACAACAGTGGTTTCGCCTGGTATTAACACCCTGCGTAACCACTGTTGTTCTTGTTGTTAGGTGTCGTCGAGTTGCTTCCAGCTCATAGCAACCCTGTGTACAGCAGACCGAAACACCGCCCAGTCCTGCGCCATCCTCACGCGTAACAACACTTGTGGTAACCACAGTACAATGATCAAAACCAGGGAATCAACACTGGTATAAAACTACACATCCTGTTTGAATGTCACAAGTTCAGACATCCAACCCAGGATCCCATGTGGCGTTCAGTTGTCATGGCTCCTTGGTCTCCTCTAACTCCTGATGGTTGCTGAGTCTTTCTTCCTGGGACCTTGTCTGTTTTGAAGAAACTGGTTGGTTATTTCGTAGAATGCCTCGTTTGGGTCTGCTGAGGTTGTCTCATGACTAGGCTAAGATTGTGGATGTTTGCACAGACGTGATCGCGTGCCCTTCTCAGAGCATCATATCGTGGGATACGTGAAGCTGGTATGTCGTATCGCTGGTTAGGTTGCAATCTGCTGGGTTTCTCCAACTATAAAGTTCTTGTTTTTCCCTTTCTAACTAATAAATATCTTGGGGAAGATTTTTGAGACCATGCAAATATCTCGGCTCTCCTTAGCCTTTTGCCCACTAATTTTAGTGTCTGTTACTAATTTACAGCCTGTTAATGAATCTTGCCTGCAACAATTTCTACTGTGTCATTTGCTTGATACGTATTTTTCTCATTCCTTCTCAATTTACTATATGGGATTCATCTATAAGGAAGAGCTGTCCCTTCTCCTCTACTTACTTATTCAGTGAACCACTTACATCAGCATGGGCTCATGGATATTTATCCTGTTTTATGGGTATCGTCTGATACTGTCATTATCTTATTTTGTTATTCAGATAACTCCATCTTTGTCCATTGGGAACGCCTTGTGGTTGGTTCCATCCTTTTTGTAACACTTCCTTTTGTTCTGGCACCACAGTGTAATCCAGACTTGTCTTTTCCCTGCCCCAGCCCTGGACTCAGTCACTTCTCCCAGGAGGCCTGGTTCCTTTTGCTGGGGAATGATATTTAGAAATCAAGATCTGGCCGCTGGCTGTGTTCATTGCTACTGGTGGGTTACTGCTTCTATCTCCCCTCAGTAGACAGAGGAAATATATGTATGTGTACTGTTATAGATTGAATTGTGTCCCCCCAAAATGTGTGTCGTTTTGGCTAGGACATGATTCCAAGTATTGTGTGATTGTCATCTGATGTGATTTTCCTACGTATTGTAAATTCTATCTCTATGATATTAATGAGGCAGAATTAGAGGCAGTTATGTTAATGAGGCAGGACTCAATCTACAAGATTAGGTTGTATCTTAAGCAGTCTCTTTTGAGATAGAAAAGAGAAAAGTGAGCAGAGAGACGGGGGGATCTCAATACCACCAAGCAAGAAGAGCCAGGAGCATACGTCCTTTGGATCTGGGGTCTCTGCACTGGAAGTTCCTAGACCAGGGGAAGATTGATGACAAGGACCATCCCCCCAGAGCCGACAGAGAGAGAACCTTCCCATGGAGCTGTCACCCTGAATTCGGACTTCTAGCCTCCTAAACTGTGAGAGAATAAATTTCTGTTTATTAAAGCCATCCACTTACGGTATTTCTGTTATAGCAGCACTAGATAGCTAAGACATGTACCGACCCATGCATCTATAGTTCTGTATCTGTCTGTGTACGTCTTAAAGACCATGTGTTTTATACTGACACCTCCAATTCGAATCCAGCAAAACAGGTTTCACTCTAGCCCCCACTGTTTCCTGACTGTGAACTTCCTTCTCTGACAACGAGAAACCTTGCTTTCATATCTACAATATGCTTGCTCATGTAAGGGCTTCTTTTAAACATACTCTAGTAAACCCTGTGTCATTGTATTGCCATCACCAGGTGCAGCTGAGGCCTGGTAGGCTAAGCCCTGCTTGTGAAGGAGGGTGCTTCATGGGCTTACTTGAAAAAACTTTAATCTGCAGGATTCTGGTTCTAGCTATGCGTGTAAACATGGTTAGCAACACAGGGCTGATGTTGTGGACCAGTAGAGACCGAAAATAAAATCATTGTTTCAAAACATCTGGCATGTATCCAAATAGAGGTACCAGCTAATTAGCTTATTCTTAAACATCCAAATGTTGCCTGTGGAGAAGAAATAAAAATAAACCAATGAAGGTCCTCTAATGTTATTTTATGTGAAGAATAATAATCACTTTTCATAGCATTCTCAACCAATTTGGGTATTTTTCTTCTTTTTTCTCTAACTCATTTTCTTTTTTTCATTTTTGTGCAGTTGGTACTTTTTACCTACACGCAGATTTTCATTTGTTATGATTCCCTCTTTTCTTTGTTGTAAAAGAAATATTGAAAATTCACTAAACATTAAACTCTTTAAGAGGTCTGGTTATATTATATCAGGGGTCTATAGAGTGATCATACTCAGAGGCATGGCCAGGTCAGAGTTGTATGGTGTTATGTATCTTTATGGATACTGTGTTATGTCGGCTCTTACCACCAGGCTCACATTTCATAGTTGTTTTTTTTTTATTTGAATTGGGTTTGCTGGTGGCAGAGACTTTAAAACTAAGCTGATGGAAATACGAACTGATTATTATTAATTGTATCAGATGAAGATTGGAAATTTTGGTCACTCTTATGAAATGACTAAATCTTACTTTAGGAAGAGAGAGGATATGAACAGTTAAAAAAAAAAGTGGAGTTCACTGTCCTGAAATTTGACTTTAACCAGTGTCAGTTGCTGTTGAGTCAATTCCAACTCATGGCGACCCCATGTGTGTCAGAGTAGAACTGTTCTCCTTAGGGTTTTCAGTGGCTGATTTTTCGGAAGTAGATTGCCGAACCTTTCTTCTAAGGCACCTCTGTGTGGACTCAAACCTCCAACCTTTTGGTTAGTAGCTGAGCACATTAACCATTTGCATTATCCAGGGACTCCATTAATAGGTTAGGTGTTCCCTAATGCATTCTTTCTTAAATATATTCTTAAATATACCTTCAATTTCCTTATACTCTCTTTAGCACAAACCTTTGTCTATGGACCAATATTACAAATCTTGGGATGGGGGCAAGGCATGCAAGATTGAATTTTTTAAACTTCCCAAACAATGTGGGGGAATCCCAATGGCACATTTGTTCAGAGAAGGACTAGTTATTGCTAGTTTTGGCACTCAGAGAATTTAGATTAGTGCCCGGTGTCACGGATTAAATTGTCTTTCTCCAAAATGTGTGTCAACTTGGCTAGTCTATGATTCCCAGTATTGTGTGATTGTCCACCATTTTGTGGTGATGTGATTTTTCTATGTGTTGTAAATCCTACCTCTATGATGTTAATGAGGTGGGATAGGTGGCAGTTATGTTAATGAGGCAAGACTCAATCTACAAGACTAAACTGTGTCTTAAGCCAGTCTCTTTTGAGATATAAAAGAGAAAAGCGAGCAGAGAGACATGAGGACCTCATACCGCCAAGAAACAAGAGCCAGGAGAAGAGCGTGTCCTTTGGACCCAGGGTCTCTGTGCTGAGAAGCTCCTAGACCAGGGCAATATTGATGACAAGGACCTTCCTCCAGAGCTGACAGAGAAAACCTTCCCCTAGAGCTGATGCCCTGAATTTGAACTTGTAGCCTCCTAGACTATGAGAGGGTAAATTTCTCTTGCTTAAAGCCATCCACTTGTGGTATTTCTGTTAGAGCAGCACTAGATGACTAAGACAACCAGGAAGCCATTTCTCTGGAGGCTGTCTCTTAGAGCATCTTCAGGTCACAGAAGAGCATGGTTGATAGGCTGGGCTCTGGAGGCAGAATCCTTGGGTTTGATTTTGGGCTTCCACAGCTTACTAGAGATGTGACCTGCTCTGTGCCAGTTTCCTCATCTGTAATGTGGGGTAACAATCCCTTCTTCTTCACTGGTTTATTGTGAGGATTAACATTATTAATACTCTAAATATTAGCTAACAGGTAGTCCCCAACTTACGATGAGCTTCCATTCTGACGACTCCATTGTAAGTCGGTTTTGACATAAGTCAGATACCCAATTTTTTTAGTTTTCTTTATAATTGCCTTTTATTATCTGTGTTTTTATCATAACACTGAACATCTGTGAGTGAACATCTGAAAATGATAACATCAGGAACTTATGTGCTACAGCATTGTATGTAGTACATATTAGTAATGATAAGATGTTCAAAAAAAAAAAAAAAACAGTCATAAGCGCAGTTTGTCATAACTCAAATATGTCGTAAGTCAAGGACGACCTACGTCGCCTGTCGGGATTCAGTGTTACCATGGCACACGGTTTGGTGTCGGATTAGCTTGATGCCTATTTCGTTGTCAGCTATATCCTCTAAATCTAAGCCCGCCTGTTGCCATCAAGCCAATTCTGACTCCTAGTGACCCTATAGGACAGGGTAGAACTGCCCTCATAGGGTTTTGGTATATCTTCACGGAAGCAGACTGCCTGCCACATCTTTCTCCTGCAGAGTGGCTGGTGGATTGGAACCACCAGCCTTTCAGTTAGCTGCCAAGGTCTTCACCACGGCACCACCAGGGCTCCTTGAATATCAGATCTGGGCAGACTTACAGAAATAAACTGAAGCCAAAAGATGTAGCTCAGTGGCTTTGGGTTGGTTGCTTCCTGGAGTCAGAGACAGAGACAGGACTGCAGCCTGGGCCCAGATGGTTTCATAAAAGAGGCCCTAGTCGTTTTCTTGGATCGAAATCTTTGCATATATTTTTTTCTTGGCCTTACCTCAGCTGGTGACTGTTGGCTTGGCTGATTTCCTACCGACGTTCTTCTAAACACCAGTGACTTTTGGGTGGGATTTGCCCGTGTACTCCTTGGTTCAGAGTTGCTGGCTTGAACACCCTTAGATAGGTCCTGCCCTTGTCTTGGGGAAGAACTGAAATCAAACCGTTTGCCATTGAGTCAGCTCTGACTCATACGATCCCATGTGTGTCATAGTAGAGCTGTGCTCCAGGGGGTTTTCATGGCTGTGACCTTTCAGGAAGGGCACCTTCTCTTTCTCTAGGTTGGAGAGTGGGTCTTACCTCTGGTGAGGAGGAACAGCCAGTTATCCATTCCAAGACTGAGAAAGTCTTTATTCCCTTGGAAAACAGAGGGTCTGTTTTGGAATCGTTTGGAAAAAGTGGTTAGGGTGGCCTACGGGGTAACTTAATGAGTTTTCAGTAACATATGGAATTTTAATTTTGTCTTTTTTTTTTTTTTTGTGGTGGTTACTCCTTTTAGCCACGTGGGTTTACTCAGTTAGTGATATACCAACCAGCCTTTTACCACCCCATTTTCCGATGTTCACGTTTCTATTTACCACGGAGATAAACCATCATGGATTCCCCTTCCATTGGCGCACTTGTTGGCAGATGGTATTTTTACTTGTATGACCACCCTGCTCATTGCTGCCTTTCTGAGGACTTTAAATACATTTCTGGTCCAGTAATAACTTACCTTAAAGTAAGCTTAGAGTCTGTAGCATTTATATATCTGGTAGACATAGTGCTCAGCAGTATTTCAGTCTCCTGCCTTCCTGGGTCTGCAGGAGAGCCCAGGACTCCCTCCCACTCAGGCTGGGGGTGGTCCTGTGATGTTCTGGCAAATAAAACGTGAGCTGAAATGACAGGTGGAACCCCTGGGTAGACACATTTAAGTTCCAGTGCATGGTTGTCCCTCTTCCCTTCCTTGTTGGGCACCGTGCCTGTAAGGAGGTAGAGTTGCCATGATGGAAGCCCCCTCTTCTGCATTCAGCACCCCATGAAGCTCCTGCTCTGGACAGGAACCCGGACCTGCGGTGACGGTGGTGGTTGTTACCGTGAAGCTCCTGCTCTGGACAGGAACCCGGACCTGTGGTGAGGTGGTGGTTGTTACCGTGAAGCTCCTGCTCTGGACGGGAGCCCGGACCTGCGGTGATGGTGGTGGTTGTTACCGTGAAGCTCCTGCTCTGGACAGGAACCCGGACCTGCGGTGACGGTGGTGGTTGTTACCTCTGGACAGGAACCCGACCTGCAGTGATGGTGGTGGTGTTACTGCAGAGTCACCAAGCCCAAGCTGACTAACACAGTGTGGGCCGTCTGCATCGGGGAGGTAGCTCAGAATCGTGGTGAGAGCCTAGGCTTTGAAGAATGTGGGGCTTGACCTTGAAAACCGACCCGCCACTTGTGTGTGGTGTCCTTGGGCTCCTTAGCGCTCTCTGTTTTCTTATCCACACATAATTTGATCTACCTCTTAGGTTTGTTACTGTGAGGAGTGAACGAGATAATGTATGTAAAGCACCTGGCCCAGGGCCAGGCAAGTGTAGCTAATACATTTAGTCCCTACCCAGCTGGACCCTTTAACAGCCTGTTGGCAGGACACTGTCTCCTTACAGGTGCAGAAGGGAATAAATGATCACATGGTTATTTTATTTGCCTTATGAAAAAAGATAAGGATAATATACATCAGAGGTGGGAGGTGGTAGTCTGTCCTTAAAGAGAGCCGTAGCTGACACCTGAGGCGATATTTTTCACGTCACTGTGGGTGATTGGGGACAGGGACGCCTCCCTTCCCAGCGGCCTATGAAGCTTGTGCCCTGTCCCATGTAATTAACTTAGGGAAAATCACATTGTGGGGACTCGGTTATTTCGCCCCTTATTCATGTCCTTAAAATCAAGTTAAATTTTTTTTTTTTTTTTTCAGCAATAACTTTTGAAGAACGTGGGGAGCAGAGAACAAAGTGTAGAGACTCAGTAACAAGCCGCCTGTGTCGGGTCTTCAAGATGATCCGCACAAACTGAATAGAGACAGCCGGTTTTCAGAGCAGCCTCACCCAGACATGACATAAAAATGCATGCAGTCTGGAAAGGTGCTTTTTCTTTCTATGGCTCTGCTCCATATTTCATTTATATTTAAAACGGAGTTGACGAATATGAATACAGATACTTAGAGTTACTGTAAAGTCATATGTTTATGTGCGATGTCTGGTTCCTTTACCATCTCTTACAGTTTGAAAGGGAGAAGCAGTTAATGGTTTTGCCCACACTACTTGGATTTCTTTCTTTGTTTTTATTATTATGCTCCAGCTTGTATTCTTCAGGTGTGTGGCTATTTTAGTATTATGAAGAATGATAGATGATGCAGGAAAGTTTCTGCGGAAGCACTTCAGATATTGTGCAATGCACTTGGGGTTGGCTCCACTTGACTGATGCGTGATTTATCCAATGTCCCTGCCACTTTCGGAGATAAAGCTGCAGTTTTATCAAAAATGCCAGCAACTGTGATTTAGAATTTATAAACCTCCCTTTTCAAATAATTGCTCTGATGACTTTCTGCCTGGGCAATAAAATGATAAAGGTAATTGCACACAAATGTGAGATAGCACCAGAATACAATAAAATTAACCTGAATTAGCTTGACTTGTCGATGAGAAGTATTTATGAAATGGAGTCTTGCAATAAGGGAGTGTGGTATTATAGCTGGGAGGTGAGTTACCGCCTTAATGTAATATTCTTTAAATTTAAAAAAGAGACTTTCTTTTGAAGGTGATTGTGCTTTTGAAATTAAGTTGATGTGATTCTTGTAATTGGCAACAATAATGTGTTTTGAAGGTAATATCTTTTATTGTGTTATAGTTGCATTACCTTTTATTTAGCCTTTTCTTGCTTCAGCTTTTCAAATACTCAGGTAGAGGCCGACCTGGAATCCATCAGATCCACGGGGCTGGCATGTTGTATTCTCTCTTCAGCACGGTCCTTGTCTGAACGTTAACAGACTTTTGCTTTTTTCATGTTTGGTTAAATCAGTTCCACATCAAAGGCTAACTGTTATGGTCATTTAGTTTTTTAAAAGTTTCTTAGGGGTCCTTACAAGCGTGCTTTCTTTTCTTTTCTTTGCATATGTGCTAAGAATTTCACATTGTAGACTAATGGGTTTCAACAGTGTCAGCCCCAAGACCAACCAACCGGATGCTGCTGAGTCAATTCTGACTCATGGCGACCCTGTGTATTACGGAACAGAACTGCTCCATAGGGTCTTCTTGGCTGTAATCTTTACAGAAACAGATCGCCAGGCCTTTCTTCTGTGATGCCTCTAGGTGAGTTTGAATCACCAACCTTTAGGTTAGTAGCTGAGCGCAAACCGTTTGTGCCACCCAGGGACCTTCAACCCCAGTATCCCCATTTGAATGCCCGTGGTTGATGACGTTCTATTCACGACCCTGAAGTGAAATTCATGGATAGTATGTACCTATATATGCTATCTAAAACACAAACAAAACCGTGAAGTAAGGTGTGGCTAAAAGAGCACTGACTTACAGGAAAGTGTTGTGTATTTAGAATGTAAATGCTTGGGTGGCACTACACTGAAGGTCGTAATGAAGTAATCACATGTACGTACCTCGCAGACAGCAGCTCCAAGCAGTGATTGATACAGTTTTGCTTATTGGCGATTCGTGGTCCAGTCAGCATTGACACAAGGGGCGTGGTTTTTCCAAAATGGTGGACAACTGTTCATCAAGTTCCAAAGACGGTGAAGACCATCATTCCCTTGAGTTACAGGTAGTTTGCATTCCTGGAGAACCCGGGTGGAGTAAAACTGCAAAACAGATTCTGTGTTTGCATGTTGAATGGAGCGGTATTCTAGGTTCTGATTAATTTTAGACTTGCATGTGTTGCAGGACCTTTGGACGTCACGGAGGGAGGTCGGCTCTGTTGTTTGGGAGGGCCCCACATATTGCAGGACCCGTTACACCCTCAGTTTTGCCTGTTAAATGTTAATAGTTCCCACGATCATTGTGGCAACCAGAAAACACCTCCAAATTTCCAATACTTCCCAGCTGAGAATGACTAGAGAGGATTCTAACTATAGAACATCAGACACAAGCCAGGTTGTGGTCAGATCTGGAACTTCCCAAGCACACCAGTGGTGGGTACATATGCTGCCGTACACAGGACAGTAGAAAGCCTGAGGTACCTGTTTCCAAGTGGGTGGAAGAGAAATGCCCGCAAAGATGAGAGTCCAGTGGCTAGTTTTTTGATGTGCCATAATACCCTCCGCCACCGTTTGACCTGATTTTGTCTAATCTGGATTTGCGTGAGTATGGGTGTTTTTTGGTTTTTTTAGTTTTCATTTTTCCATCTAGCTCCATGGAAGGAATTTTGAAAGCTAAGGCAGACTTTAGAAGGTGCAGCAGACTTAAAACAGCAATATGTGTGTTTCCTACTGTTGATTTTGGGGGGATGCCACTGGTCTGTTGTTTTCCTGAAGAGAAAAAGATGTTGGGAGAGAATATGCCTAGAAAAATATAACCAGTGGGAATTTTTCCAGAAAGAAGTGGAAGCTAGAAGATTCAAATGGAATAATGGACGTAGTGGTAGATAAACCACCTCTAGTAGGTGCTTGCTTTGTATTTGCTAGTCTATGGATAATCTGTATCCTGTGACGATAGCCTTCTTAGACTCTTTTGGTTTAGTTAAAAATGAAAACAGTGTAACAAAAAACAGGCTTTGTGATTAACCTCGCCTGTGTTTATATGTTCAAATGTAGGCTTGCCTTTCCTACTAAGGTATCAAGTATCAGGCACTGTGTTCTGATATGATGCGTTCAGATTGTGTTGTTGGCAAAGAATATCGAACATACCACGGACTGCCAGAAGAAGCAACAAATCAGCCTTAGAAGAAACACAGCCAGGACGTTTCTTAGAAGCGAGGAGGATGAGATTTTGGCCCGCTTACCTTGCATGTCATCAGGAAAGACCAGCTGCTAGAAAAGGATGTCGTGTTTGGTAGAAGGTCAGCGAAAACGAGGGCATTGAGTTGGACTGACACAAAACAGTGGCCTCAAACATACCAGTGATCATGAAGCTGGCACAGGACCAGGCAGTGTTTTGTTCTGTTGAGCCCGACCCCAGCAGAGACTACACAGCATCAGCTAACTACAAAGCAGCTTCACACAGGAGCTTGCTGGCGTAGACGGGCGGGGGTGTCCACTTGCCGGCATAGACAGGTTCGCTCAGCGTTTCTTCTCTCTGCCTTGCACATCCTCCCTTCTGCTTAGAAACTCCTCTCAGTTGGCCCCCTTGAGCTCCACCCACCCCTCACAGCTTTCCTCCTCCAGTGAGCTTTCCTTGGTCCGTGAATTTGCAGATCTTGTTCTTCGGGAACCTTCTCTGCATTTCTTTCTCCGTGTCTCTCATAGAGCAGCGTCATATAGTTATGCTCTGGGATGTGACTCTGAGGCTGTAGACTGAATCAGGATCTGACCCTAACTCTGCCACTTAGTAGCTGTATGTACTCGGTCAGGTTGCTTAAAATCCCTGAAAGTCTCAGTTTCCCTCTCTCTAAAATGGCCATTCTAAGGCTGTCACAAGGAGCCCTGGTGGCACAAAGGTTAAGCACTCAGCTGCTAATGGAAAGGTTGACAGTTCAAACCCACCAGTGGTTCTGCAAGAGGAAGACCTAGCGATCTGCTCCCGTGAAGATTACAGCCTAGAAAACCCATGGGGCAGTTCTGCTCTGTCCTGCAGGGTTACTATGAGTCGAAGTCGAACCGACGGCAGCACCACCCATGGTGCCGCCACACTCCTAGGGTTACTTTGGAGCATTAGGTAAGACCATGCCATCCAAGCGTGAACATGGGACCTGCTGACACTCAGCCATCAGCAAAGATGACCTTGACTGCCAGCCCCTCCCAGGGTGGGCTTTACCATGCTGCCGTTTCTGCACTTAACCTGTGTCTTTGAGGGGAGCTCAGAAGACAAGGGGGCGCCGTGCTCCTCACTGTTTAATGTGTCGTTGTTGTTAGCTGCTGTTGAGTCAATTCCAGCTCATGGCGACCCACGTGTACAGAGTAGAACTGCTCCATAGGGTTTCAAGGCTATGACCTTTGAGTAGCAGATCACCAGGCCTGTCTTGTGGGGAGCCTCTGGGTGGATTCGAACCACCAGCCTTTTAGCTAGTACCCAAGCGCTTAGCCATTTGCGCCACTGAGGGACTCTGTTTAATGTGCTGTTGGGTATTAAGACCTCCCTCTAGGGCAGCTTGTGGATGGAGGATAAGGCTCTTGTGAAGAAGGCGTGGCCTGAAAATGCCACGGGTCTTGTTGTCTAAGTGAAGGTTGGGAGGAGGGCTGCCCAGGGCAGAGCCCCCACCCCCGTGCCCAGGCACAGGGGGCTCCTGGAGGGAAGTGGCCTGCCTTGAGGAAATCCGGGTTTCGGTGAGGATCCTATTGACTTGGAGACATGGAGCTCCCCAGGAATGAGCTTTTCCAGTAAATACAGAGCCCTGAGGTCAGGCACAATGTAAAGCAAGTTCTGCTAGAAGCCGGAGATAGGAATTTACAGCCTCGCTGTTGGGAAGCGAGCAGTGGGCCTCAGGTGAGTTGGCCAAAATGACAAATGGCTTCTGGTGCAACTTTTTTATTGTCGAGCTGCATGCCGTATTTCTTCCGACCGCTGCGGTGTTTGCCTGAGTTTTGATTGTGTTAGTTACCTGTAAGATGGAGAAGCCCCCAGTGCTCCAAACAGGTATGGGTCTGCTTTCAGCACCTTTTGTCTGCTAGTTTCAGACAAAGCGAGAGCTCTTCTTTTCATTCCGTCGCAGGTTTTTAGGGTTTGATCAGAGACAAAGCAGGTCCTAAACGGCTGGGCTCAGGACGATACGTTGAGTGCTTTGTAGGGGTGACACCTTCCGTTTGTGAGGTTTTTGGTTTGAGGGTGTCTACCATTCCCTCGCCTCTTCTCCCGAGAGCAGCTCCCCAGTTCCCTGGGGTTGGCGGTGGGCCCATAGAGCTTCTCAGCCTGAGTCTGTCCCAGCCCATTGTCTCAGGGACTTTGTAAGCGTCTCCAGTGGGCAGAGTTAGACTGTCTCCCGGATGACTCTGCCATGCCCCCTCCCAGCCCCATTCGCCTCTCCATGTCCTACTTGGAAAGCCCCGGCTGGGGGCTCTTGTTGTGTGTTGCCAGCCAGTCAGCACAACTCATGGTGACCCCACGTGCGACGGAAACACTGCCTGCCCTGCGCCATCTTCACGATCCTTGGTATGCTCAAGCCCACTGTTGCGGCCGCCATGTATTTTGAGTGTCTTCCAACCTAGGGGGCTCATCTGCTGGCACTATATTGGACAATATTTTGTTGTGAGCCAGAGGGTTTTCAATAGCTGATTTTCAAAAGTAGATCGCCAGGCCTATCTTCCTAGTCTGTCTTAGTCTGGAAGCTCCATTGAAACCTGCCCACCATGAATGATCCTGCTGGGATTTGAAATACTGGTGGCACAGCTTCCAGCATCACAGCAACACACAAACCACCACAGTACAACAGACTGACAGACGGGTGGTAGGACATAGAGAGTAGTCGCCCCATATATGATGACACATATGAAGCACTGTTCCTGGTCTGGCCTTAGGAGAACTGAAGGGGTCTGTTGGGCCAAGAGAGTCCAGGCCATAGCTCATGGAGGAAGGAGGGGAAAGAAATGTGGTGTGAAGCTCGGCTGCTAACCAAAAGGTCTGCCGTTCGAATCCACCTCCTTGGAAACCCTATGGGGCGTTCTCCTCTGTCCAGTAGGGGCACTGTGAGTTGGAATTGACTCGGCAGCAGCAAGTTTTTCTTTTTAAACGGGGGAAGGTGTTCTCCGGAAGTTAGTCTGGGTGATGGTCATTAAAATACCTTGTGGATCAGAAGATGAGAAAAGACTGGTTGTTTACTCTAGAAGAAGGCCGGGCACGTTGAGGTGAGTGGGTGCTGACCTTTCTGGCAGAGTGTAGACTTAGTTAACTTGAGAAGCGAAATTAAGTAGACTCGTCAGGGAACATTGCTCACTTGATTGAAAAAGGGATAGGTGTAGTATTTTCTGCTGTGAAAAAGGATTAGATATCGTTAATTGCTTATTTCAAAGAAATGTTCAATATGACGAAACCCGGTAAAATCCAATCATTTGACCGGTCATTTCAGGGAGGCGGCTCTGACAGGGTTGGATGTACGAACGCACCTGTGTCATTTCAGCGGGAGGCCAGGAGCGTGGGCATCGGTTCGCTCTCCGAGGGGTCTAGTTCTGTTTCCCTTTTGCGGTGGAATTTTGCCTTTCCTGTATGAGATGTTTATTACTGCTACCGGAAGGTGTCTGGAATATATATTGCTTTAAGCTGCGGGATAAACTTTACTCTCCTGATGGTTTAATTTTTATTGCGTTCCCACAGTGCGCCTCTGTTGTTCCGATGATACACATGACGGTGTCTGCCCCCTGAGACCACGCTCAAAATTGCATGTTCAGTGCACATCCCAGACCCAGCACTGCACGTCCGTTGGATTCTCTGATTCATTTTTGCTGGCTTTTTCTCATTTTGTCTGCCTAGGACATTAATATTTCTTTCTACGCTTTGTTATTTCTATAGAAAAAGGTTGTGTTTTACCAAGTAGAAAATATCTTACGGTAGCAATAGTTCATGATTTTAGTTGCAAGTTGCTTAAAATTGATAGGATGACTGAAGCTTCGGCCAAAATTCCGCTCTGAAAGCATTCAGAGGTGCTTGTGTTCTCCAGTTGGACCAGAGATGACTTTGGGAAAGGAATTCCACCCTGCCAGACAGTTTATTTCCCTGACTGTTGTCTCTGCAGCCTCTTCTCGGTTCTAGGGGATTATGGGATATAGAGTGTGCTTTGTTCGTTGATATCTGTACATATAATATTTTTAAAGAATTTAACTTTTGGGTATTAAAAAGCATCTCCTGGCCACTAGCTTTTGAGAAGGTCCCAAGAATTGTTGTGACATTAAATTACTTCACATCCAGCAATTAAGAAGAGCAGCAGGGCCTCTGGGTAGCCCAGGCTGAATAACTGTTTCCCAGATAATTGGTAGAATCCTTGTGCTTAGTGTCAGGAGGGAATTTAGAGGCCCTGGTGGCGCAGTGGTTAAGCGTTCTGCCTCCAGGTAAAAGGTCGGCGGTTGGACTCTGCCAGGTGCTTCTTGGAAACCTACGGGGCAGTTCTGCTCTGACCTGTAGGGACGCTATGAGTGGGAATTGACTTGACAGCAGCGGGGTGGGTGTTTTTGTTTTAGATCACCCACAGAATCCCTGGGCGGCACAGAGGTTATCACGCTCAACTACTAACCAAGAGATTGGAGGTTCAAGTCCACCCAGAGGCGCCTTGGAAGATAGACTTGATCTGTCTCTGAAAGGTGACAGCCTTGAACTCTGTGGAGCATTGTTCTCTTCACACGTAGGGTCACCATGAGCCAGAATTAACTCCGCGTAGAGTTCCTGAGTGGCACAAATGGTTCAATGCCCAGCTACTAGCTGGAAGGTTGACGGTTTGAACCCACCTAGAGGTACCTCGGAAGAAAGGTCTGGCGATCGGCTTCTGAGAGGTCACATTCTTGAAAACCTTGTGGGGCACAGTTCTCTGCACACATGGGGTTGCCATGAGTTGGAGTTGACTGGATGGCAGCGGGTTTTTTTGTTGTTTTAGCCTAACTCCATGTTGGCTCCCAGCATAAACTTCAGAGGAAGAGCTCAGGTCAGTTTTTATATGAGTTCTCTAAATATTTTATTGTAAGCTGATCCCTCCCCACCCCTCTTCCTGTTTTTTGAACATTGTGTTTTAGGTGAAAGTTTACACAGCAAATTAGTTTCCCATTCAACAGTTTGTACACAGTGTGTTCGTGACATTGGTTGCTATCCCCACAATGTGTGGGCACTCTCCCCATATCCACCCTGCCTTCCTCTTTCTGTCCCTCCAGTTTCCCTGCCCCTCCTTGCCTTCTCTTCTCTGCTTTTGGTTAAATGTTGCCTGTTTGGTTGTATAGTTGATTGTTCTAAGGAGCACATTCCTCACAGGTGTTACTGTTTATTTTATAGGCCAGTCTATTATTTGGCTGAAAGGTGACCTCCGGGAGTGACTTCAGTTCCAGGTTAAAAGGGTATCTTAGGGCGATAGTCTGAGGGGTTCTTCCAGTCTCTGTCAGCCCTGTAAGTCTGATCTTTTTCATGAATTTGCATTTTGTTCTACGTTTTTCTCCCATTATAACCGGGACCTTCTGTCATGTCCCTGGTCAGAGTGGTCCTCAGTGGTAGCCGGTCACCATCTAGTTCTTCTGGTGTCAGGCTAGAGGAGGCTGTGGTTCCTGTGGGCTGTTAGTCCTGTGGACTAATTGCTTCCTTGAGACTTTGGTTTCCTTCAGCATCTTGCTATAGTTATTGCTTCATCAAAGTTCCATCCAGTGGACCCCGGATCTTTCCGGCTTGGATGTCCGTTGCTAGAGGGAGGCCCCTTCCTGAGATTGTATCATAGGATTCGTTATAGAGGCGGCTAACACACAGGTGTGGCAGCCTCAGTGGGCTGGGTATTGCTGCGCAGAGGCAGGTCAGAGGAAGCAGGCTGCCTGGCCTCGTGACGTCCCCGGTGCCCGCACTGCCCCTGCCGGGTGTCTGCGGCTCACCTGGTGCAGCAGCTCCGGGTCCGTCCTGCCTTCCCCATGAGATGGGGTGTGGCTAATGCCACGTGCTGGGCCGGAACAGGCTGGGCTGGACCAGGAGGAGTTACTGGGGAGCGGACCACTCTCCCTTTCCTGGTGCTGGCGAAGAATTCCTCTTAAATTGAATCCACTACTTCAGACCTTCATCAAAGTAATTTTAATACAATGCTTGAATCAATAAGAAGCAGCCTGGGAAACAGCCCCCCCACCCCCCATCATAGTTTAGGAATTCAGGTCCTCTATTTCTTGCTTGTAATTAGCGTGAAGAAGCAACTTCCCTGATACTTGCTGATTTTTCTCCTTTTGGAAAGTTACGCAGACTTTTGCTATCATTTTGTGGGTCACTGGTATTATATACACCCAGAGCAGAAATGAGACTGAGCCACCACAGATAGTGGAGGCCTCTGGGGGCTTACATAGCACCCACATATAGAATCCAACTCATGGTGACCCCATGTGTGTGAGAGTAGACCTGCACTCCATGGGGTTTGCAGTGGCTGAGTTTTTAGAAATAGATCACCAGGCCTTTCTTCCGAGGTGCCTCTGGGTGGACTGGAACCTCCAACCTTTTGGTGAGGCGCCCAGAGCGTTAACCGTTTCATCACCCAGGCGTTCTAAAGATGGCAGAGGAATGCAATTTCCTTCGTTATGAAGTCTTCCATTTTCCTTTTGGAAGGATTTCACTCTGCTTACTCCTTTAATGGCTGAAAGATGTGAAGATACTTTGTTAATTTTAAAGTCCCAAAAACACGTGGGAAAAAATGCCAAAAGATGTATATTCCCACAGTTTGTGTTATATGAATCTGCATGCTTCCTAGAGGCTTTCTGCTGTCTGCTTTTGCCTGCACCCAGAGGGAGGACTGCACCGGGGGTTACCCCTTCCATGTTATCCAGGACACCCCACTCTGCACCCTGGCGACAGACAGGTCCCCGTTTCTTCTGTTACTTAAAGAATCTAACACCCTGTATTGTGATGTCATTTTTCTGTAAGCCCTGGACACAATAAATCATATTTTAATTGTAATTAAGACTTCGAGGTCGCTAGGCTGTCTTTGAGGGGAAGTGCCTGTCCTCTTTCCAGAAAGATAATTTATCATTAGAGTATATGGCTTTTGAAGAATTTACTGTAAGATAAAAGACTGGTATTTTATTCTTGCATTTATAAGTATTTAATCAAACAGGTAGTGCACTTTTGGTCTAGAAATATTGGCTGCAGCTGCTGCATTAGACTGAATTAGTGCTCGAGGAGTAAAAGGGACAGAATTATCCATTCAGGTTATCAGCCACTGATAGGTTTTGGGTGTGATGTGACTAATTTAGCCCATAGATGGGCCGGAGCCTGGGTCAGTCACTCCTTGTCTGTGTGGGTTTCGGCAGAGCTTGGCCTTGTCTGGAGGACCAGTCTGTCCCTTGAGGAGCTGCAGGAGCTTTTTAAAGAGCGGGTGCTGTCAAGGCCGGCTTGTTCACAGCCACTGGAGCGTGTCTGGAACATAAGGCTCTTCCATTCGGGACACTAAGCCATGAATCATCTGGCTGCCTCGCCCAGGAATCTCGGCAGCAGAAACATCTGAAATGAGCTGTGCGTTGGGTAGAGAGGACTTCGCTGCTGGCGTCCGTGCGGCCCAGACGTGCGTTTGTCACCTGCCTGGGGGTTGGTGGTAGGTCTGTGCCGCTTTGCATTGAAGGCCGGTAGGCATTGCTAAGCCAGTGCTTTAGAAAATTCGGAAACTTTTGTAGCCACACCTTTGCTGTGGTTGCGATGTAAAAGGACAAGGAGAGTGAGCATCTGTTGAATCAAAGTAGAGTCTAATGATGTGTTCCTTGGTGGGTGGGAGAGAGCGAACCGGGAGAACGTAGAGATGTTCTAATTGTTTGCGCGGCTCTTTAGGCCACGGGCTGACAGGCTTCATCTGTGAAGGCCCAGACGGTAAGTATTTTTCCCTTTGGGGGCTACATGGTCTCTGTGGAAACCACCCAGCCATGCCATTGTAGTGTGAAAGTAGCTGTAGACAGTATGGAGGTGAGTGTGCCAATAAAACTTTATTTATGCACACTGAAATCAGAATCTCATATCATTTCTGGGCGTCAGGAAATAGTTTTCTTTTGATTTTTTTATCCATCAAAAATGTAAAATCCTCAACATGGTGAACGTAATTAACGTCACTGAATTGTGCACGTAAAAATCGTTGAAGTGGCAAATACTTTGTTATAAATATCTCACTACAATAAAAATTAAAAAACAAACAAACATAGATTGGTAGGAGGGGCCTTGGACCGAGTTCAGAGGGTCAGCCTGTGTGCTGCAGAAGTTGCTGGGTCTGGAAGTCTGGAAAGGGGAGGGGGGCTGTAGGAGAAGAGCTGTCAAAATGCCAGGGAGCCTGCTGAGTCTGGGGGGTCCCACATTTTACGTAGATCTTCTTAGCATCGAGTACCGTGCAGTTTTGTGGAATGCTCCCAGGGAGTGTTGTGGAGTGGGGGCACCCCCCAGAGGTCCCGAGAAGGAGGGGCAGGCTGTGTCTGGACATGTGTCCCTGTGTGCATGGGGGTACTGGAGGCCTCCTTGTTGCAGGGGGCTTCCCACCTACATGTTCTGTGGTGGGGGGTCTTATTCCTGCCCATTTGCTGAAGGTCTCTGTGAGGAGGTCGGTGGGTGCCGGTTCTGGAATCTCCATCCAAAAGTCCTCACTGTTCTGCCTGAATCAGCACAAACAAGGATTTGGTCATTGAACCTGGAAACAGCATTGTCCTGACTGCCCGGTGTTGATTGTATCATCCACTGACTGATGTGACACAGATCCAGTAAGCACGTGCTTTTGATGTGCAGGTCTCTACGTGCACAGGTAGACAATGTTATTACCTGTTTGTGCCACTTGCCCTCATGGCTTGATTGCAAACAAGTATACACGATGCTTTGATACTACAAGATCGCTTCCTGGGTGAAGAGGATTTCAAATCACACTTGGCTGTTTGGAAGAGAAGTTTGAGATGTTTCTACTTCACCACTGGATCTGGCTTGTCAGAGGGAGGGGTTGTTCTTTTCCAGAACTTTCTCAGAGACCAAGACCAGAAGCTGATCCCTCTCTCCGCTGGAGTAGGAGTCTGGTGACTTCGGCTGTTTTCCCTAACTGAGAAAGTTGGTGTGTTTCCCTTACGTCTTCCTGTGTGTGCTGACATGCTGCCTGTTCTCTAAGAAGGCAGTTAAACTCCACCCAACTTTCAAAGGCTGTGAAGAATGAGGTTATTTTCTGCCATGACATATTTAAGCTGAAGCTTCCCAAGACATAACAGGCTTAAGAAGTGACATTTCATTCTGAACACCAGGCTGCCAGCGTGCTCCTCGTGACTCATGACAAACTGTCACTGTGGCATGGTGGTTAGCGGGCACCCGCCTGCTAGAACGCTTCCAGCTCATGGGGACGTGCTGTTGGCCGGGCCGAGACGCTTTACCCAGGCAGGGCCTGTGGAGCACAGTGTGGTGGCCGGCAACCAGCACCCCGAGGGAAATCACCGTCCCGTTCAGACCACGTGGGCAACAGGGCTCTGTGCTTCCCTCAAGACGGTTATTTCCATCACTGATGGTGACAGAGGATGTATTTTCTTCTCAGTAGATTATGAACAGATCATTCTTGATCAAAACTGAAGTTCAGTATGTTACCGTATGACAGGAGAATGTCACGAGATTTGGGGTGTCTTGGGCTTGGAATCCCTGGGTGGTGCAAATGGTTAACACATTTGTCTGCCAGTCAAAAGGTTGAAGGCTCAAGTCCACCCAGAGGTGCCTTGGAAGAAACGCCTGGCACTCTACTTCCAAAAAATTGGCCACTGAAAACCCTTTAGAGCACATTCTTCTCTGCCACACACAGCACATGATTCCTCAGAGCTGACTCGACCACTGTGGGTTTGGCGTTTTGGTTTCCAGTGTGTCTCCTGAGGCTCCCCTTTGCGGGGACGTGTAGATATTTTCACAGTGCACTGCAGTAGGGTGTTATTTGGATGACTAGCGTACGCAGAGCGTTCAGTAAGACCCGTGTTCTTGCTGCTGAGACCCATTCTTTCACCCCGGCTCCTAGCTGCTTTGCCGAGTGTTCCTTACAGCCAGAGCACACGTGGGTCCCCACGAGTTGGAATGTGCTTGACAGCAGCTAACACCATCATGCCAGGTGGCTCATGCGGGAGAAACGTCACGTGCTTGGCCAGCGTGTGCTCATCACTGTGCCCTGACTGCCTGTTATTTCATCTCTGTCCCTTCTGCTTCTCTCGCTGTTCAGCTCCTTTTCATCCTCCTGTGGGTTGCTGGGGTCTCCTCCAGGAGTCCCAGCCTCGGTTCACCCGTGCACAGCAGCTGGAAGAAGGCACCTTCTGCAATGCAAGCCTGCTGCACGCCTCCCACCTTTAAAACTCTTCCTGCCTTTTCGGGGAAAAGGCCAGGCTCAAGAAGTGGCCCACCAGAGGAGGGTGTGAGCACCCAGCCTGCCTGCCAACTCTGCTTCGTGGCACGTCTCTCCTCAGCGAAGGTCTTTTCACCTGCTGTTGTACCCTCGTCTTCTCACCTGGCAGCTCCCTGTTAGGATTCCATCGCTGTTTGCCTGTCATTTCTCCAGAAGTCCTCGCTGTCCACACTTGCCCCGTGTGTGCTCACAGTACCCCTCCTGTGGGTTTCCTGAGCTGCTCCCCCAACCCACGGGGCCCCGGTGGGGGTGGCCTGGCCCCCTTGCTCCAGCCGCCCCATGTGCGCTCTGCCCCTCGCTTACTCCTTAGGGTCAGCTCGTCTGCCCGTCAGCAGTTAATTGCCTTCTTTGGTGGTGGCTGTTAATCGGTCAGGATCCAGTGGGACCCCTTCTTGGCACTGCTCGTGGGTTGATCAGGACCCCTTTCCTGTGGTTTCCCTGCAGGGACATCGGGAGCAGGTCTGTCCCGTGCATGCAGCTCAGAACCTGTGGCTGCTTTGTGGCTGTGTCCTTCACAGCGAGCTGGTGCCTGGGTGCTGCCCCTGCCTCATGCGCACCTGGCACTGTCGCTTCCCTCCATCCCCCCTCTGGCTCCCCAGCGCCCCACATACCCTTGAGGCCACGCCACCTGCTGCTTGTTGCCCACCCCCTCAGCCCCCTTGTGTCCCTGCTCCGCCTCCTGGTGTCTGACACCCCCATGCACGCTGCAGGCACCCTTCCGCCTCTTAGCCACCTTGGCCAGCTTGGTCCAAACCCCTTGTCAGCAGACACCAGTGGCCCGGCCGGATTGCCCAGGGCTGCCTCTGGGGACAGGTTACCCGTTGTTGTTGCTGCTGCTGTGTGCCTTCGAGTTGATTCCAGCTCATAGCAGCCCCATGTGACAGAGTAGAACAGTAGAACTGCCCCGTAGGGTTTCCTAGGCCGTAATGTTTACAGGAGCAGATCGCCAGGTTTTTCTCCCTCCGAGCAGCTGATGGGTTTAAACTGCCTACCTTTTGGTTAGTAGCCGGGTGCTTAATGGCTGTGCCATCAGGGCTGAGATACTAAACCTGTTTTTACTTGTGCCCACGGGAAGGCTCCACGCGGAATGTTCTGGTAAGTCTAGAAAGAAGACGGCAGCATTCAGGCTTCTGTGGACTCACAGCCCGTTCCTGGCTGGGTTGACCGGAAACCACGTTAACATTGCCACGCTTCTTCTTTGGCAAAGTGGTGGTCGGTGGGTTATGGTGATTCTCTTTGACTACTGCTGATGGGTTTAAAAACCCAAAGGCTCCGGTGGAAATTCACCCAGCCAGGCCCGCTCAGTACTGGGTGTATGTTTGGGTGCATCCTCACAGGGTCTTGGCCTCAGGGGAGAGTGTTTGCAGATAGTCCTCATGTTGGGGCCAGATGAGGTGCAGTTTATGTCAGTTTCTCTTTAAACCATGAGGAAGGCTAAGCAGGGCTTCAAACTGGTTCATTCCGGTTCAAACCCCTGCTGAGAATTTGTATTTCTATACCAGATATACTGAATCTGAATCTACAGTTTAACAAGATCCCCAGGTGATGTGTTATGTGGAATACATTTTGAGAACCACTGCTCTACTAGTGGTTCTCAGAATTGGACCCAAACCAGCAGCATTAGCATCGCCTGGGAACTTGTTAGAAATGCAGATTCTCAGCAGGGTTCAAACTGGAATGAACCCGTTGGAAGCTCTGAGTCTAAGTCACTTACTTCCTCTCACTTCCTGTGAGCAATGACCAGCCCATAGGGTCTGGATTCGGAGTAACTAATGTAAAAATGATACATCATATGATTAGATTCCAAAAATGAGAAAAAGGCTTTAGAAGATATTTTACATTTTAAGTGACTGGTGTTTTTGTTGTGCTTTAAAGGTATATGCTTCAAACTCTTGCACATACATTTTCTTATTTAATTTGTGTATTTTTTTCTCTTTAGGTACTCAGGAGAATGGAGAAGACCTGTGAAATGAAATACAAAATCATGGACAGCCCTTTGGGGAAGGTAGAGATGTCTGGTTGTGAGAGCGGGCTGCACGGGATAAAGCTGCTTGGCCAGAAGTGTCCAGGAGCCCAGTGAGTAACTAACTCCCCAGTGCATGGTGTCGGTAAAAACCCACAGGGGAGTCAGCGTGAGTGTTGCTTGTTTTACGTTGACCACATAGTAACGTTCAACCAAGCTACTGATGACAAAACCTGGCATCTCTCTAAAAAGACCCCACCCTGGACTTCATTACTCTTTTGTTCTAAGCATTTGTTCCCAAAGAACCCTCCAACTGTTCATTGATTGTGAGCATTGCACGTTTTGATTCTTCCACAACTTGGACGTGGGTGTTTCTCTGGAATTCGGGGGCAGGGATGTGCGTAACTAGTCTTGATTTTTAAAGCCAGGCCAGTCTTCAGTGTTCTTCAGGGTCGGCAGGGTGAGTTTTGTAGAAATGTCCTGGAATTCTTTCATCAGGAACCCCCCTCGCCCTCTTGGAGAATGTTCGTGTGCGCGTGCATGTGTGTGTGCGTGTGTGCATGTGTGTGTGTGCGCGTGTGCGCACGTGCGTGTGCATGCCTGTGTGTGTGCATGCCTGTGTGTGCCCGTCTGTGTGTGTGTTTGCACGCGTGTGCATTCCTGCGTGGGTGTGTGTCTGCACTCCAGTGTAGCCCTGCCAGGAGGAAGAAGATAGAATCTCCTTTTTAGCATGACTTTAGGTTATTCCCATTTCTAAGGGGACACATGCTTCTCTCTCTTTCTTTGGACCGATCCCCACTATATCTTTCTAATTGTAAAAACATAGGAAAATTTAAACTCGTCCTTAACGTTTTGTTCTGAAATGTAACATTTAATTTCCTCCATTCATTGATTGTGAGTGGATGTATTAAAATTGCAGTTCCCATTATTTCTGACAGAAGAAGAAGGAAAGCAACCACTCCTGTGCTCCACGTTTGCTGTAACTGGCTAATAAACACAATGCCAAGAACATTAGATAAAGAAAATACATAAGGAACATAAACATGGATTTTAATGGACCCCTGTCAGAGACGACCGTAATGAGCATGAGCGTGCTCGTAAATACAACATCCTCCCTCCTCCACTGTCGAGATTTGTCCTGTAGAGCTGCACGTTACAATCAATAGAGTCTTTTTTCAAGACCAAAAAATAAGGAAACCTTTGAACTACATGAATACACTCTTCTCGATTTCTATGAGAACCATCTGGCTGCTGTACTCCGAAAATCACAGGCACCAAATAATTTGTCGGGGAAAATGTCATTTTGTCTGTTAGCATGTTTGATTGCACAGTAAATCACAGAAATTATGTGTTGATTTTTTTTTCCCCCGGTAAGAAAAGTAAAGACACTCTGTGAAGTGAATTTGGGGGAAGAAACAGTAAAAAGCAAACATTCTAAGGTATGTTTAGTTAAATTCCCGTGAGATATGAGAATGGAATGAAGCTGAAGAGACTTAGTGTTGAGTTTCTACTTTATGTACTTTCTGAATGAAGTTCAGAGTAGGTTTGGCTGTGAAAAACAGCCGACTTACACAAGGTGCAGTTGACTGGGCTCATGAAAAAGTCAGGGACCAGCATTGGAGGCTGGGTCTGATGGTCGTCCAGAGCTTTCCTCTTGTCCTGGTGCTCCAGGCCAGCCCAGGCTACCGTGCCCACATGCCAAGCAGCAGGGAGAGGAGAAGGAGGGAAAGGAATGCCACCTCTTTTCCAGACGTAACACGTCCATTTTCCTCTTTTATCTCATTGACTGGGACTCTGTGTGTCCCATGGACACTCCTAGCTAGGAGGGCTGGTAGGTTGTCATGTATTGGTTAAAATTAAGGAGGAAACCCTGGTGGTGTAGTGGTTAAAAGCTACGGCTGTTAACCAAAAGGTCAGCAGTTCAAATCCACCAGGTGATCTTTGGAAACCCTATTCGCTATAAGTCGGAATGGAAGGCAATGGATTTTTTTGGGTTTGGTAGTAAGGAAGAAATGGTAAACGGATTTTGGGGATCACTCAGTAGTCTCTAGTATATATAGTTAATTTGGGTGGAACATTTAAGAGTTAAGAGTATGAAAGCTACCTATGTGAATACCCAGAATTAACGATTTTTAACATGTCATCATTTTACAAAAATGAAGTGAAAATTACACGGTGAAATTCACAGATTTTAAGTAAACAATTCAGTGAGTTTTGACAAATGTTTACAACATGTAACTACCGCCTAAACCAAGATACAGAGCACCCCAGAAAGTCCCTCATGCCCGCTTCCAGTCAGTCCTCAGCCCCGTAGGCATCCGTTGTCCTGATTTGTATCATCATTGATTAATTTTGTTTGCTTTTGAACATTATGTGTATGCAATCACACAGTACACCCACTCTCACTTATATACATGGTTAGGTTCCAAAGACTGGGTTGTTATGCGAAAATAGGAGTGCGAAAATGGAGGATGACCACATCACATCACAAAATGGAGGGTAAGTACATCGTTCCATAACTGCCAAATTATATCATTACTTAATTGCCACACAACTGAGAATCGTGACTCAGCCAGCTTGACCCATAACTTTAACTGTCACAGCCAGTGTTACTGTCGCCTCACACCTTGGCATTTGTTACTGCCAGACATACATCATTAACGCTCAAAAGAGTCAAATAGTTGATTTTTTACTATTCTCAGTATGAAATGTTGGATAACGAGATAGTTGATAAGTGACGAGTTAGGTGTATTGTTTTTGTATCTGGATTCTTTTTCCCAACAAGAATGTTTTTGAGGTTGATCCATATGGTTGTGGGTGTGTGCATGTCCGTAAGTGGCTCATTCTTTGCTATTGCTGAGAAGTATTTTATTGTGTGAATATGTCACAGTTTGTTTATCCATTCTCCTGTTGATGAGCATTTGTGTTGTCCATTTTTTGGGTGCTGTGAATAAAGCTGCTATGAATATTCTTGTTCAAGTCTCTTTGTGAACATAGGTTTTCATTTCTCTTGAGTAAATTCGTAAGTGTGGAATTGCTGGATTACATGACGAATGTTATGTTTAACTTTGTAAGAAATTGTGAAACTTTTCCCCACATTGTACCCTTTCTCATTGTCACTGTCAATGTACGAGAGTTCCAGTGTGTTCACCGTCTTGCCAACACCTGATGCTGTCAGTGTTTAAAATTTTAACGATTCTGCTGGGGATGAAGTGTTGCATCATTGTGGTTTTCATTTGCACTTTTCTGATGACTAATGATGTTAAACATCTTACTGCCCATTCCTGTATCTTTTTTTTTTTTTTGGTGACTTTTATCTCTATTTAGGAACTTTTTGGTCAGTTCTAATGGTAAGTTAGACTTTTGCACAAGCAGTGAGTTAGGATTAATCTACAGTTATACATAAAAGAATTGAGAACAAAAATTTTGGGGGTGACACGAATTCAACAATTTCTACATGTCCAGTTCACTGACATCGATTACATTCTTCAGGTTGTACCACAGTTTTCACGAACCTTTTCCAAATTATTCTCCCACCATCAACATCGACTCACTGCCCTTAAGCTTCTCATTGAACCTTTTGAGTTGTTCTTGTCAATTTGATCACATATAGATTCCTGCATCTTCCTTTGTGAGGTGACTTTGCACCGTCTTACTCATGTCTTCGCCTATTTTTAATCAGGGTTTTCTTCTTTTTGTTACTGATTTATAACATTTCTTTATACAGTCTGGATACAAATCCTTGTATATTTTGTACAAATCCTATGTATATTGTGATTATTTTCTCATAGTTGGTCTTGTATTTTTATTTTTCTAATGTTTTGTTTTGATGAGTAGGAGTTTTTAATTTTACAAGAAGTACAGTCCCTAATTTTTTATGTTTGTTTCTTCTCTAAGAATATTTGCTCACCCTAATTTTGCAAAGAGAATCTCCCATAATTTCTTTCAAAGGCCTTATCGTTTTAGCTTCTATGTTTAGACTTGTGATCCATATTGCATTACTCGTTTGTGATATATACAATTTATTTTTTCTGTACAGTTATTTAGTTGGCTCAGCATCATTTGTTGCAAAAGCTTTCCTTTCTCCATTGAATCACCTTTGTGGCTTTGTCAAAAGAAGTTGACCATATATGTGTGGTTCCACTTCTGGACTCCTTGTTTTGTTCAGCTGATCTTGTTGTCTGTTCTATGCGAGTCCCACGCAGACTTGATTATGTAGCTTTGTGATTAGTTTTGAAATTAGGCAGTGAATCCTCCGTCTTTGTTTTGTTTGGTGTTGAGATTGCATTAGCATCTCGGTCTTTGGACTTTCTATATTACTTTTGGAATCAAGGTGTCAATAGATGCAAAAAAATAAACTTGTTTTGGTTGGGAGCTCATGGAACCGACATATCATTTTGGGGAGGGTTGACATCTTTTTAATATTGAGTCTTCCAATTCATGGCTGTGGTCATCTCTGTATTTGTTGAGGTCCTCATTAATTTTTCTCGGCAGTGTTCTCTGGTTTCCAGCTTAGAGGTCTTGCATGCATTTTATAAACTACGTTTCTGAATACTTTCATGTTTTTGATCAGTGTTTAAATTTTTTTAAAATTCTTGTATTTACAGTTGATTTTTATATGTTGATCTTATATTCTGCAATCTTGCTGAATTTACTTATTAGTTCTAGGAGATGGTATGCAGATTCATTAGGATTTTCTGAATTGAAAATCATGATGTCTGTGAATCAAGACAGTTTGCTTCTTCCACTCCGATTTCTGTGCCTTTATTTCTTTGCTTCCATTACTGCACTGGCTAGAACCTCTGGTACGACGGTGAATAAAAACTGTGGCAGTGGAAGTCCTCCTTTTGCTCTCAGTCATAGGGTGAAAGCCCTCACTGTTGAGGGTGGCATTGCCTCTATCAGGTGTTATAAATGTCCTTTGTCAGATGGAGAACTTTTTCTTCTATTCCTAGTTTGCCGAGAGTTTGTATCCTGAATGGGTGCTGAATTTTGTCTGGTGTTTTTCCTGCATGTACTGACATAGTCATATGGTCTTGCTCCTTTATTCTGTAAATGTGGTAAATTTCAAGCCAGTCAAGTTGCTGAGATATACATCACTTTGTTCATGATATATTATCCTTTTTTTCCGCATTGCTGGTTTAAATTTGCTCATAATTTGTTTAAGATTTATGAGCTTATGTTCATGAGGGATGTTGGTCTGTAATTTTCTTTTTTCGTAATGTCTTTGCCGGGTTTTGGAATCGGGGTTATTCTGGAGTCATGAAATGAGTTTGGAAGTGTTCCCTGCTCTATTTTCTGGAAGAGTCAAGTGTGAGATTGGTATGATTTTTTTTTTTTCCTTGAGTAGTTGGAAAAACTCACCTTTGAGGTCATCCGGGCCTGATATTTTTTGTGTAGATTGACTTGTGATTAGAATTCCTTTAGTTGAATAGATTTAGGTCCTGCCCTCCCCCATCTTAGGGGGAGCACCCCCCAACCCCCGGCTGTGCTCTTCAAGACTGTACGGACGGACATTGGTCGGAGGGATTTTGAGCACAGTGTCCTCGCACTGGGCTTGTGGGCTCAGCCTCCAGTTGGGGTGCACATGCATTCCAGAATCACGTGTTGGCTCTGAAGCTGTGGTACTTTCTTCAGTAGGTAAGTTGGAAGCTGCCAACTGATAACCTGTCTTCAGTGTGATTCTGTTTGCACTTCTGTACAAAGTACGATTCCTTTTCCCCACGTTTGTCCAGTTACTTATATGTTGCTTTGTACAGTGACAGTTGACTTCTTTTCTTGTATGGTTACATTACTCACTTACAGTAGTCCCCCCTTACCCACGGTCAACACGGTCTAGACATAAATAATTCATAAGCTTCAAACTGTGCGCTGTTTCCGAGTAGCACGATGAAGTCTCGCGCTGTCCTGCTCTGTGTCATCTGGGACGTGAATCATCCCTTTGCCCATCGTGTAGTTAATTGTTGTTACTCTCTTACTGTGCCTAATTTCTGAATTAAACTTTATCACAGGTATGTATGTATAGGAGAAAACAGCATATATTGGGTTCAGTACTATCTGCAGTTTCAGGCATCCACTGGATGTCTTGGAACATATCTCCCACGGATAAGGGGGAGCTATTGTACTTTCTTTCCCTAAAAATATTGGAGTGGAGACTGTCAATTTGGAAAGTGGTATAGCAGTCTTAATAATTTTATAACTTCTTCCAGTATTAAGCTTCCAGTAACAACTGTCATGTTCAAGAAAAATGGCAGCTCTTGCAAAACCCTGACAGATCCCCACGACATCTTCCTGGGACTCCAAGCTTGGACCTCTTTATGCTTGGACCTCTTCCACGCTTAGACCTCTGCAGTGTCTAGAAGTCTCCCGGGAAGGGCTGTGGTATATGTGTTTATTTTTCTAATGCTGTTTTGGGGCTTTGTTTAGTTCCCATAAAGTCAATTGTAGTATGTGATTCCTTGAAAAAACGAGTTGAGCAACGCTGGGTCACACTTGTGAAAATGGTGGCCGTTGGGCTTTTGGATCTGGAATGTCAGAAAGAACTGCTTGTGTGTCGTCGTTCACTTATAGAAGATCCCCTCTCTTTTTTTATCTTTTATTGTTTCATATGTAATTTTTTGGAAGAATATAGGAATGGGATACTGGAAAAGCTGTATAGTTCAGCCAAACTAAACTGCTGTGAAACTTTTTGCATTTTGAAAGACGTAAGAAGTGCATGCAGGCCATTTCTCCTTTGCAGAGCTGGCGGCAGCCCAGTACAGGGATTCAGGGACCCATGTTTGCGTATCTGCCCTTTGCCATCTCGCTTGGCCCAGCCCTGGTGCTGAGGCTCGGTCGACCATGCTGCCAGGCCTACTCTTCCCTGAGGACCTAGGTGTTCACCCGGCCAGACAGGCCTCCTGCACCCAGCAGGCAAGCCCATGCCTAGCCCCCCGGCAGGTGTGGGCAGGGCCCCCCAGGACTCATGATGAGCGCCTGACCCTTCAGGGTGCCTCTGTGCTATCCCTGGTGGAGACACCAGCCTCATCCTCTGCATAGCCAGTTTTTGCCCTTTAGATGTGCCTGTAACCGCTCCACTGGGAGAGTGAAAGTAAGGAGACCTGGTGCCACAATAGTTAAGCGCTCGGCTGCTAACTGAAAGGTTGGTGGTTTGAAGCCACCCAGTAGCTCTGCGGGAGAGAAAACCTGGCGATCTGTTCCAGTGAAGACTACAGTCAAGAAAACCCAGGGGGCAGTTCTGCTCTGCCATATGGGGTTGCTGTGAGTCAGAAATCGACATGACGGCACCCAGCATCAGTCACCGTTGTGGTTTCTGCAGAGAGCCGGGCGTGCTGACGTCACATGCCTGTGTTGGTCTGGATAGCGTGGACTGTTTCAGCCTGTCTTTGCAGCTTGCCTGTTAGTCTTCAAGTGTTTTACGTAATCAAGTTGACATCAAGAGTCCATGCGACTCCTGGGGGCCTGCACTTTGCTTGGGGGACGCTGACCTCAGGTGGGCTCGTCCTCCCGGCTGTCCCTGTCCCTCCAGGCCTGTCTGCCAATGGCCAAGTTGAGGTCACTTGTCAAGGCCACGTGTCCAGGGACATTCACAGACTCGTTCTTCCCGACGGATTGAATGTGTTAATACCAGTGGTTGCTGCAGCTACTTGGTTGTGATTGATCTTTCATGGAAGAGCAGAAATGATTCCCAAGGATGAATGTTGGAAAACGCACTCCCAGGGAACACAGCATCCAGAAACCGCTCTGTAGGGTTTTTACCCACGTCAAGTTCCGTTGTCTCGTTGCTTCTCTGCAGTGACTTGAAGTAATGCTTTGTGTTGTGTGTGCTTAAAAAACGTGTTCATTTCATTGTACAGAGTGTTCCTGAGGAGGCCCCTTGAGTCACATCAGCAGTTTCTGTGGGGAAAGTTTGCCAAGCTCCTTCTGGCTTTGCAGAGACCTCCTGGCCTTTGAAACAAGTGTCTGAGCGCCCGGGTGAGGCGGGGCTGACTCGTTCTCGCTGCCACTCTGCTCCTCAATTCCGAGTCCAGCGATGCTGTCAGCCTTGAGGAATCTCACCTCCCACATCTGATGTGGAGGGGCAAATTATCAGTGGTAGATAGGGAGTTACTGTCCTGACTTACGTTATCAATACCACAAACTGTGCATATACTTCACTCCACACTAAACACTTAAGTGCGTGTCCTTTAGACACCACACAACGGTGTTGTCTTTCAGGTTGATGGCTAAAAAGACAAGATAGGAGCAAGGATGTTCCTTTTCAGCTACGCAGCTTCCAGGTGGAGGATTCCCTCATTCTCATGATGCGAAGGGTCTGAGGGGAGCTCTGCCAGCCCGTCGAATGGGCGGCACTGAGTGGAAGGACACACTGTGGGGACGTTCAGGTGGTGGCAGCTCATGAATTGCAGTCAAACGAAGAAAAACGTCTTAGTCCCCTGTAGTTGCTGTAACAAAAATGCCACAAGTGGGTGCTTGAATGAACTGAAGTTTATGTTCTCACAGTTCAGGAGGCCACAGGTTCTAATTCAGAGTGCTGGCTCTAGGGGAAGGTGCTCTCTCTCTTTCAGCTCTTGGGAGGAGGAAGGTCCTTGTCACTTTTCAGCTTCTGTTCCTCAGTTCCTTGGCCATCTTCATGTGCGGTGGCATCTGTCTTCTCTGTCCGTGCTTCCTTGCTTCTGTGCCTGATCTGCTCTTTTATATCTCAGAAATGATTGACTTTAAGACACACTCTACGCTGATACGGCCTTCTTAAAACAAAAACTCTATTCCCAAATGGGATTACATCCACAGGGATGTTGTCATTGGGTGCCATCAAGTGGCTTATGACTCATAGCCACCTCATGTGACAAAGTAGAACTGCCCCACAGGGTTACCTACGCTGTTAATCTTTACGGGAGCAGATTGCCAGGTCCCCAGAGCAGCTGGTGGGTTTGAACTGCCGACCTTTTGGTTAGCAGCTGAGCATTTAACTGTTGTGCCACCAGGGCTCGTTATCCACGGGGATAAGGGTTAGGATTTATAACACGTCTTCAGGGGACACAGTTGAGTCCATAGCAGAAAGCAGCTATCCTAATATACCTTCAAGTACACGGGATGTGGGGCCACGCTGTCCTGTGTGGCTGGGAGACCGTGAGACACACACAGTGTGTTCCTTTGTTGGCGCACGCCCTCTTCTTGTGATGGGGTTTTCTTTCCAAGTTTCGTCAGTTCAGCGTTACCTGGGGTCAGGGTGGAGGAACAGCAGGAGGCTGGACGATGTTTAAACCAGTGTCCCTGAGATTCAAAGTCCTCGTGTTCTGGACCCAGCGAGGGAAAAAGAGACCAACATAAAAGCTTTATTCCTTGTCAGTTTTATTGCTGTGTGACAGGAGACGGAAATGGCAAACCTTGCATGTCCGTGAGTCAGAAGCAAGCTGGTTCATTTAGTTTTAAGTCTGCCAGTATCCTCCCGGAAGGAGGAAGAGAACAGCTGAGTGACAGCTACAGTATGCGGGTTCAAAATGCAAACCAAACTGCCAGAGTGAGGGTTTGTTTCTTTTGCTGTTGTTGAAAGTTTCCAACATTTGGAGTGATAGAAGACGTCAGAGTAAAACAAGAAAATTGGTTCCCTTCAAGCCAAGAGAGGAGGATGTTTTTGGCTCTGTGGCACACGCAGACAAAAACCTGAAGTCTTGTGCTGTTCACAGCACATTTCCTCCTGGGTGGCGGTCCTGCTTTGAAGGGGTGGCAGCCTCCCAGGGGGCTCTCCTGTCTCTTCACACTGCCACCGAGAACATTCCTTCTTTTCCATGAGGAGGAGGCATGGAACCCGGCACACTGCGGCCCTAATTAGGAATTACACTGTACGGTATGCAGTCCGGTGGAGGGAAAAACATCCCCCAAATGTCACCCACTGAGTTTAGGTCCTGTGACAGATCTCTGAGGTGGCATCAGAGTTTACTAACAGCCTCTGGGTCATAACTGCCTGGTTAAAGTCCGTGGGGCTCTTGGGAGTCTGTCCAGCTGTGACACCCACCTGGAAGGGAGACCCGGTGGGGGCTGGGCCTGCCTCGGGGCGCTCTGAGGGGTATGTGCCCTGTACCCTCAGGTACATGTGTCCCTGAGTGGACAGTGAAGGCACTCAGCTGCTAACCTACAGGTTGGAGGTTTGAATTCACCCAGAGGCATCTCAGAGGAAAGACCTGGCGACCGACTTCCAAAAACTCAGCCATTGCAAGAAAACCCTGTGGAGACAGTTCTGCTCTGACCCCCATGGGGATCACCAAGAGTTAGAATTGACTCGATAGCAACTGGTATTGATCAAAGAAGTGGAGACGGAGAGAGGCGGCAGGTGGGGTGAGGAAAGACCCCTCACAGGATCTTAGGAGGTCGATTTGGAGGAGGAGGAGGCAGATAGTCCCTCAGTTTATGTTTACGGTAGAGTCTGCCAGAGTAGACTCCGAGCTTTCCCTCCCTCCCGTAAGCCTTCTTCACTGACTCCCAGCCCTTCGGGAGGGTCTGGGAGATAGTCCTGATGGGGTGTGGTCCTGTAGAAGCTGGGGTCTGGGTCCTGCTGCGGCCAGCATGTGGGTCTTGACAGTAGAACATTCACCAGTGTCTGACTGGGAAATGGAGTCTCAAAACCTACTTTTGCTGGGAAAGAAAGGATACGATGATCTTCATAATGCTCGTTAGCACATCTCAGGTTTACAAGGACACAGGTGTCCGTCCTCTTCGGGATGTTTGTTAGCATATCTCATGCTCTTACACCACTGTGATTACAGGATGCTCTTGTTCAGCTGTCTGTGTTTAGTGCTTGTCCGATGGCGACATCCCCACCATGTGGGGTGAACACCAGAAATCAGCAAGGAGGTTGGCAGCTCCAGCCCCATCTTCAGCTCCTTCCCTGGCACTGTGGCTGCATCTCAGTACCATGTCTCCCTCTCCTTTGGTGAAAAGGCAGCCATCTGGCATCTGAGACCATGGATGTATCTTTCTCATGTTTACCATTGGCTTTTGACTTCTAGAATGCTGTTTTATTTCTCACCTATCTTTAAATAATATTGTCTGACATTTTAACCAGCTGTGACTAGTGAATGATTTTCAGTTTTTTTGTTTCGAAAATGTTCATGTCACTTAAGCTCCAAACTCTCAAAATATACTTGGTTTGTTACATTTATTTCTTTTAAAATTATGTCAGTAATTAGATCAGCTCCTTGATATTAGCATACAGGGCAGCTCTTGCGTACGGATCAGTTCAGAATTTAAATTGAGGTAAAGGTTAAATGAGTTTAATTTTTGAATGGAACTGAAGCATTGTCTTGTGGTGGATTCATCCGGAATTTTTATTTCCAGTTGCTGAATCAAGTGAAGAAGTGGGTCTTTTTATGATAAGAACATCGGTGAGTAAATTCCTGATGGAGCTGGATTCACTGGTTTAGTCGCTCCTCCTGGAATGTTCCTGCGTCTGCAGTTGGACAGACCCTGCCCCAAGCTCCGAGGATGAGGCAGAAATGGATGGATGCCCGCCGTGAGGAGCCCACGCCCTGCAGGGAAGACAGGCGCCCAGCAGATATCACTGGTTTAGTCACTCCTCCTGGAATGTTCCTGCGTCTGCAGTTGGACAGACCCTGCCCCGAGCTCCAAGGATGAGGCAGAAACGGACGGCCGCCCGCCGTGAGGAGCCCACGCCCCGCAGGGAAGACAGGCGCCTATCATACAGTGAAACCCAGGGTCCCGCTAGGTGCTTGTCGGGGGTTTGCGTGAGCCATCGGGGTGAACGTTGACATCGCCCAGATGGGGGAGAGTATGGGCCTGAGCCAGGGTGCCAGCAGTAGAAGTGGCATGGACCCTGTTGAGACAGAATTTGGTGGTGGGTCCTGTAGGACCTGGCACTGACTGGATGTGGGGATTATGGTAGAAGGAGACATTTTTTTAAATTCCTTTAGAAATATTAATCTAACAGAGTATTTGCCAATTTAACATTTTCACGTGTACAACTTAGTCACATCAGTTCCATTAATCATGTTGTGTAAGCGTTACCTGTATCCATTGCCAGAGGTTCCGTCACCATGAACAGAAACTCAATCCTTTCCAAACAGTGACTTCCTCTTGCCCCCTCCCTCCGGATCCCGGCAACCACTAATAAACTTTGGCCTCTATACACTTGCCTATTGTAGATATTTCATATGAGGGAGCGTACAGTATTTGTCCTTCTGTATCTGACTTGCTTCACTCAGCTTCGTGTGTTCAAGGGTTATCCTTGTGGTAGCGCGGATCAGAACTGCGTTTCTCTTTCTGGCAGGCTGAATGTACTTACCCCGTTCTATCCATTCCTCGGTTGATGGACATTCACCCTGTTTTCCAAGAAGGGGGCATTTTAAGATGACTCAAGTCACACTAGGTGCTGGTGCTGTCTGGAGGAAGAGCTTTAACAAGTGAGCTGGCCAATAAGAGGCCTCCAAGAAGACAGGAGGACAGAGAAGGAGGACGAGAGCAGGAAGAGAAGGGAGTGGGGAGGCCAAGGAAGGAGAGTGGGGTGTTTGTTGAGTCACCTTAGGGTATCACCCTCAGAATCAGACTCGGGGGGGTTATACATATTGATTTCAGACTTTCTTCAAGCTTTGCAAATAAGAATTTCTTGTCACCCTGGTCTTCTTGGAGACCAACATGCTGTACCTAGTTTTTGTTTTTTTGCAGCATTGGCTTTTGGAGGTCAGCTAATGGGTGTCTGCTGACTGTATGTCCCAAGTGGAAGCATTTAAAGCTGATAGGGACGTGCTAAACTGACGGTGAGCACCAGAGGCATCCCAGCAGAGAGGGAGCCAGCACTGGGCCGGTGTTCCCTTCAGATGTCACTCATTCTAGATGAGGTTGGAGCTTCTCTTGGGGGCTGGGCTGGAGCAGAGGGGAGAGTGTCTTCACCGGAAAGGCAGGCCTTGGGTTTAATTGGAGAAGTCTGCGGACTTCCCCTGCTGAGGCAGCTTCTTCAGCTGCTGTCTAGATGGGGCCTCACTCGCTAAATAGAACCTGAATCATAGTTACCGCTCAGCACAGGTGGGAGAGATGCCCCAGCTCTCTGTTCAGAGTCCTTGGGCCTTGGTTTTCCCCGATCTGTGTTGCTTGCTTCAGGGCAACTCGCCCTTCTCTTCTCGGCTCTCTTGTTTCACTGAGCTTTTGTGTCTGAGAACCCCTGGGATTGCATCCATAAATATTTCCATGAATCTCTCCTCTCTTCACTCAACACACACACACACACACACACTTTAAATAAAAAGGTTTACATGATAAAAAGAAGCCCCTCGGTGGGGCAGACGGTGGACGTGCTCATCTGCTAACCAAATGGTTGGTGAGTTGAGTCCACCCAGAGGTGCCTCAGAAGAAAGTCCTGGTGATCTGCTTCCGAAACTTCATAGCCGTTGAAAACCCTGTGGCGCACAGGTCTACTGTGACACACATGGGGTCGCCATGAGTCGGAGTCGACCTGATGATAGCTGGTTTTACGAGGTGTATGACTCCTGTACACCTACAGAATCACAGTGTGGTTCCAGAGGAGAACATTGGTCCTTCCGGGCTGGTGTTGCCATTCATTTCCAGCGGCCATTGGCAGGCTGCAATGCTCACACAGTGTGTTTTGGGGATCGTAGTTTTCTTGCTTTGATTGTTCCTGATGGAATCCACGTTATTACTTTTAAAAGTTCTTTTCCTGTGCCTTCTTCCAGAAAGTTGTCTTCCCCTCCCTCGTCGGCCAGCACAGGTGAAGCGTTCAGAAGATGCTCTCTCCCCCAGCTTCCTCTGAGCGATGCTGGGGAGCATTCTTGCTTCTGAGCTAGCGGCGTTTGACACCTTCAGCTCCTGAGGCACTCATTCTTCTCCTTCTGTCGGCGTCTTCAGAACCAGAGCCGGCGCTGTCCGGCAGAGCTGGAGAGCTGCTGGGCCGAGGATGTGGCTTTGGGAGACGACATTTATTCTCATTCCCAGGGAGCCAGTGTGCTGTCGGGAGATGTCCTTAGCCAGTTACCGTTGGTGTCGGCTAACCCAGCGAGGGTCTGCTGTGCAGAATGTGCATCTTCCGGCCACAGAGTCTTCTGCCAGGGCGTTTAGACAAGCTAAAAACAGAATATAAACAACTCTAGGGGGATGCAATTATGAGGGGAAGCACATCTTTAAGACTTAACCCACTACGACAGGAAAAGAAAAAAAACTTGGGATTTGCGGACTCTTTGTTGGTTTCTCAAATAGAAAAATGTTCTTATGTGTAGTGCCGTGTGTGTGTTTGTATGTATGTATGTAATATATATTTTTTTAAGATCATTCTGGAAATTTCTGTTCTACTTTAATGTTCTTTCTATTAAAAATGCATACTTTATAAAACTAGGGAAAAAGAAATGGTTTACCATTCTTGTGAATTATTACAGATACCCCCACAAGTAGCCTCCCCAAAGTAGTGGTTTTTCCTTTCTAAAAATCATCTGGAAAAATACCTTGCTTTCTGGTCTTTATTTCACCCCGTTCTGTGGCTCTGTGCGGAAGAGTTATTGCATAACTGAGTGCTGCCTTTATTAAAAAGGACTGGGCTGCTTATTTCTGTCAACTTTCTGGTGCATTTAAATCTTCTGTAGGTAAACAAAACTTTTATTGGAAATCATATTTTGAGGCTGTTTCGCCTTTCTCACAGAAGTGCTGCTTTCTGTGCTGGCCCTCCTGGAAGTCCGAGTCAGACCTTTCAGCTCTCCGACAACGACAGAGCTTGGCTTTTCCGAGGGGCCCAGGTGGGGCTGAGTGGCTAGGGCAGAGAAGGGAGGCAGGGTCCCACTTCCATCTCTCAGAAAGTGGTGGATGGTGGTGGCAGAGGTGGCTTCAACATGAACACAAATGTCAGAATGAAGCCGTCAGGGTCACACGGTGCTGTGGCATTCAGCCGAGAACAGCTAAAATCCAGACACCGGACAGGGGGTGTGATGGTTAATGTCATGTGTCAGCTTGGCTAGGATGTGATTCTCAGTGCTTTGGCAGACCCTGGCCTGGGTGTTCTTCCATAATGTAATACAATATAATCACTTTCCATGATGTGATCTTGTGAGCAGCCAGTCAGTTGAAAGAGGAGGTTCCATGGGGGTGTGGCCTGCCTCCAGAATATAAATAGATGTCCTGGCAAAGCTCGCTTTCTCTCGACCCTGCCCTCTTCTCCTCACCTAACCTCTGGTTCCTGAGATGTAAGCCTGCAGAGGTCTCCAGCCTGCTGCCTGACCTGCAGATTTTGGATTTGCCAGCCTCCACAGCCCTGTGAACCAGCAGAGGCCTACAGCCTGCCACCTGACCTGCAGATTTTGGATTTGCCAGCCTCCACAGCCCTGTGACCCAGCAGAGGCCTACAGCCTGCCACCTGACCTGCAGATTTTGGATTTGCCAGCCTCCACAGCCCTGTGAACCAGCAGAGGCCTACAGCCTGCCACCTGACCTGCAGATTTTGGATTTGCCAGCCTCCACAGCCCTGTGAACCAGCAGAGGCCTACAGCCTGCTGCCTGACCTGGGTGTTTGGGGCTTGCCAGCCCCTAATTGCATGAGCTGTTTTCTTGAAGTAAATCTCTCTGCATATGTATAGATCTGTTAACATCTGTATATCTCACTGGTTTGGCTTCTCTAGAGAACCCAGAACAAGACAAGTGGCACCCTGGTGGCCCTCAGGGCAGAGGTGAAGCTGAGCAGGCTGGGCCACACGGCTGCCCGCACCCAGTCTACTCCCAGACCCCGCCCTCCTCCACCGATTCTGGGCTGTCTGTGGCTGAGTGTTTACTTCCATTGGTCAGTATACAGTTATCAACTGCTCTTCTAGGAATTGAAGACACACTGATACTTCATCAGAGAGTCACAAGGCATTGCCGTGACCAGTGGCAAGGATTCTGATTGCGAGATGTGAATGCAGTCTTTGTGTTTCTCTGCAGATACTGTAGGCATATTTTTAGACCCGTAGATGGTCAGAGGTATACGGGGCCTTGGGAGGCACCCAGCCCAGCCCTGTTGCTTTTCAGATGAAGACACCAAAGCATATTGGGTGGAAGGTGGTGCTCCAGGCCACCAAGCTGCCAGGTGAGGGGACCGTGACTGGGGAGCCCGTGTCCAGGTTCCTAGTCGGAGGCTCTTTCCTCTTTCCTAAGAGAAATTCTATCGGGGGCTAACCCCTTGAAGCAGTCCACATTCCTCATTCACAGTGTGCATCACAAGAGTGAGCTCCTGACTAAGTTTTGTCAGGGTTACTGTTCTGATCGTGTGGGATCAACTTGCCCCTGGTGTGGTGTTGGGTTTTCAGGATCAACTTGGAGCAAACAAAGCTAAATCTGTCAGGTCTTCCCTCCTGTGAGGGGGCTGAGCATTGACAGCTGGGAGCAGCATCCGGGGAGAACTAGAGGAAAGGGGTGGCCCCCGAGGACCAAACCAGGAGTGAAAGTGGATGCCAAAGGCCAGGCCCTTGGGGCACCAGGGCCCCTTGTGCTGGAGAAGTGGGACCCTCTGCTGCCTCAGACCGTCTGCTGCCTGTGTCCTGTGAGGGGAGACCAGACAGCAGAGAGGCAGGGGCTGTGGAAGAGTTGGGGATTCCTGCCAGTATTGATGGAAGCCTGTGACACATTGGGATGGGCCCAGACTCGGAAGCACAGGGGGTGAATTGGGGTAACTTGGGGCTCAGTACGCGGCCTCGTGATGCTGTTTTCTACCCTTAATGCTTTGTTTTAGAAAGTAGTGAACCAACTATAGCCAGTGGGTTTCTTTTTTTTCCCCCAGAACTTTTTTTTAAAATTGTTGTATAAGTTATATATAGCACAATACTTGCTAGTCCAACACTTTTCAGGTGTACAGTTGAGTGACATCAGTTACATGAGTCATGCTGTACAACTGTCACCCATAATCGCCACCGCATTTCCCATCACTGTACACGGAAAATCATTGCTTCCTCAGGTAGCCAGCTGATTTCTTTATTAGAATTTGTTCATTTATTAAATTTGAACAGTATTTTGAAGGAAAGAAAAGTAAAAATGTTTTTTTATTATTCCAGTTCGTTAATGTTATTTAATGCCGTTCATGTGCTCACTACCAATGCCACGTTCTCCTGTCAAATGAATTTTGTTAGAATAAGTACAAGATTTTTTGCCTGAGACTCACTTATCCATTCATTCAGTTCTTCAGCCTTTCTTCCCCTAACTATATCAGGCCTGCTCTTGGCATCTCTTACTAAAGGGATAATTAATCGTGATACTTTCTTGTTTTTTGCATCTGAGTTCTCAAGAGTGCTCCAGATTTTTATGACCTGAAGATCCATATGCCATAGAGATAATACCATCAACTGGGAAGTGCCTTCTGGAGAAGAAATTGACAAACAACTTTATAGTTGCATTTTTAGCCTTAATATCTGGAGGCCAAAAGCATGTTCAGGATTTATGAAGTTCCTGAATTGAAAATATAAGCAATAAATGTTCTTAAGGTGGTTTCCCATCTGCATCTATTAGGACAGAACCCTTAAATTACTTCCGCATATGACATTTTAATGGGAGCTTTTTTTTTTTTTTTTTTAACTTTTTGAAAAATTGTATCTAAGGAAATGAGTTTGCTTGCATGAAAAGTTATCTGTGTTTGCAAACTTGAACAGTTTTGCTGGTTAAGCAGTCTAGAGATGATAAACAAATTTTTTTGTCAAAGAATGACTTTGGAAGTATGTTTAAAAGAATCATGGCCGCTGTGAGAAGCCCTAGCAGGAGTCTGTTTGAAAGGAAGATGGCTCCGCGTGAGCCCAAGGAGGTGTGGAGGCCGTTTAAATCGTTTACAACTAAAATATGTGTGACATTTCTGTTTTGTAAATTGCCATCATTCAGTCCAGGCTGTAAGCATCTCTTAGGATGGGGCCAGCTCTTTGTTCCGGTGGATGGTGGCCCGCTGGTAGGAGAGCCATGTCACAAAGTGGTAGCTGGGAAAGGGGAAGGAATTGGCATTGTGTTTGAGTGATCACTGTTGTTTTGACCCAGTGGACTTGAGGATTTCAGCTCATGGTGGCTCCATGTGTGCCAGAGTAGAACTGTGCTCCGTAAAGTTTTCTTTTTTTAATAATTCGTTTTTGTTGTTGAGAATATATACAGAAAAACGTACAGCAATTCAAATTTCTGCATGTACAATTCAGTGACAGTGATCACATTCTTTGAGTTGGGCAACCATTCTCACCCTCCTTCTCTGAGTTGTTCCTCCCCCATTAACGTAAACTCACTG
This sequence comes from Dugong dugon, assembly GCA_030035585.1. Classification (NCBI taxonomy): domain Eukaryota; kingdom Metazoa; phylum Chordata; class Mammalia; order Sirenia; family Dugongidae; genus Dugong; species Dugong dugon. The sequence continues at coordinate 80,549,755 of CM057475.1, forward strand.
CCTCTTAAGGTTCCTGTCTAATCTTTCAAGTTGCTATTGTGCTTCATAGGGTTTTCAGTAGTTGATTCTTTTTCAGAAGTAGATTGCCAGGCCTTTCTTCTGAGGTGCCTTTGGGTGGACTCGACCCTCCAACCTTCTGGTTAACAGCTGAGGGTGTTAACTGTTTACACCACCCAGGGACTCTGACCCAGTGACACCTACTGAGACCCGAGTTGCTGGCTTCCCCAAACCAAGAGGAAGGGTTTTGGGTTCCTCTGGAGCCCTTCTGCAGAGTTAGGGAGCGCACACTGGCTTGAGGGCAGGTGAGCTCACAGCAGCACCCACTTGGGGGTTGGGAGACGTGCAGATGGCCTCACATGGCACCTCTCGTCCCTGCCCCACCCCAGCCCTGCGCAGCTCAGGCCTGGGCAGTGAGGCGGACCAGAGCCATTGTGGCCAGATTTTGATGAGATCCAGGAAAGAACTTGGGAAAAGTGTCAGGTTTTACAGGAATGTGAGTACCTGTCCTGGGAGAAGCCGGGTCGTAGAGCCAGTAAATTACTCTGTAAGGTGGAGGCTCTTGGAGAAAAGCTCTCTTATAAATAAAACGTGCATTTTAAAGGATGCAGGACTAATCACTCAGCTTTTGGCACCTTTTGTCACTGTTTTCTTTATGGTGCCCTTGGAATTTTCCAGAGAAGCTGGAGGAGAGTTAAAATGTAAGGAAGGACAGTCACAAGGTTGTAGAGATGACGTACAAGGGGACGTTGGGGTTGGGGGGACTGTGATCACTGCAGGGCAGGTGGGAGGGGAGGGCACCAGGGGGGTGTGGGCTCCTCTTTTTTGTGTTTGGTGACTTTGGGATAACTTCAGAGGGCGTTGGTGCACTGCCTTTGTGGTGGTTGGTTGTCGTCAGGTTGGCTCCAGCCCACAGTTGCTTCATGGTCCTGCTCATGTTCGTGATCGTTGGTCTGTCTGAGTCCAGCGTTGTGGCTCTTGTGTTGGTCCACGTCATGGTGGGTTTCCCTCGTTCTCGCTCACCCTCTACTTTACCACCCACGATGGGCTTCTTTAGTGATGGATCTTTCCTGATGACGTGTCCAAAGGAAGTGAGTTGAAGTCTTGCCATCCTCACATCTGAGGAATATTTTGGTTGTGTTTCTTCTGAGACTGACTTACTCATCCTTCTGATGGTGTGGTGTGTTCAGTATTCTTTGCTAGCACCACAGTTGGAACTCATCAATTCTTCTGCCTTCCGTTTTCATTGTCCAGCTTTCGCCTGCATATGAGGTGATGGAAAAGACCGTGATTTGGGTCAGACATACCTTAGCCCTCAAAGTGACATCTTTGCTCTTTAACACTTTAAAGAGGTCTTTTGCAGCAGATTTGTCCAGTGAAATACGTTGTTCTATTTCTTGGCTGATGCTTCCATGAGTGTTGTGATCCAAATAGAATGAAATTGTTGACACCTTCAATTTCTTGAAGACAGCAAGGAGATAAGGGAGAGAAAGACAGTTATGTCCATGAGGGTACAGTGAGGCTCCCACACCCAGGGAAGAGGTGAGGAATACAAGGAGAAGTAAGACTGTGGGCTGGTTGTTTTGAAAACCTATTACTAATTACACATGGATTCCAAGTAAAATTTTGTTTGGTGAGCCGTTAGCTGAATTAAGTGAACAAGTAGATGTGCCGTTTGATTGTGAGTTTATCTCTGTACCTGCATCATTTAGTCTGTTTTGTTTTCATGGAGAGTTCTGCATTGTAAGTGTATCGCCTGGTCAGTGTGAGGCATCACCATGGTCGTGTGAAGACCGCCATGCGGTGGCGTTTCGGCCCTGGCTGCAGGAGAGAGTGCTGTTAACTCTCCCCCTCCTGCCAGTATATACGCTTTGAAGTACCATGCCAGTGTACCAGGTGCCATCGAGTCCATTCCAACTCATCAAAATCAAAGACACAGAAGTAAAACGCTCTCCACAATCCTTTCCAGAAGGTTATTTTCCCCCCACATGTATATAACCTTTTAATGTTTTTTCCTAGCTTGTTCGTTAATGTATGTAAAAATATTAAAAGCTCTTGTATATTACATTAAAATCTATGTCAGCTGCCCTGCTTTTTTCTATTTATTAAAACTTTTCAAGCAGTAAAAACATTTTACTTGTTAATGAGGGAAAGTGGGAAAATTAATGACATAGAGCGTGGATCCACCACGTCTCCTCTTAGCCATGCACAGCCGGCGCCTTCCCTGCCGCGTGGAGTTTAATTTCTGTGATAGGGTTCAGTAAGCAAATGCAAATAGATTTAATGATTTGCATCAGTAGATCATTTCTCAGTTTAATATCTTTTGATATTTTGGGTCAAGGACTCTTTCTCTGGGAGGCTGGCACAGTTTCTGAAGTTAAAATTATTAATATTAGTAATATGACTTTATGTTCAAATGAATTGAGAAGAATGTTTCGTTTTCACAAAGTTGGATTTACACATGACTTTTACCAAGAAGTTAGTTGTTGTGAAAGGAAACTCTACTTAATGAGGGAGATGGAGAGAAACGGACATTCCTGTGGACTTCAGAAGTTGTGGTTGTCATGGCGATACTTGGTCCCCACCTGGAGAGCTGTGGTCTTCCTCTCTCGTTCCCCAGTGTGTGGATGGTATCAACCCGCAGGGTCCACTGAACGTTTTTGTTGATTAAGCCAACAAAGGAAAGAATTAAAAGTTGAACTCAATTCAACAAGCATTTATTGACCTTCTCTGTGCCAAGTTCTGTTGGGAGCACAGAGTGACTGAAAAAACACCAACCTGTCCTCAAGGAACTTCGTCTGCTGGTGAGACAGAAGTGTCGGTAAATAATCATTTTATGGAGCAGTGAGGGAATGATGGAAATACATACGTGAGCTACAGAAGAATGAGGGGGAGGCCTTGGGGTGGGGAGGAGGCTTGGAGCCTTAGGGAGGGTTTTATGGGGAGGAAGCAGTGGACTTAGTTGTCTGCCTGCCTCCAAGGCCTTTCCCCTCCTCTCCCTGCCTGTCAGTGCCTGCGTGCCCCTAGAAACAGTGGGTGCCAGATGCCGGCTTTACTAGCTCGCTTCAGAGAGCCTGGGGGAGTCAGTCGACTGTCTCCTAGCAAAATTTTCCTTCCTCGTACTAAAACGAAAAGTATGAGGAAGGCTCCCCCTTCCCTGATCTTTAGACACAGTTGTGTGAAGATGTGACTGCAGGAGCTGAGGCAGCCACTTTATGTCCATGAGGGGATGAACCTACTCCTGAAAGGCAACATGGAGCCAGTGCAGCAAGATGGGGAGGCTGGGCCCTCGCTGGCCCTGCTGCAGGCCAACGTGCACCTGAGCACATGTTCTGGGACCTGAAACACATCCTCATTGCAGATGCCGCTCTGGTTACTGTAGCCACAAGCAACCCACAAGTGATAAGCGTGTATTATTTTTATCTGTGATACTAATTTATCCTCATTTTAGCAAGTACAGAAAAATGAAAATCACTTACAATTCTATTACCCAGAGATAAGTTATCGTTAACATCTTTGTATAATTCTTTCTAGCTTTATTCATCTGTGTGTGCTTAAAATTTTATGTATTCTGCATTTTAAATGTGACCTTGTGTCGTGAGCAGTTTTTGTATACCGTGGAATAGATTTGTAAAGCATGTTTGTAAAGGCCAGTGTTGTATGGCAGTGCCGTGCTTCTCAAACCTGTCCTGGCTGGTTGGATGTTTTTTTCTTTTTTTGCTGTTGTTCCAGTAAACTTTCTTGGCAGGTACCATTTTGAACCTTCGTGAACGTTTCCTCAACAAGTGTTCTTCCATCTCTCTCCCTTTGGTTTTTGCCTCTGTAGCACCCTTTCCAAGCAGCCCCAGTGGCATAGTGGGTAAGCGCTCGGCTGCTAACCAAAAGGTCAGCTGTTTAAACCCATCCATCCACTCTGAGGGAGAAAAGACCTGGCTGTCTCCTCCTGTAAAGATTACAGCCTATAAAACTCTATGGGGCAATTCTAATCTGTCATACAGGGTCGCTGTGAGTTGGGATATACTCGAGGGCACCCAGCAACAACAGTTCTCTTTTCTAGACTGCAGAGTTCTTTCTGAATGCAGATATGATCATGTTACCCCTTAAAGTGAGTCCTCATTGTTTTTACCATAAGAAAGCACTAGCTCTGCAGTTTCTGGCCCCTCAGTTTTTGCCCTTTGTCCCCTGGAACTCTATAAACACCAGCTGTATGTAACCGGCTTTCTTTGTATTCATGCTGCACAGCCCATATTTGGGCTATGGTGTAGCGGAGCAGTTATGAGCATCATCTCTGGACCTAGACCTCCAGGTTTGAGTCCTAGCCCAGCCACTTGCAGCTGTAATTGGGGAAGTCGCTTTTCCTGTCTATGCCTCAGTTTCCCCAGGTGCCAAGTGGAGATTGTCATGGTATTTACCTGATAGGATTATTGGAAGCCTGGATGCACTAATCTGTGAGGCACTCTCAGCCCAGGGCCCAGCCCACAGGAAGGACTCAGTGAACGCCAGCTGCTGTGTGGATGACTGTAATGGATTGAATTGTATCCCCTAAAATGTGTGGGATTCCTGACCCCTGTCCTTGTAGAGGTGGTGCAGTGGTTAAAAGCTGTGGCTGCTAATCAGAAGGTTGGCAGTTGGAGCCCACCAGCTGCTCCTTGGAAACCCTATGGGGCAGTTCTGGTGTGTCCTGTGGGGTCGCTATGAGTCGGAATCGACTGGACGGCAACGGGCTTGGTTTTTTGTTTTTTGTTTTGTATACCTGTAGATGGAATCCTATTTGGGAATAGGGTTTTCTTTGTTATGTTTATGAGACCATGCCAGTGTGGGGGTGTGTCCTCAGCCTAATCCCTTCTGAGTTATAAGGAGCAGCAGAGACGCAGAGACAGGAAGCACAAACGGGGAAAGAGAGATGCCACATGAAGACCATCTCTCGGGCCCCGGGAGCTGGCCAGGGGCTCTTCTGCCAGACCCTGCGGCTCAGAAACGACCATCAGCTGTTAAAATGCCGCCTCCGCTGAAATATGCCATCAAGTCCATGTCCTGTGACTGTCCTGCCTTGATCCGTTGGTGTTCGCAAGCCTGTGTACCTGTCTGTCTCGTCGTTGAGACCACCCACGTTTTACTCGGGTATTTTGTGTCAGCTCTGTCGGTCTTGGCGAGAGCTCTTGTGAGCAACTGTTGTGTCTTTGTGTGGTTGCTTCATTTTCTTACTGCTGTGGAAAGATGCTGCTGATGAGGATCAACGGCCATCCCTAGTCAGTTCTGTTCCAGAAACCTACCGTTGTTGGCAGAGTCGACATTGGTCAGATGGGATCTCAGAACCCAAGGAATGAGGGGAAGGCACTTAAAGTGGCATCACGTGTGTTATAAAAGCAAAGTTCCAGAAGCATCCGTTTTCAAAACAAACTCTAGTCAGCAGAGATAGAAAGCTGGCTCTGGTGAGTAATGTTTGTCCCAAATCTTACTTTTTCGCAGAACCTTGGTATGTCTTTGCAGGCTGGTGAGGCCAGCTTTCCCGCTAGTCCTGTGGACTGGACTGACTTGGAAAGCTTTTGAATTTGCCTTTTCTTGAAAGAAGTTTAATGACAGTTTTGGATTTCCAGCTCTCTGAGAAATTGGATACTTATGTATATCCTTTTACAAATCATCTCTTCTGGACTTGGCTTCCTGTTGCTGCCGTCTTTCCTCTCAGTCTTACCTGTCTCTATTTAGGGTTCTGCAGGCTTGGAAGGCAAGACAGATGTCTCTCCATGTCTAATTTCTCATTACCCAAGCACAATAACCACTTAGGAAGTATCTTACCCCAGCTTCATTATCCTATCAGAAAACCTACTCTAATGAGTAAGCCAGTGGAGATGATTTAAGATGTGCCATCAGATATAGAATGCACTCTGGTTGTATCTTGGGCTTTTTTTTTTTTTTTTTTTTTTTGACATCTTCCCGTCTTTCCCTAAGGGTTCAGCCTTTCTTAGATCCCAGTGTTTGCTTCTGCTAGAGGCCTGGGATAGCTACCAACCTCGGTCGAGTTTAGATACTGTCTTTAGGAACTTTAACTTATTGTTCCAGTGTTTATTTATGTTACTGCATATGTCCTGTGCAGAGCAGGAAGAACTTGTAATTTTCCTCTGATGCTTTCCTGTATCCTTGAGAACGACACACAAATGTACTTCCTAATGAGTTTAGTAAATGTTAAATAATTAGGTAACTGGTGGTTTGAATGGTTTGGATTATACATAAGTCTTTGGATTTTTATGTAGGTGTTTCAAACGTGTTTCAGTGATCATCGGGGAAGTTGGTTGGGGATTCTTAGGTAGAAGGTGGTTGCCTTTGAGTCAGCTGCGACACGTGGTGATCGCACGTCCAACAGAACGAAGCCTTGCCCATCTGGCGCCATCTTCATGATTGTTGGCGTGCGCAAGTCTGTTGTTGTGGCCACTGCGTCGTTGAGGATCTTCCTCATTTTCAGTGACCCTCTGCTTTACCCAGAATGATGTCCTTCTCCAGGGACTGAGCCTTCCTGATAACATGTCCCAAGTAAGCAAGACGAAGTCTCGCCTTCCTTGATTCTAACGAGCATTCTGGCTATACTTCTTCCAAGACATATTTGTTTGTTCTTCTGACACTTCATGATATATTCAGTATTCTTTGCCAATACTGTAATTAGATAAATAGAATAAATAGATAGAATGGAGGCCCATTATTATCTCTTCCAATTATAATAATGGATTATAGGCTCCTGTAGCCTGAAAATTTCCTCTGCAGTCCATTTTCAGAGGGTGAATTATTAGATGTAGAGAGTGAAAGGTGCCTGGGTTTGTTGTTGTTAACTTCTTAACTGAATTAAACTATGCATATTTGAAAAGAGCTCATATTTCAAAGCATTAGCCTACAAATACAAAGTTGCGTTTGTGATGAATTGATGCAGCTGTCTTCTTTCCATACAAAATGAAGAATGCATCTCACAGGCTTTTTCCCCCCATTCTGGAAGAGATGCTCAACATTTCCTCTGTCCACACTCCAGAAAGAGGCCCCCCAGTTTGCCTCTTTCGCTGTAACGCTGAATCACCCCTCTGTGTGCCCGAGGATACAGCCAGGTCTTAGCAAGTGGCCTGGGGTCAGGCACGGATGCAGTGGAATATTTTCAGGCTCAAGCTTTGGAGTCTTTTTAAAATTGAAAGCTTCTCTGTTGTTGATGAATGATCAGATATAAATGTATAACACCTTGGTTAACAGGCTGTGATGAAACTGGAGGTGGTCTTGTCTAGGAAATCCTTGTTGAAATACTGCCCATTTTGGGTAAATCTGATAGTACAGTGAGCCACGAGCTTAGTGGAAACGTTCTGGAACGCAGACGGGGAGGTTTGTGGCTGTTTCCCTTCATGAATGTGTTGTTATCTTTGCAGAAGTGAAGAATATCAATATTCTATGGCCTTTCTCCAGGATTTCGGTGTTTGTTTCCAGGTATCAGTAGCTTGGCCCTGCTTCCATCCCTGGCTCTCTCGTCTTCATGGTGTCATTGACCCTGTTGCCAGTGGGGGAAGTGCCGCTCTCGTCTGAATTAGCTAATTTCCCGTTTTCCCGTTTTAAATGGAAGTGATAGCGTTCCCTCGCCCGGAATCTCCCTTCTCAAGATTGGAAATTGTGTTGCAGCTCTCCGTTTTATTATCGCGGACCTCACTGTGAAAATCTTCCGCAGCCTTTTTATTATCACCGCCCGTGTCTGTGGCAGAGAGGTGCTGCCGGCGCCTCCGTGTCACCCCCAGGTTCATTGTCTTCGTTTCCATTCTTTTTGCAGGATACAGTTCATTTGGAGTCTTCCATAAAGTGTGTCGGCTCCTTTCTGCCCTCTCCCTGTTTCTCTCGACTCTCTCTTATTTTCCACTTCGGTCCCGGATAACCTTCTTAGGAGCTGTCACGCGTGATGCTGGCCTGTCTGCTGTCTCCCGGGCGGCACGGGCTTTGTTTCATCCCCATTGCCCTGGTGTTACTGGGATTCAGACCAGCAGGGTGTGGTCTTCTGAGGCGTTTTGTGTGGTGGTGAGGCGATAGGATATTTTCACTTACCAGGGCCTTATTTCTACATTGGAGCAAGGCTCTGAACTCACATGTAGGCATCCTTTTTTAATCCTTAGGCATTTTTCTGTTTTCCTAAGTTGTTAACCTTCCTCAGGTGAGGGACTCCATCAAAACAAGGCTTATTAAAATTGTGTGGTACATTGCATTGACTTTGCACATTTACTTGTTTACAGTATTTTCAATATTTATTCAAGATGACTTCTCAAATATTTAATAAGAATTAATAATTGAATGCACTATAGCCTTCTTAAGGAGCCCTGGTGGTGCAGTGGCTAAAGTACTTGGCTGCAAACCGGAAGGTCAGCGGTTCGAATACGCTAGCTGCTCTGCAGGAGAAAGATGTGGCAATAGTCTGCTTCCGTAAAGAGCACAGCATTCTAACCTCTGGGGCAGTTCTACTCTGTCCTATCGGGTGGCTAAGTCGGAATCGACTCAATGGCAGTGGGTTTGAGTATAGCCTTCTTCCTTCATCCTGGAATGCCATAAGATCTTTGAAGCTAAAACTAGTCTGGGCTTTTAAGGGATTTGTAGAAATTAGGTATGTCTGAGTAGGGAAGTGGCTGGCATGGTGAAAAAATTGGGTCCTTACATAGTTTGCTATTTTGCAGTGATAACTGGAAGAAACCCCTGTTCTAGCTCTATTTTCCCATCATTTTCTACTATTTTAGGGGCGAGTTCTTGAGGTATTAGCAGCTGATTTTTTTTTCCTGTGATCCCGCTGTAAGGTAAGTGGTTTCGGCGTTCTGTGTTGCCTTGATGGGTTATTAAATTGTCACTTCTAAGAGATGAATGTGGGTTAGAGAGTGTGTTGTGCCATAAATCATTTTAGTCATCAGGAATGTTTCAGAAAGCTGAATCAGAGTAAATTCTTTTGAATTTATGATTCAAATTAGTGATTTTATTAGGTCCTTTTAAAAAACCTACAAACTTTTAAAGTCTTTCTCAAAATATACATCTTTGTTCTCAAAAGAGGTCTGCAGACTGCCCTAATTTGTCTTTTGAAAGGACACTGGATTTCAGCTGAGTCCTTCTGCTGCGGAGGTCGACAAATGCGGACGCCGTTGCTGGGACAGTCAGCACAGAAGGTTGATGTGCTCAAAGATTTACTGTGCATCACCTCCGCCATCATTCCCATAAGTATTAATTTTAACTCCACTAATAAGAAACTGAACAAAAGTGGAATTATGAGTTCAGTAGTATTCTATGAAAGGTCAGTTGTTAAAAAGGCAAAGTGTGACATTCTGTGAAAAGGTGCCTTCATTAATCATCCCGACAGGAGAACACGGGGCGCTCTTGGACAGCACCACCGAACCTCCGAGGTGAAGTCTCAGGACCTAACGTGTGAGTTTTTGTATGGAGACAGGCTGTTTCAATGTGTGTTTAGATAATTTAAGGAGCGGCTTTATCTTAGCAATTTGAAAATGTGTGTATAATATAGAAAATCTTACGCAATACTGTCTTAGTCATCTATTGCTGCTGTAACAAAAATACCACAAGTGGGTGGCTTTAACGAACAGAGATTCATTTTCTTACAGTTTAGGAGGCTAGAAGCCTGAATACAGGGCACCGGCTCAAGGGGAACGCTCTCTCTCTGTCAGCTGTCTGTCCGTCTGTTCACCTCCTGTTCCTTGGCTCCTTGGTGATCTTCATGTGGTATGGCATCTGTCTTCCCCCATCTCTGCTTGCTTTCTGTACCTAATCTGCTTGGTTTATATCTCGAAAGAGATTGACTTAAAATACACCTTACGCTATACTGCATCATTAACATAATAAAGAAAACTTGTTCCCAAATAGGATCATAACCACAGGTATAGGGGTTAGGATTTACAGCACGTATTTTTAGGGGACACACTTCAGTCCATAACAAATACGCTTTACCATTTGAAAAAGGGGAGATCACCTGTTAATTTTATACGTGCAGTATTAGGAAACACACTGTGGAAACATAATTCTGGAGACGTATCGTGAGCATAGCTAGTGACCACATACAGCATGCAGCTTTGCTGTAGCTGCAGATAATAGTGCATTTCTGAGTGGATGAGTGGGCATCCCTACTGTGAGTCAACCGCAGATACTGACACGGTCCCTTAGTCTCTCCAGCGCTCTCTATTACAGGCTGCCATTACTATGTGATTTGACCCTGTTCTGTAAAACCAGCAAGAGTCTGATTTCCTGACTCTGTCTTAGTGATCCGGTGTTGCTGTAACAGAAATACCACAAGTGGGTGGCTTTAAGAAAGAGAAATTTATTCTGTCTCAGTTTCGGAGGCTCGAAGTCCACATTCAGGGTGCCGGCACTAGGGGAGGGCCTTCTCTCTCTGTTGGCTCTGGGGGAAGGTCCTCGTTCCTCAGTTCCTTGGTGATTTTCACGTGGTGTGACATCATCTTCCCCCCGACTCTGCTTGCTTTATCTGCTCCTTTTATATCTTGTAGGAATTGACTCCAGACATAACCCTATGCTGATCCTGCCTCAGTAATGTAACAAAGACAACCAATTTCTAAGTGGGATTATAACCACAGGCGTAGAAGTTGGGATTTACAACATGTATTTTGGAGGGACACGATTCAGTCCATAGCACTCTCTGTCATTCTTTTTCTGTCCATCTGGGCAGCAGAGTGCCTACTGTGTGCGTGGTGACTCCACGTCAGCTGTTTCCCATTAAGCTATCTGAGTATTTTATGTGCCCTGTCAGCGCCGTGTTAAAGTTCACTGCAAGAGTGTAAATTATTAAGCGGTTAGCCAGTGATGCATTCATCAGCTGAGCATCTTTTATTGTGGCCTGTTGACAGATGATTTTCATTCCGCCATTAAAGCACGATGTTGTTGGAATGAAAGTCTCTTTCTGGAGTCCCTTTGTCTAGGTTGCTGCTCCGTAGTTTCATTTAAAACATCTGAATAGTAGTCTGCCCCAGAATACTGAGTGGGTCTTTCCTTTTCAGAAACAGGTATTTTGAAGCATTTGTTCTGAAGCTGGTTCTGCGAATAGTTGGTTCTTGTTCCTGTCCCGTCAGACCGCGTTGTATCAGAAGGGAAATGGGCGGAGTATGCGGTCATGGTCTCTGGGCTGGGGCCGAGGACAGGGAAGGGTTCTTCGAAATGTCTCCTTCTCATTCGAGCGTTAGTATTTTTAAAGACTCAGAAGTGTGTCTGTTCTACGTAATCTGTGGTTCTCCTCTTAACTGGTCTCACTGAGTCTAGCTTTCCTTACTCCGCTCACAGTGACTTCTTCACTGCAGAGTACATAGGTGGCAACCAGACTGTGTCATCATGGGGAAGGTCCAGGGCTGGGTTATCTCCCCTAGCGGGGGCTCCAGTGCAGACAGTGGTTGGGATCGGCAGAGGGTGAGTGAGTAAGACAGTGATGGGCATATCAGGAAGGAGTTCCTAATCTAATGAGCTGTTCTGAGCTCAGCTCCGCTGCCCTGGCAGGGCCTGAGAGTCCTGGTCATCACCTCCAAGTGAGGGGTCAGCACTGCTCATCTAACACCCGTCTGTGGCAGCCCAGCACCCTGCCCTCAGCTGGGGCCACCCTTGTTTCTACAGATGTGGAAACAGAAACCCAAAGAAGTTAAACAAGTTGCCAAATGTCACATGTTGCCATTCTGAAAATTTTATGAATTTGAGTGTTAAGATGGTGTCTTGAGGATTATTTCCCTCCTCTGTCTGGGATGATGGCGGAAGTCTTAGAAGACGTCAGACCCACCCTGAAGCAGAGAATTAAGCGCATAGAAGGTCTCCGTTCAGTTTTACCGGGACAGTGTTTACTAGACTCAACAAATAGCATAAACTGCTAAGTCTGCATGTTACGATCCTGTTTCCTTCTCTTCATAATTTTTGCTTAATGGCCGTTTGTGCTACATTGACCAGGTCCATGGATTGCTTAACATAAATGATTACATTTGCTTATGATTAAAAACTTCCTCCATTAGAAATACAGCAGCCAGGACTTGTAAATGATTTGTTGTTAAAGCTTTCTACCTCATTAGCCACACCGTTGAGTCTACAGAGGCATTGTGTAAGAGTTAGGAACACTTGTAATGAGCTGTATAATATGGACCCTCCACCAGACTTCACAAAGAGACAGAGTCTTCCTGGGGCAGGTTAGCTGTGGATAAACGGCCAGCAGTCCCTTTGGTGAGTAGCACTGGGCCGTAGGCTCAAGCACATTCCATTCTGACTTGGAATGGCGTGGGTGAATAAAGTATTTTATTACTGGAGCAAGACTTGTTGTAAAAAGTTATATGCCATTCACGATCAAAATCCTTCAACACTCTGTCACCATTCCCCTCTGAACCGTGTAGCTTAAGTTTTAAGCACCTTGTGAATCTCTTGATACAGCATTAAAAGAGGTGTTTGTTGGGGAGTGATGTTCAAGTCCTCCTTGGCCTCCCTTGCACCTCGTTCATCCTTGGCCCTCTCCTGGTGTTTGATGGCGAGCGACCCGCCTGATTATGATGAGACACAACACCCTGGTTCTGTGTGTGCAGTGACGGGCGGTGATGTGGTTTATGGTTGGAGGACAGTGAGCAAAGAGACACAACATCCTGGAATAACTGCGTTAAATGTGATGGGCATTTTTGTGGCAGACGTAACATTCTTCATCTTGAAAGCATGGGTCACCCAGACTGGGTGTGAACGTTCCTCTTGTGACGGCATTGGGACACTCTTCTTCTTGTCTTGTGGATGGGATTGGGTCTGCTTTGTGATCCTTGTTCAGGGACGGTGGCTCTGCCTGGGGAAGGGAATGGTAACTGGACCTGTAGCCTGGGAAGAGCTGGCTGGGCCAGTCCTGCCTCTGCCTCTCAGCAGCCATGTGGCCTTGAGCAAGCCGTGCAGCCTCTCTTGGGATGGGGCAATGCTTTGTTCTCTTGTAAGCAGGTTGCGGGAGTTGGAGCTGACTCAAAGGCAGCTAATGACAACAAGTCTCTCTGTAAAAATCAAGTTAATGCCAATGTCATGATATTTCAGGGGGAATAAATAAGAACGCAGGTAAACTCAAAACCGTGCTTGGTTTCTGACAGAATAATAATAGGTTTACTGTGTAATAGTATATAATAATCATAGGGTTATCGTACAATAGGTTCTGATTTAACCATCTTTTTTACAAATACTTGCATGTCCATGATGTGCTATGCCCGGCCCAAGGCACTCAGAATGCAAAGGTGAGCACAGTGCTGCAGTATTTCATGGTGTCCACGTTATGTGGGTCAGATTTAGTTGACTGTTGACGTCCTTGATTGGCGAATCTGATCTTGTTGGGGTCCTGAGACAGTTTTCCGTGCTTCCGGTGGAGCCCTGGGACCTCCGGGGTAGTATTGTTGTAATCACCTGAGTTTGCACGCTCTGTGGGATTTCATCTTTTTCATACTTTTGGATTACTTTGGACATGTTGTCAGGAGGGACCAGTCCATTGAGAAGGACATCATGCCTGGTAAAATAGAGGGTCAGCAAAGAAGAGGAAGACCCTCAACGAGATGGGTTGACACAGTGGCTGCAACAGTGGGCTCAAGCACAGCAAGGATCGTGAGGATGGCGCAGGACCAGGCAGTGTTTCATTCTGTTGTACATAGGGTCGCTATGAGTTGGAACCAACTCGACAGCACCTAACAACAACATATTTTTGGAAATCTTTCACTCTTCTAAGAGACTATTTTCTTAATGATAAGTTTTGTTGTGGAAATCGACTTTTAAAAACCAGCGATGGGGTTGGATGCTGCGTGAGCACTTAAGAGTCTGGCTTTCTCCTCGGGCAGTTACTCCCCCAACCCCGCGTGCAGCCAGGGTCAAGGGGTGGACTGTGCTGCCCATCAGGGGACTCTGTCATTCACGGATAGCTAATTTTGGGAGCACAGCGATGCAATTATATATACTTAGCGTTAAAATTACCCCACACGTGATGGAGTCTTGGTTCACAAGCCCCTTCTGGTTCTTTAGGGCCCCGTTTGGTCGTTAGGAGAATGAGTCATCCTCACGCTGGCAGGAATGGACGCTAATGTTCGGAGCATCCAGCAGTTGAGAGCTGTGTCATGCTGCCTCTTCCCCTGCATGCGCAGCAGGCGACGTCTCCACCCTTTCTCGTCTCTGCCTTGCCTGCTGTGCAGCTGAAGTGGGCAGAGCAGTGAAGTGGAGGGGTGGGTGGGGAATCCTGGGGGGACTGGGTGTGGATGTGGACGCGGGCTTGTGGTGGACAGGGCACACGAGAGCGTTTTCCTCTCCTCTGCAGACCTCAGACATCTTGGAAAGGTCTTTCCTTCTCTTCTTCCTCCTCTTCTGTTTTTTCCTTCCACTTCCCTTTGTCCAGCTCCCCCTCTTCCTTCTTCTCCCCTTCTCCCCAGTTCTCCTGCTGAATCTCTCCCTCTGCCATCTCCTCTACTCATCTCTCAGCCCTGCTTTTTCCAGGAAGCCTGCCTGGCTTGCCCACATGCTCGATGCCTGGTGCCGACCCAGAGTTGAGCTGGGTTTTAGGGTATCGTGTCTGTGACTGCTTCCTGCCTAGGTCCTGCCTCCCTAGCCCCCTGCCTGTGTCCCCTACTGCCTGAGTCACTTCCTGTAAATAGGCTTTAACTCATCTGAAGGCTACATTGCCTTTTCTCCAACAGATTAAAGCTTCATGAAAAGGACAGAGGGCCCTTTAGAAAACATACACCATTCTGCCCTGTTACAAAGACAAAAAGAGCAGCTCCTGAACAGCTTCTGTGAAAGGATGGATAAACTCCACAAGGATGGGACTCGGCTGAGACAGAGTGGAAGCCCAGCAGCTTGGATGTGACGTTTCTGCTGGGTTCAGTGTAAGAATAGGACGTGGGCCGAGAGGCGGTCGGCAGTGGAGTGACTGAGGATCTGTTACGTGATGTTTGTGATCTCTGTACATGTGGAGTTTAAAGACTTCTAGGTGCCTTGTTTCTTTGGTCAGCTTCTGGCAGGTAAAAGAGAGTAAGAAAATAGAGAAAGATACAGTCTCCCCTCTGAACTGGTGTACAAGACTATGAAAGTATTGGTTTGAATGATACGAGGTAGAAATGCTAGAAAATGGAATGCCGGTGCGCGGGCCCTCAGCCTCTCTGATTGGCTTTATGATAGATCTTGCTGAATGATGAATCTGCTATTGTATGTTCCAGCCGCTCATGTCTCACGGTGAAAAGAGAAATACATTGAGAATGAATGTAAAATACTGAAATTGGGAAGTTATGCTCAAGGATCATTTCTCGTTCCTTTGGACGTGGTAGAGGTATCAGTAATTTATACGGTGTGTAGACATGCGCCTGTATCAGGTGCCACGTGTAAGGCGCGATGTACCTTCTTGCTGTATCAGCCTGTGTACCTCTGCGGAGCCCGGCCAGCGCCTGAGAAGGCAGGGCTGAAGGAAATGCCAGCGAGTGCCTGTCTCCCAGCGGATTGCAGTTCTAATGGGGAACCCTAACGTAGTTTTATGTTACTTGAAGGAGTTTATCTTGGAGTGCCAAGCGTTAGCATGCCACAACCCCTGAGGCCCCAGAGTGCCTGGTTACTGGGATGTGGGCCCTGGTGTTGGCGTTAGCGACCCCTACCCTAGGGGCCTGGTGGTTGGGCCCTTGATCTGTGCCCCAGATGGGCTGGGATGCAGGTCCGGGTCCTCCTCTTTGGGGAACCAGCTCTGCTCTTCCTTTACTTCTTCCTGCGGCCTGGCCTGACTGGCTTATTCTCAGCTTCCTATGCCCCCTGCCCCCAGAACCCAGGTTGCCCATTTGACCTGTCCAGGGCTCGGGGGGGAAGGACGGTCAGGCAGGGGGCTAGAGCATGATCCCCTAGGCTCTGCTTGGGGCCCTGCCTGCTTCTGGCACGATTGAGTGCTGGGAGTTCAAGAGCAGAGTGAACACTGTGAGCAGTGGTCAGCTGGAGCGTCCTGCTGCAGCCACGGACTTGAGCGTGCCAGCCATCGTGAAGTTGGTGCCGGGCCGGCCGGCGTTGGGTCCTGTTGCACACGAGGTTGCCGGGTGTGGGGGCTGACTCGCGGCAGGCAGCTGGCAGCATGGACCATGGCACACGTGGAAATAAAATACTAGTTTGAAAACTGTAAACTGCTACAGAAACGTAAGGCATTGTTAGAAGTGCTCTCAGTATGGAAAGTAAGCTCTGTAAGGCTTTGGCGTATTCTCTTGGATTTTTACCACTTTAATCGGCTTAAACGTAAGCTCTCCAGAGAGGATGGGGTTCCATCCCTGAGCTGCTAAAGCACCGTTTGACTTCACAGGGCTCTGCCCTTCCTGGTATCCATTTCATCGTCCAGTCTCGTGGGAGGCAGCCAGCCTCCGGGTACCACAGCGAGGCCCCTGAGAAGTTGATATTCGTCACCCCGTGCCAGGTTACCAGGTCCCCAAGGAGCTGTGCTGTGTCCGCACCTGGAGAGATCCAGGGGTGGAGGACTCCCCACAGTGCAGAGCTGAGGCTGTAGCAGGCTCCTGTGCTTTTGGGGGGCTAGACTGAGCTGTGAGCCAAGTAAACAGTCACTCGCTGATCAGTACCAGGAAGTACCATCCCCCGAGCCCACAGTGACCCATAACTTACACAGGACGCGTCGGTTCCCTTGGGTCCAGTTGCTGACGTTGTGTCACAAAGCTCGGCCAGGGAGACAGCATGTGTTTGGAAACCTGGACGGACGTCATCGGAGCTGCTTGGTTTTAGTTTTCTTCCAGAAGCAAATGGCGTGTTTTGGGCTTTGGCCGGCGCAACCCCCACTCCGGGGTCGGTTGTGCTGCTGGTCCTCTGGACCTCACCTCTGCAGGTGGGCCTCGTACCCCACCCCCATGACCACCTGGAAAGGCACCTGCCCAGAGGACCCTGTTGTCCACAGAGTGGCTGCCTCCCGACCCCCCTTCCCCCCATCTTCCTTCCATCCCCAGGTCCCCATCAGGGCCAGGAGCAAGGGGGTCTCGGATAGCTAACAGCCCTGCTCACTGAGACTCATGCTGCCCAAGAGAAGGGGGCATCTTGTGATGGGGTTACCGAGCACCCTGAAAATCTTGGGGTGCTGTCCAGGAAAGCCCCATACCCTAAGGAGACTCAGACACTGGGGGAAGAGTGTGGGATTTGGGGTGCCCCAACAGTAGATTAAAAATCCTTCCCAGTCAGAAGGCAGGCAAGTGGCAACCTTATTCAAGGGGGCAAAAAAAAAGAAAGAAACCTGGGTGAAGTCTAGATACAGTATCTTAGTGGTAATAAAAGGCCCAGTGCAGATTTACTGGTGGAGGAGTTCTAACTGCAATACTGCGCTACAGTGGGTTATTCTGTGTTCAAGAGCTACATTTATCACAAAAATGATGATATACAAATCACTTCCATATCACAAAATGTTCTTGGTCAAAATTGGCTTGAGGCAAGTGATATCTTCGAGTAAACAGTATATGAAGACCATATCTTAAAATGATAGATCACCTAATTTTGTTCTGACAGAGGTTTTTGCCGCAGCAAACATCTGTCGTTGAAATACCAATTCAGAGATATGGAAGCCAAATTGTAGTGGTTTTCTCGGATCTGTCGCGCCCAACTTGAGAAGGTGGCTGCTCGCCGCAGTGCGGATGCGGCATGAAGCAGGGCTGCATGTTAACGCCTGTTAAAACCGAATGAACAGTTTAGAGAAATAAACTCCCGCCGTTTACAGTACAGACGTCGGGAACGAGCTGAGGCGCTCGGGCCGTTTCTGTGTACAGACGTCACATTAAGTTTGCCTTCATCTTGGATGTTGAACCCCGGAGTTACTGACTCACAGATGAAACTTTGCATTGTGTCTGCCTGAGTTTTTATGCACTTCCTTCCCTTTTTTTTGTTGTTGTAAAGACTGTGATTATAATGTTAGGCCTGAGATCTGAAGGACGTCTTGGTGATGTCTGTCCCGACAGGGGAGCCTGTTTGCAGTGGGACAATTGTGGTGTCACAGGAACGTCTGGCACCATCTCCTTATGAGGCCTCACTCTGGAAGTCCTGCAGGGGGACCTGGTGTCCTGGGATTCGAGAGAAAGGGAAGCATCAGACGTCTCCAAAGATGACACCAAAGAACTTCAGCTGAGCTCTACTCCCACTTAAAAAAAAATTTGATCTTGATCCAAACCTTGCGTAGATGATAGCTTACAAGAATGAACAATAGCATATCTGAGCTGCTCCTTAGACAGTCTAGAAATTTGCCCTGTGTGACCAATTCTTAAAGACTGTAAGAGAAAGTGAAGTCTTTTTTAAAGTCAACAGTTGTCAGGGGCCTGTGGGAGATGGCTCACTAAGCACCCCCGTTCACCAGCCCCCTGTGAGCTCTGGAGACTTTGCCTCAGACGGTTGTGATTTCCCGAGCGCTGAAGCTGCTGGCCACCTCCTGGTTCCCCTGCCAGCCTCTGCAGTCCGGTTAATCTTGCCACCTCCTTACGAAGGCCGCCCATCTTGCCCTGCCATTTCCTCCCTTCAAAAGTCTTTATTCGACGCTTCTCCATCCTGTCCTCTCATTCTGTAGATCAAACTAGGTTCCAGGAATCCAGGTTTTCAAAACATTATACCATGTCTTAGGAGTCCCCGGGTGGCACAAAAAAGTTAAGCGCTTGGCTACTGACCAAAATGTTGGCAGTTTGAATCCACCCAGAGGTGCCTTGGAAGAAAGCCTGGCAATCTACTTCTGAAAAATAACCCACCAAAAACCCTGTGGAGCACAGTTCTACTCTCATGCACATGAAGTCACCGTGAGTCAGAGCCTACTTGACAGCAGATGGTTTGCTAGTGTGTTTATACCATTTCTTGCGTTTGAAAACATGATCAACATTTGAGGCCATTTTTCACAGTCAGCTTTTTGAATTGTATTATGATAGTGTGAGGCCAGCTTTGAGGGTGTCTTCTAGTCAGCTCATCTCCCTGTAGGGTGGGAGACTGTGGGATTTAGAGTTGTCAAATCCAAACTCCAGCCTCACCACTGGCGAGCTCTGGCCAGTGATGCTAGCTCTTTGACGTCTTTGGGTTTTCTTCTCATCTGCTGAAGTGGGGCTCTTGCCTCAGATGTGATCATATGTGACACTTCGCCCCGAAGTCTGGAACATACATGCTTGAGATGAGGTCCCTGATAGCAGCAGCAGGGTAGGGGTGATGGCGGTGTTGTCGGGTGCCAACAAGTTGCCTCCGACTGCCAGGGACCCCATGGACAGCAGAACGCAGCGCTGCCTGGTCCGTGCCATCCTCACAGTTGTTGCTGTTGGGGACCATTGGTGGAACCCTGTGTCAGTCCAGCGCATTGAGGGTCTTCTCTTCTTGGCTGACCTTCTGCTTTACCAAGCATGTTGTCCTTCTCCTGGGATTATTGCCCCCTGATAACATGGCCAAAGTAAGCGAGACAAAGTCTCACCATCATAGTTTCTAAGGAGCATTCTGGCTGTGCTTCTTCCAAGACGGATTTGTTTATTTTTCTAGCAGTCCATAGTATGTTCAGTATTCTTCGCCAACACCGTAATTCAAATGCATCAATTCTTCTTCTGTCTTTCTTACTCATTGTCTAACTTTTGCATGCATAGGAGGCAATTGAAAATATCATGACTTGGATTAATTACACCTTAGTCCTCAAAGTGACATTTTTGCTTTTTAACACTTTAAGAGGTCTTTTGCCCCATGCTGCTTCCACGGGTATTGATTGTTGATCCAAGCAAAATGAAATCCTTGACAACTTCAGTCTTTTATCCATTTATCATGATGTTGCTTATTGGTCCAGTTGTGAGGATTTTTGTTTTCTTTATGTTGAGGTGTAATCCATATTGAAGGCTGTAGTCTTTGATCTTCATCAGTAAGTGCTTCAAGTCCTCTTCACTTTCAGCAAGCAAGGTTGTGTCATCCGTATATCAAATGTTGTTAATGAGTCTTCCTCCAATCCTGTTGCCCTGTTCTTCTTCTTATAGTCCAGCTTCTCGGATTATTTGCTCAGCATACAGATTGCATAAGTATGGTGAAAGGATATGACCTTGATGCTCACCTTTTCTGATTTTAAACCATGCAGTATCCCCTTGTTCTGTTTGAACAAGGGGTAGGGGCAGTTAAAGTGATAATAACATTCATTGCAATCGTCATGTACTGTGTTAGACTGGGGGCGGCTGAAAGATGAGCCCACACACGTTCCCTCAGGAGACTTTCTGTGAGGTTTACCGAATAACTGCATCGCGGGTCGTCCAAGGTAGAGGCAGGCCTTACAGAGGATGTTTCTAAATTGGAGAGTATTTACCCCGGCTCGCCTGGGACCGTTCACTCCCTACTGTTGTCTCTGCGTCACCATTAACATCGCTGTCCGTTACCCGAGATGGAATCTGACTCGGGTGATAAATTACACGGTCACCCTACTGTCACCCTTTAGCCACAGCAATGGACTCGGATGTGCTGGCGATTATGAGGGTGACGTAGGACCAGGCGGTGAGCCAGAGTCGACTCCACAGCCGCTAACAACTGAAAAAACTGTCAGCCTTGGTCTCAACCGTGAGAAAACCGCTACTTTGAGCCAAGAGCTAACAACTTCAGAGGGTCTTAGACACACTAATGAGAGCTGCCTTTCCCTTGTGGCCTTTGCTCTGTGTTCAGCGGGGGAGGGAGAGGGCCTCCCGAAAGACCGGAAGTATTGTCTTAGGCTGAGCTTGAGGCAAGGTCTCGTAAGGAGCTGTGTATGAACGGACCGTGGTAGGTCACGTCCTTATGGGGCCACACATGTCCTTACAGGAATCTCTACAACTTACATGTGTAGGTGGATTATACATTATTTTTTGCTTTAAAGGGCAACAAAATGTTCATGAAATATTATTTATTTTTTCCTTTTTGATTATATCAGAAGAATTTCATTCTTTGCCCGCCTAAACATCACTGTCAATAACCGAGTTTAGACTGACTCTAGAGCTTAGTCTAAAATACATCTTCTTTCTTCAAATGGGGACTTTTCCATTTGTTTTTACTGAGTTTTTTGTCCCCCACAACCACGCCACCCTCCACACGCCCGTACCTACGGAGCCACTGCCGGCCGGGCCCACACATGCTTCAGTCGAATGTCGTTGTTGGTCTTCTTGCCATTGTTGAATAATTAAATCAGGGTCCAAATGGCACAAGAATCAAAGGTTTTGAGTAGGAACCAGCCGACCAGTTACCACCAAGTCGATCCCAACTCCTGACGACCCCGTGTGTGTTAGAGTAAACTGTGCACCATAGATAGGGTTTTCAGTGGCTGGTTTTTCGGAAGTAGATCAACAGGCTTTTCTTTCCAGAGGAGACGTCTCTGGGAGGGCTTGAACCTCCAACCTTTCGGTTAGTAGTGGAGCGTGTTCACTGTGGTGCCACCCGAGGACTGTTATGTTCCTTTGCATTCTTAACTAAGATGTTTGTTTAAAGAACAAACACTGCCGTTTCTGTGGCTTTTGTTGGCGTAGCGTTGTGCGGGTCATAACAGGTACAGGTGGGGAGTCTGTTTTCACGTCACCAAACACTCAGGCAGACCCAGGGCCTGCCCAGCCTCATCACTGCTGGGGCTGGGGTGGCGAGGGCTGCCTTCCAGGGGGCGGCGGGACAGACCTGCGGAGTCTATTTTCAAACCAAGTTATTTTGTGAAATATTGTTGTGAACTCATCAAAACTGTGAAGCTGACGAAGTGAAATAAAAATACTGTGGTGAAAATTATTTTAGTGCAACATAATGAGTTCTGTTTTTCATATCTGGCAGATATTGCCCACTAAATCTAATCTGCAATGTTGAAAATTATGCCATTTTTTATGATTTGTTTAATTCTCACTGAAAAAAATTGACTATGCATCGATTCCTGACCTGCGAGTATTGAGGGAAAAATTTAGTTAATAAGAATTTTCATGAGGTGTAAATTTAAATGTATGAGGACTCTGCCTATCCTATAACACTACAGACATTAATTTAAAAATTCTATACGAGCCTGAGGGCCTGGGGTGTCGGAAGAACAGAAAGTAGAAGCACTTATGGTTGTTAACTCGTAGACAAGATCTGTTTATGTGATACATGGATATTGTTGTTTTCTCTGCATCCTTGGTTATATGTGGCTGAGCATAATTAGGATTTTCTAAATATACTGTATATGTAATCTGTTTGCCTGTTAAATGACAGCAACACGCTTAAGAGGAACGAGTCGCAATAGAGGTCAGGTAAGCAAGCCGTGAGTGTGTGTAATACCATGTATGGAACGTTGCCTCTTGCTTCCCTGTATCTGCAGTTCAACAAGACCTTTAAAGAATTCATAAAAAAATGAAGGATCCTAATATTGAAGTTGGAAAACGTGAGTGAATGACATATTCTTTACACACCTCAACTGTCAACATTTCTAATCAAATCACCCAGCCTTCTTACTTCTTAAATGATACAAGCAATATTTCCTGTAATAAACACCCCTAAGTCTAATGAGAGACCCTCAGGCTACTTCAAATGTATGAATTCATTATAATTGAACAGCATGGTCTGCAGGGCAGAGAGGCCTGCTACCTTGCTACCCAGCCTTTTAACTTCACCCAGCTTGGGTATTTTATGAAAAATGTTATACATTTTGTTTACAACGTATTGCTGCCGCTTGAAGTATTGTATGTTCCTGTAGTACATAAGATGAGAGCGCATAATGGAGGGAAAATCAAGGAGGCAATCTTTCATTTTGTTCTTGTATGAAAAATTCAAAAGACTGAAAACTCACCCAGAGAAATTTTGCAAGCATATTATTTTCCAATGTTTCGATCAATTTGTCTGTCAACCATGCTGAGAGGTGGAAGGGGCAGCAAAAGCAATTTAGCTTGTGAGGTCCAAAATAGAAATGTTTTAGGGAACCTTGTCACATGTTATTTCTTTATATTAGAACCGCCGCGTGTTTTATTTGCTGGCCATATCATGAAGAGAAATTGATATCAATCATCTCAGTAAGCTATGAATATCTGATATAAATATTACTCTTCTACACAAGAATCATAGCAAAATATAAATTAACCTCTTAATGCATGGGAGAACCTTTACTGTGACAACAGGCCCCTTCTTTTGGGTTTTTCCGTTTAGCAATTTGCGGTGCATTTTAATTGATTGCACCCAGGTGACGTTGTGTGGAAACATCTTGCATGTGAACATAGCTGATCCTGCTGGTGCCTTCATCAAGCTGTAATCTTCCCACTGTAAGTGCATCGGGGATTGACGAAGTATCCAAACCAGGCGTAGACTCTGTCGGTGTAGATAGGGGAGTTCTAAATAAAGGGCTTTGATTTACCTCCCAGTTACATTTTTGGCTGGATTTCTTAAGATCAAGTCATGTTCTTGCTGTTATCAGGTGCCATCCAGTCAGTTTTGACTCAGAGCAACCCTGTGTACAACAGAGGGAAAAACACTGCCCGGTCCTGTGCCATCCTCATATTTGTTGCTATCTTTGAGCCCATTATTGCAGCCACTGTGTCAGTCCATCTCGTTGAGGGTCTTCCTCTTTTTCGCTGACCCTCTACCCTACCAAGCATGATGACCTTCTCCAGGGACTGATCCCTCCTGATAACATGTCCAAAGTATGTGAGACATAGTCTTGCCATCCTCTCTTCCAAGGAGCATCCTGGCTGCTCTTCCAAGACAGACTTGTTCATTCTTCTGGCGGTCTGCGGTATAGTCAGGATTCTCTGCTGGCATCACAGTTCAAAAGTATCACTTCTTCTTTGGTCTTCCTTATTCATTATCAAGTCACTTGAGGAGTGGTTAATTCTAAGGTGATCATACGGTTTCAGTGAAACTTTGTCATGGAAAATCTGTAATTATATAATTATTCTGTCTGTGTATCCTAACACATTTCCTTCAAATCTTAGAAGAACACATTAAGGTTATTTTTTCAGAAAAGATACATTTTAAAGAAATTAAACTAAATCAATGGGCTTACCAAGGGCCCCAGTTTAAATTTAACTGGTTGTGTCCACTGAAGTCCATCTCCTGTAGCAGCCTCAGTTGGAGGTATCAGATGCACCTTCTGACAGTTGGCTGCTGTTCGCATGACGTTGTTCTCTCCCATCATTTTGAGATTTCCTTCCAGTTTTTAGGAATTTAAAATTCAGTATAATGGTTGAGCATGCCACAGAGTGACTGTACTGGGGATGCCGATGAATAGAAACAAAGTATGACAGAGCAAATTAGAATGGTTTCCAGTTTGTGTGAATACTAATATTAAGTTGTGTTTGTGTGGGAAATGTCTTCAAACATGATTTCGTCTCTTATGACAGTCTTGCAATGGAGACATGCCATCAGTAGGCTTTGCACAGCTCGAGGGAGACAGATCATTTATTTATTTATTTTGTGAGGACCGCCTGGTATTTTATTGTGTATGTATGTACCAAAGGAGTCCCTGGGTAGTGCAAGCCATTAGTGCACTCAGCTGCTAACTGAAACATTGGAGGTTCACGTCCACCCAGAGGGACCTTGGAAGAAAGGCCTAGTGATCTACTTGTAAAAAATCAGCCATTGAAAACCCTGTGGGGTGCAGTTCTACTCTGACACCCATGGGGTTGTCAGGAGCCGGAGGTGACTGTACCCAAAATGATGTACCAACATTTCTCTTCACTTAAATAGCCCTCCATTAATATACATTCAGAGTCTTTCCAGTTTTCTTTTTCTTTTTTTGCTTTGTTTTGGACCTTGTTGTTTGGTTTGATTCTGTTTCAGGCAATATAATCATGAACTCCTTTCTGTGGACATACAGACATCTCTGTGAACTTCCGCTAAGTCTGTGTAGGCTAAATTCTTAGAATTATAATTTAACGGTTAGATCGTTTCAGACTACCCTCTCAGTATTTTAATTTTTTAAGTTTATCCGAGTGAGCTTGAGCATCTGCCCTTACGTTTATTGGTCATTTGTGTCTCTTCAGTGAAATGTTTGTTTTTCTCTTGGCTGTTGGGTTATTTTGTCTTTTTCTTACTGATTTATAAGAACTTTTTGCCTGTTAAAGAAAGGTTGTCATTTCTGTTTTGATTTTGGCTGTGGAAATTGTTGTTGAAAACTTTATTTTTTTTATGTAGTCTGATTGTTTTCAACTTTTTATTTTGGAATAATTTTACATTTAAAGAAAATTGCAAAGATAGTACAGTGAATTTCTACATGCCCCTCACCCAGCTTCCCCTAATGTTAATAGCTTTATAACCATGGTACATTTGTCAAAATTAAGAAACTCACAGCTGTACAATTGTGGTCAGATTTTTAAATCTTTTTCAGTGGCTTTTGAATGGCATAGCGTGCTTTCAAACACCCTATTGATCTCGGTTTGTTTTTTTGTTTTTTTTTTGTTTTGGTTTTTTGGTAAGTCATCTGTGTTTATTTTCTACCTTTTTTTGTTTTGTTTTTCACATTTTCACCTTTTATTTATTTGATATGCATTTTATATTTTTAAGGAGTTTGGTTGGCATGCCGCTTTATTTTCAACCAAACGCTTAACCAAATTCCTTAATATTTTTTGAATTGTTCAACTTTTTGACTGCACATATTTTACAAAGAGAAGAGGATAAAACTGCCTGCTAACCTTTTGGTAGTTGTTTACCATCTAGTCCTTCACCATATTTTTTTTTGTGTGTTATCTAGCAGTTGAATAGTTTTAAAGAAGAGTGTAAAATCTAGCGTACTTAATATCTATTGTAAGAATTCTTCTAAGACCATTTGATTGAGAATATTTACGTTTGTAATTAAATTGTTTTATAATTTTGATAATTGGATTTTTATATCATGAAGCAGTTGTGCATCGTATTGAAGAAGACAAAGCCCCGAGCCTGTGCTTAGCTTGGCCGTGGAATACCAAAGGGAAAGCGTTCCCTGATCATAGCATCTCGGTGACACACTCCCTGAAGTTTCTGGATTGGTTGAGTTTGTGATTGCTAGTCTGTCCCAGACCATGGCGTTGTTTATGTGTAGCTCATCTTGTTCTAAACTTTAGTAAACTAGTTGTCTGGGTATTACCTCCATTTAGAGAATTTCATGTACCAGGTTTTCAGCAAACAGATGGTTTGGTTGAGCTTTACCTGTGGCTGCTGGAGGTCACACCATGTGCCCTGTGCCAGCCTGGTCACTGTTAGATGCCCTTATGCCCACTGTAAGCACAGTTCCTCAGAGTCACTATCGTAGACCTTGGCGATTTAGCAGTTTTCGTCCATGTTTTTCACTCTAAGAGTAACCAGTTACCGTCAAGTGGATTCTGACTCATGGCGACCCCATACATGTCCGAGTAGAACTGCGCTCCGTAAGGTTTTCAGTGGCTGATTTTTCAGAAGTGGAGCACCAGGCTTTTCTTCTGAGATGCCAGCATTTTGGATAGCAGCCGAGTATGTTAACCGTTTGCACC
Organism: Dugong dugon; assembly: GCA_030035585.1. NCBI lineage: Eukaryota > Metazoa > Chordata > Mammalia > Sirenia > Dugongidae > Dugong > Dugong dugon. The sequence goes on from CM057475.1 coordinate 80,576,139, forward strand.
GCCAGGGATGCCTTCCTGGTTTAGAACTTGTTAACATTTGCTGCTTTCGTGGCTGTATCAAGCCAGCTTTCCTGCCGATTGTCTGGAATCTCTTACAGTTTTATGCAAGACTCTCATCCCCAACAGGACCAGCACGTGAAGAGGGGGGCGTATATTCTCTGAGAGAGAGGGAGCACAGGCTGTGAGTTCTAACCCCGGTGGCACCCAGTGACTGTTTGACCTCAGGCGGTCCACTCCACTTCTGTTCCTCATTTTCCCTGTTTGTGACGCAGAATAATAGACAAACTTGCCAAGTTGTCCTGTGTAGAAATAGTGTGTGTAGGTTGCCTTTCACATGATAAGAACTTACAGAAAAGCAGTTAGTACTACTGTGCATTTTTTTCTATAATATATTTTCTCCATTTTCTCTCCTCACTCTGCCCCTCCCGAATTGTATCACTTTAGCTACAAATAATTTTAAAAATCTATCCATCTTCACTCTGGGATGTGTATCTCTTAATGAGATAATGCTTAAGGCATTGTATAAACTTTAAAGGGCCATTGACATTGGCCAGTCAATGAGTTTGTGGATGTCACCCATTTAAGCATGTTGCAAGTCAATGTGTATATTAGAAAATCCTTCTGTTCTCTTTTGTCCCGAGAATGCTGAAACTCACTGGGAGTTTTTGTTACCTTGACCTCACAGGTTGTTCTTCGTTGCTGTCCAGTCAGTTCCAGCTTATGGTGGCCCCATGTGTGCACAGTAGAACTGCTGCATAGGGTTTTTAAGGCTGTGATCTTTGAGCAGCAGATTGCCAGGCCTGTCCTCCGAGGCACCTCTGCATGGATTTGAACTTCCAACCTTTTAACTAGTAGTCGAGCGCTTAACTGTTTACTCCACCCAGGGACTACTTACCTGACCAGTTAACCAAAAACAAACCCATGGCTGTCGAGTCCATTCTGACTCATAGTGGCCCTGTAGGACAGAGTAGAACTGCCCCATAGGGTTTCCAAGTCTGTAATCTTTACAGAAGCAGACTGCTACATTTTTCTCGTGTGGAGCGGATGGTGAGTTTGAACCTCTGAACTTTGGGTTAGCAGCTGAGCACCTAACCACTGAGCCACTGGGGCTCCTCATCTAACAACTTAGGACAGTGTAAAAACTGTCTGCTTTCCACACTGAATTAAAATAAGGAACTAAGACCAGCTAAGCCTTTGCCAAAATGGAAGAAAAATAGCATTGTTTCTAGGTCCTTATGGTGTAGCCCTAGTCTGATAACTCGGTTATAGCACGTGCAGCATTGAGTGACTCCCCCATCTTCGTTAGGCTGGCTCCACACAGCAGTGGTCTGGCAGCCACAGTGCCACTCTGTGGTCACCTGTGCCCAGGCCAGGCCCCAGCAGTCCTATGGGCCTGCAGGGAGGTATGAGGGGTGGCTGAGCACTTGAGGTCCCCGGCTGATGGCCAGACTGTTTCTTTTGGATCATAAGAGTGTCAGGTGAGGCTCTCTCTCAGCTGCCCTCGGTTTGTAGGTAGGGTGTATGACCCATGTGTCTTTCTACCACGCTTTGTAAAACATACCTTCGAAGGGCTTTAAGGCATTAAGTTGGTGTGTGGCGCACATGGTTAACATGCTCGGCTGCTATCCAAAAAGTTGGCAGTTTGAGTCCACCCACAGGCACCTGACTATCTACTTCTGAAAAGTCAGCCCCTGAAAACCCTACACTGACACATACGGTCGACTCCATGGCAACTGGAAAATGGAATTAAGGCCTTAGGGGGTGTAGAAGGACATCTTCATTCAAGTAGATTTTTGGTTCATGTTTACCTCAGGCGGAGCATGTCCTACCTGTCTTAGTCATCTGGTGCTACTGTAACAGAAATACCACAAGTGAATGGCTTAACCAAGAGAAATTTATTCTCTCACAGTCCAGTAAGCTGTAAGTCCAAATTCAGGGCGTCAGCTCCAGGGGAATGCTTTCTCTTCTCTGTCAGCTCTGGAGGAAGGTCCTTGTCATCAGTCTTCCCTTGGTCAGGGAGCATCTCAGCACAGGAACCCCGGGTCCAAAGGACCCACTCTGCTCCCGGTGCTGCTTTCTTGGTGGTATGAGGTCCCCGTGTCTCTCTGCTTGCTTCTGTCTTTTATATCTCGAAAGAGATTAGCTTAAGACACTATCTGATCTTGTAGACCTCGTCAGTATAACTGCCGCTAATCCATCTTATTACATCATAGTGCTAGAGTTTACAACACATAGGGAGATCACATCAGATGGCAAAATGGTAGACAGTCATACAGTACTGGGAATCATGACCTAGCCAAGTTGACAGATATTTTGGGGGGACACAATTCAGTCCATGACAGGCTGCATTGTGGGGGCCGTGGTGGTTCAGGGGTAGAGACCTGAGTGTGAATCCCGGCCAGTGCACCTCACATGCGGCCACCAGCCATCTGTCAGTGGAGGCCTGTGTGCTGCTGTGATGCTGAACTGGTTTCAGTGGGGCTTTCACAGTAAGATGGACTAGGAAGAAAGGCCTGGAGATCTCCTTCTGAAAATCAGCCAGTGAGAACTCTGTGGGTCTGTAACCAGGCACGAGGATGGTGCAGGACGAGGCAGTGAGAGCTCTGTGGGTCACAGCAGGCCAGTCTGTAATCAGATATGGGGATGGTGCAGGACGAGGCAGTGAGAACTCTGTGGGTCACAGCAGGCCAGTCTGCAACCAGGTACGGGGATGGTGCAGGACGAGGCAGTGAGAGCTCTGTGGGTCACAGTAGGCCAGTCTGTAACGAGGCACAAGGATGGTGCAGGATCAGGCACTGAGAACTCTGTGGGTCACAGCAGGCCAGTCTGCAACCAGGTACGGGGATGGTGCAGGATGAGGCAGTGAGAACTCTGTGGGTCACAGCAGGCCAGTCTGTAACGAGGCACAAGGATGGTGCAGGATCAGGCACTGAGAACTCTGTGGGTCACAGCAGTCCAGTCTGTAATGAGGCACAAGGATGGTGCAGGATCAGGCACTGAGAACTCTGTGGGTCACAGCAGTCCAGTCTGTAACCAGGCCTGGGGATGGTGCAGGACCAGGCAGTGTTTCACTCCTTGTGTGTGGGGTCACTGTGCGTTGGGGGCCAGTTTGACAGCAGTTGACAACAACAGACTCCCTTGAAACCATCTTGGCACTTGACCCAAATAGATCTTTGGTCAACAGTCATTTCTGACGCAGCTTGGGAACCTAACTTTGCTTTTGGAAATGCATTCTCAGTTCCAAAAGCAGCCTTACAAGTTCATGTTAGAACTGGAATTTAGTTGCGGACTAGACCCAAGTAACGTGCTAGCATGTAGTGTAGGGACCCAGGCAGGGCTTGGGGTGGTAACATTTGAGGACGTCATTGAGTGTTAGAGGGGGGCCAGGGTTGGGGCTCCTGAGATGTTTTTGTAGCGGTGAAGTGGAGGGTGTAGAACCAAGTTGTGATTCAGTGGCCTAATTGCATCACGGCCTTCTGAAACACACTGCCATTGTGAGGATGACGTTAAAAACGAAGGACTACTCTTCCCTTTGCCCTTTAGCATCCTTCTTGCTGGGGCTGTATGTGATGTTGCAGTGGATGATGTGGGCATTGTTGTGTGGACACGGGGCTGGATCCGAGGAGCTGCCTGGACTGTCCAGGCTGATATGTGGAGAGACCCTCTGTGTTGGCAAGTAGGGGCACAGGAAGTGGTCGTGGAAGCAGTGGGTTGGCTACAGAGCAGGAAATGTTTGACATCTCCCAGTTTGAGCCAGTGGTTAAGCACTCAGCTGATAAGTGAACCCAGTGGCTCTGCAGAAGAAAGATCTGGTGATCTGCTCCTGTAAATGCTGCAGCTGAAAAAACCCTGTGGGCAGTTCTACTCTGTCCCATGGGGTCGCCCTGAGTTGAAATCAGCTCCATGGCCCCAAACAACCACCTCAAGGCAAGGAGGTGGGTATCATTATGTCAGGTCTTGTGTTTTAATTGTTGGAGGTGTGGGGAGGGGCTGTGATTGGCTCCAGTCGCACCGCCTGTCGCTGCTGGGGCAGATTTGCACCTGGTGGGCCGGCTGCGGGACCCAAGGGCTTTGTGGGATGTAGGTGTGCTAGGTTCTCTGGAGACAAGCGTCCTGGTAGCTGGGCTGATCCCTCTGCTTCCACATACCGGGCCGCATCCACACACACCTCCCACACTTGCTCACAGGGCGGCGCTGCAGCCAGCAGCCTCCTTGCCAGGTCCAGGGCCTGAGTTCTTCTCTCTGCCAGCTGCAAAGGGACGCTGCCCAGACGATCCTGCTGACCGCTCAGGGAGATGCAGTGTCCCTCCCCCAGCACTTTCCCTTTTGCATAGGTTTCTGTTACAGACGGTCTCTGGGGAGCTGTGCCACCCTCAGCCAGCATGCTGACATTTCTGGAGCTGTGGTCCTGTTCTCCCTGACAGAGCCCCGCCGTCTCGGGGGTCTTTGTTGGGTTCTAGTGACACACGGCGCAGCAACCACAGCTCACTTTGTGGTGGATTTTTGTTTGGTCGCGGGGTGGTATTACTACATGGCACCAGTGCAGGGAAATAACGATGCTGCTTTGTAAGATCAGAAGGGCCGCCAGCTGCATTAGTGGGTGATCGTCACTAGTACAGCTGCTACGTGGATTTAAAACCGGACGGTATTCAGTGTGACCTGTCACGTAGGGAACATGTTGGCAGTGTGGCATGCCAGCCAGGCTTCTTCGGTTCTAATGCTGTGAAGCTTGAATTCTGCTTCCCTCCACGACAGGCTGGTTCACGGGCTGTGTTTTTCTAAGTCTTAACTTAAACGGGAGGTTATGAGAATGGTGCATTAAGCGAGGGACCCTGGTAGTCCTCTAGGGGTGGTCCTGGAGGACAGGCACCCCCCTCAGTTCCTCAAACCTCAGGTAACGGCTTGGTCTGGCAGCCATAGGTCATGCGTCCTCTGTACGTCACTTCCATTTCATTCCCATCTAGCTCTAATTTGAACTGAGCCGTAATTTCTGATGAAGCAAAGGTGAAGACTTGGGCACTCAGAATCTAAATGTATTTTGGTCAAAATGGGTACGTTTGCTGTTTGCCAAAGTGCAGAAGCTGCTCAGCATAAACCCCCTCCCACCCTCCCACCCTCCCTCCCTCCCTCCCACCCTCCCTCCCTCCCTCCCTCTCTCCCTCCCTCCCTCCCTCCTTCCCTCCCTCCCTCCCTCCTTCCCTCCCTCCCTCCCTCCTTCCCTCCCTCCCTCCCTCCTTCCCTCCCTCTCTCCCTCCCTCCCTCCCTCTCTCCCTCCCTCTCTTTCTCTCCCTCCCTCCCTCTCTCCCTCCCTCTCTCTCTCCCTCTCTCCCTCCCTCCCTCCCTCCCTCTCTCCCTCTCTCCCTCCCTCTCTCCCTCTCTCCCTCCCTCTTGTCCTCCTGTCCACAATGACTCCATCTTTCTCCTGTGCCACAGTCTGTAGAGGACAGTACTTCCTGCCATCTGCAGAGTGGGAGGGCTTTTGTGATAATGCTGGGTATTAGTTTGTGGTGATGGTGTGAGCACGTTCCACGGTGGTGCCCAGATGCCCCCAGAAATAAAGATAACCATTTCAGCGGGACTCCCTGGTTAAATGTTTTAAAGCAGTAATTTATTTTCAACAGTCTCTGTCCTTCACATTTAAGAAATGTGAAAACGGAGTCAATGAGTTTCCTGTTGGATGTATAATGTGTGGCAGGCGTTTTGCACATGGCTGATGCTTCCCAGCTCCCTTTGCATTTAAGATTCCTGTGGATGTGACGTGAGCAGGTTAATGCTCCACCATGTTTCTGGTGCCAACTGTGATGCCCGGGCTCTTCCGAGCCAGTGTTCAGGCCTCTGGGGCAGCAGCCGCCACCACCCCACGCTGCCAGTCTGTGCTGATGTTGGTGATTTGAATAAGCTGATGAGGTAGTGACTTATTGCCAATGAATTGGCTCAAAAGTGAACATTTCTGATGCACAGCAGGAAACATAGTAGTCCTCTGCTTGTGATGGGCTGTGGGCAGGCATGTGAGAGGTTACAGGAGAGTAAGCTTCTTATCTGCATCTGCTTGGCTAACATTTACTTTTGAAAACATTTCAGTCTGCCTCCTAAACTTTCCTTTACTACACAACCATGGCTGGGTGTTTAGAGGTTAGCTCTTAAGAGGATGCTGTATATCATTTTGAAATGATAAAGCGAGTCTTTTTTTTTTTTTTTTTTTAATGCAGCAGTGAGGAGAGAGATGAAATGTAGAACATACTGGCAGTACAAATGATATTATGCTTCAGAATTAAAAGTTTGTCCCGTCATTCCATTTTTCTGTATTTAATTTTTGTTTTTTGGAATGGTTTCCATCCTGGCTGTGTGGTATGTATGTATGTATTTTGTGAACATACACATAACAAAACATACACCATCTCAACGGTTTCTACAATTCAGTGACAGTGATTACATTCTTCAAGGTGTGCAGCTGTTCTCGGTATCCCTTTCCAAATCATCCCACTGCCCTGAACATACACTCACTGACCCCCAAGCAGAAACTCCCCCATCCTCCTTCCTCCCACCCCAGTAACCACTAACCATCTTTGGTTTCTATATATTTGCTTATTTCATGCAAGTGGGATCATTCAGTATTGGTCCTTTTGCGAGTGACTTTTTTTGCTCAGCACATACTTAAATTCTTTTTGCAGTTTTCCGTCTTGGAATAAAGTACCTACGTTTGCCTGCTCCGGCCTGGTGTGGGTCTTCAGTGGGAAGATGGTTCTGCTCCAAGCCGCGTTCCTGGCCAAGGCTGCTAACTTCATATTGACTGCAGAGACTGTTGACCGAAAGGAGAATTACTTTGTTTTTAGAGGAAAGATATTTATGACTGAAAACAGTGCTAAAATGTGGGAATATTGACCATGGTTTTGAGAGATGCTAGCACTGAATCACTTGATATCCCTAAATACCGGCTTTATTCTGTCCCTCTTGGAAGACAGATTGCCAACACAAAAGATGAGCAAGCTTGAGGGAGAAAATCTTATATCTTTCTGTTAGGCTGTCTTGCTTCCTTCCTAACAACAGGGAGGAAAGAGTCTGCATGGTTCCCACAAATAAGGAACAAACATAATACTCTGCAAGCTGGAAGCATCTGTAAAACTGCCCTGGGTGTACTTGATTTAACTTGGAGTAATAAGTTAAATTAACATCGGATGGAATTTCAAATAGCTGAACATTTAACCAATCTAACAGTAAACAGTTATTCTAAAATCAGCATAAAAATAAAGACAGCAAAAGACCCGTTATCATCTGAGGACCAAATCCATTGCTTTTTAGGAGGTAATCTTTAGAGGTTCCATGGAAATTTATACAGGGACCAGCGAAGCTAATTATTTACCTGATGGAGATTTTTGTAAGGCAAGTACTGTGTTATTTTCCTGAAGTTTAGACCTGTTTTGGATCATGAATGGCGTGCTGCGTTGGTAGCTCTAGGTGGCAGAGAGACAAGGGGGATGTGCCTTCCTTGCTGTAAGGGAAGAGCGTGGCCGTCCTTGATGGAGGGTGAGGATAGGGTGGCCACGGGCGTGGGCAGCCAAGTGCTGGCAGCGTTTTAGAGGGAGAGGCCGGCGTGAAGGATGTTCTCAGTAGGACTGGAAGACGGGGTTGCTGGGGTACAACTCAGCCCTGAGGCTGTGAGCTGCCACACTTGGGCCTGATGTGGCACACAGGTGATATTTGTTTGGCCTGCCCACTGGGGCCAGACAGGTGTCTTCCTTTAACTGCCAAGATTTCAAACTCGGGAGATTTCATGGGAGAAAAGTGCATGTGTGGCAGTGTCTTCTCTTTCTCCTTCCTCCTTTTGTATGAGATGATCTGATTTCATTTATTTCTGTTGTTTGCTGCTTCATTGAGATACAGCTTACATACTCCACCTAGCACTCACCCACTGAAAATGTCTAGCTCCGTGGTTTTTAATGGTCACAGAGCTGTGCGCCCAGGCAGCCACTCTCCTCTGTTCGGTCTTGGCGGCTTTGTCCATTGTGGACATTTCACAGACGTGGAAGGACACAGCACATGGTCTTTTCTGTCTGGCTCTGTTCACTTAGCATATTTTTTTTTTTTTCACTGTTTATGGTGTTGTGGCACGTATGGTAACTTCATTCTGTTTTGTTGGTCACGTGGCATTCCATTGTGTAGATACACCATGTTTCGATTGTTCGTTACCGAGCTCGTGGACATTTGAGTTGTTGCCACATCTTGGCTGTGTTGACTGATACTGTGGTGAGTATTTGTGTACAAGGTCTTACATGGGCATATGTTTTCATGTCTCTTGGGTATATACCTAGAAGTGGAATTGCTGGGTGATACGCCGACTCTGTGTTTAGCATTTTGAGAAACTTTCAAATGGTTGTCCAGAATGTCTATACATTTTACATTCCTGCTGGCAGTGTATGAGGGTTCGTTTTCTTCACATCCTTGTCAACACTTGTTATTTTCTGTTTTTATTGAGAATAGCCATCCTAGTGCATGTGAAGTGGGTCTCCTTGTGGTTTTGATGGTAGCCATCCTAACGGGTGTGAAGTGTGAAGTGGGTCTCCTTGTGGTTTTGGTGATAGCCATCCTAATGGGTGTGAAGTGGTGTCTCATTGTGCTTCTGGCTTGCATTTCCCTGACTTTGGCTCTCTCCCTTTCCCGCTGACCCTGGAGCACCTTGTACAGTCAGGCTGTAGACATGGAGTCAGCTCTAGCAGGGTGGGTGTCCTGCAGCCCTCAGGCCCAGGCTGTTTACCACCTGACGTCCTGTGAATAGACCCACAGTGTGGTGCGTGTGGGAGCAGCCCACCATTGCCGTCTTTCATCTGTCAGTGGTAGGGCTTTGGTGACACTCAGGGCTTCACACAGGGAGTGTATGCTGTCTTGCCCACCCCTGGTCCTGCAGAGGGTGAGATTAGCCTAGTCCCTCCCTCCATGCTCACCTTTGACTTCGTGAGCTATGTAGGCCAACTCAGGTGAAACCTAGTTTCTTGCCCAGATTCTTATTTTTCATGGAGTGAAAGAAAATGGCAAGATTTATAAGCTTCTGATGGTTTCTACTGTTAGGTGTCGTTAAGTCGGTTCTGACTCACAGCGACCCTGTGTACAACAGAACAAAACACTGCCCGGTCCTGCGCCCTCCTCACAATCTTTGTTATGCGTGAGCCCGTTGTTGCAGCCACTGTGTCAGTCCATCTCATTGAGGGTCTTCCTCTTGTTCGCTGACCCTCTGCCTTACCAAGCATGATGTCCTTCTCCAGGTGGTCTCTACTAAATGAATAAAATACTCAAAACAGAGACTGCTCTTTATTTTTGGCATGACTAATAAACCTTGTCTTTGGAAATTTTCCTAGTGACTTCCCTAGTCGGATAAAGACAGTGACACTGGCCATCGGGAGTTGCTGTGGCCTGGGGGAGCCCATGCCAGAGCCCCTTCCTGGGCAAGGCGGCCACCGCTCTTCCGGCATCACAGCAGCTTCCGGGTCCCTCCGCCCTCGCCCCTAGACCAGCCTCCTACAGCCTGTGCAGTCCTGGCCCCCCAGGTGCCCACCCCAGCTCCGATCCCTGCGCCTCTGGATCGGTTTTTGCACCCCTCCTGGCAGGTGGGTGCCCGGCCCGCTCAGTTCCATCTTCCATTTGGCTCCTGATCCAGGGCCCTCCTCCCTGCCCCTCGAAGGTGGACGTCACCTCCTGAGTGACCTAACTCTCTACCTGGACGTACTCTGTTAAACAGACTGAGCCCTGGATGCTGCTCAGCCAAGCCAGCCTTCCTTGGTCAGGACCCATACTACTGCCAGGCGGCCGGTGGTTATGTGTCCAGCCCTGCACTCCGTGTTAGTTCCCTCCTCGCCTAAATGTTTCAGCTCAGTCTGCTGTCTTTCTCTTCCTTGGAAACACATCTTTTATTTTTACTACTACAGTCAATACAAAAGGCAGAATTCACTTTGCAGTTTAATTGCTTTGAGCACATTTAGTAAACAGAGATGCGATTATCAGAATTTTCCCTGAACATGACCTAGAAGATGTATTTCTACGCAGCTTGGATACTCTGGTTTGCAATTTTGACTCATCAGATGGCTGACTCAGCATTATTTACATTTTAATAATAAAGAAAGAGACCAGATACATTGTGAGCAAATTTCCTTCTATATTTCAAGAATCTGTATCAGAGCAGAATACGGGTCTATTTCTATTTTGCAGTGAATAGTTTCTAGCCGTGGAATTGCTGGCAGAGGCAAGAAAGTATGAATCCTATTTTTGTGGATCTCGCCAAGAAAGAGAACGTAAACTTGGAGAAGGGTGTCATTCGCCGTTCACAGTCTAATGAAACACTCAGAGAGGCTGGAAACGCCCCGTAAAAGTTCTGACATCAGCGTTTAAGATACAGCAAGATGGGGCACACAGGCATTTCAGAGATTGACAGCTCACAGTTTACTGGCACTTGGAATGCTCTGAATCTTGTACTAGCGATCACAATCTTGATTTTATTACCCAGGGGGGCCCCTTATGAGGAGTGTGTTGGTGCAGGGTGCTTTCAGCAAACTCTGGGAGCCGCTCCTGCTTCCCTTCTGCCAACTGACGGAAGAAAGGTGGCACAATTACCTTAGCAAATCTGAAGGGCCCTCAGCTCAGACACAATGGCCAGTTAGCCCCACAGTGTCTGAAAATGATAGAATAGTTTAACATGTTCTTTGGAAATAAGTCTACAAGTTGGTCATACTGAGTGTTGTCCATGGGCAAGCATTTGTGGCCCCTCCAGGGGGCTGAGCTGGTGCCAGAATGACTTCTCTGCACAGGGGACAAGGGGCCGAGCTGGTGCCAGAATGGCTTCTCTGCACAGGGGACAGGGGGCTGAGCTGGTGCCAGAATGGCTTCTCTGCACAGGGGACAGGGGGCTGAGCTGGTGCCAGAATGGCTTCTCTGCACAGGGGACAGGGGCCGAGCTTGTGCCAGGATGGCTTCTCTGCACAGGGGATTGGTCTGCCTTGGTGGTAGCAACAATCCTTCAAGCACAATGCCAGCCTGCACGGTATCTGGTGTGGGCAAGGTGGGCAGCCGCTGTTCAAAGGAAACTGACTTAGCCATTTTTACTTAGTGTTTGAAAGTGTCAAATGCAAATGCAAATGTCCTGCCTTATGGAACGTTTGCAAGCAGTCCTTTGGCAGCAGCTCTTGGGTTACACGAAAACAGTGGAATAAGTAAACTTTAGACTGGGGTGGCCGGGGACTGGTGTTGTGTCTCATGTGGACCTGTTGCTGTTCTCCACCACCTGTCTCCATCAGAGCAAAGCCCAAGGGCTCCATTAGAGGTTCTCAAAGAGCAGCATTCCCCGAGACTCCTTCAGGCGGTCTGTGCCGTCAGAACCGCTGGCATAACATCGTTGAGACCTTGTTTGTCTTTTCACAGTGTTGACGTTTACACTAGTGGTGCAGAAGTAATGGTGGGTGACGCTGCTGGCACCTGAGCGCAAATCAAGGCCACGCCAGCAGACTGTACCAGCAGTCACTGTGTTCTTCCCTGGTACATGCGTGCAAAGAAAAAGCAAGGCACACACAAAGTTCATTTAAGAATGCCCATGTTGAAGCCATAAAATGATCAATTGTATTAAATCTTGACCTGAGTACCTACTCATCCGTTCAGCATCTGTGTGATGAAATGGAAGTGTGCGTCACCATGCAGTACGATTCTCTCCAGGAAGGGCACATGGACAGTTGAGTTACCAGCTAAAGTAGCCGCTTTATTTGTGGGATGCTGTTTTTACCATTGAAGGAAGAGCTGACAGGCCAATGGTGTTTACTCAGACTTGGGCTTCGGCAGAGATGTTCTCAAAGGTGAACAAAGCGGGCCTCTCACGTCAAGGAAAATAGCTGGCAGTATTTGTTGCCAGCGATCAATGATAAAATTTGAACTTTCAAGTGAAAATCAGAATTTCGGAAAACTTGTATCGGTCACCATGAGCTTGGTAGTGTCTCAATATTTTAAAACTTTTCTAATGACATCAGTAAGGAACCCGGGTGATGTTGTGGTTAAAGCGCTCAGCTGCTAACCAGAAGGTCAGCGGTTCTAACCCACCAGCTGTTTCACAGGAGAAAGATGTGGCAGTCTGGTTCCGTAAAGATTACAGCCTTGGAAACCCTACGGGGCAGTTCTCTATCCTTGCAGGGTTGCTGTGAGTCAGAATCTACTGGATGGCAATGAGTTTGGTTTTTTGGTAATTACAACAGTGGTATGTTGTTGTGTGCTGGCGAGTCAGTTCCGACTCATAATAACCCTATAAGACAGAGTAGAAGTGCCCCAAAGGGTTTCCTAGGCCGTAATCCTTACAGGAGCAGATCCCAGAACTGCTGAACTGGTGGGTGGGTTCTAACTGCAGACCTTTTGGTTAGCAGCCAAGTGCTTAACCATTGCACCACCAGGGCTCCTGGCAGTGGTATATTAACTAATGTGAATTTTTATAGTATACATAGTGAAGTGTGTAACTGTTCAGAGGCTGCATAGCTCAGTGAACCAATATTTTCCAAATGACCAATGTGTAATGTTACAAAATTATGTTTGGGTAAAAAAAAAAAATCCAAAGGGCAAGATAGCCTAATGGATTCTAATGTAACAATATAAAATTTTCATTGATAAAGCTTCAGATTTTACATGGTACCTATGCTGTAAAAAACTTTTGTGGAGTTCTGATGTAGCATCAAGGAAAAATGTCCACAATCATCTGAAAAAGATGTTCTTCCTATACTTCAGCTGACACAGTGTATCAAAACAGAAGGCAGATGCAGATAGGAGAACCCAGCTGGCTGTCTGCTCTCAGCCAGCCACCGTCAGAGACAGTCTCCAAAACGTGAACACAATGCCACTGTTAACTACATTTCTTCTAGTTTTGGAAAATAACGTTATTTTTCATAAAAATATGTTATTTGTGGTAGCATGAGATTAGTTCATAATTATTTTTAAATGAACTAATATTTTATAAATTTCTCGGTTTTAATTTCTATTACAGTAATAGATATAACCCGCATGACAAAAGAAAAATTAGCTCCTTGGGGTCTTCAGTAATGTTTAAGAGTGCAATGGTGTCCTCAAACCACAAAGTTTGGAAACCACAGCCCTGGACAGACACGTTGGCTGGGAGGAGAGTCTTGGCCGCCGGGAGCCCAGCATTTCACATGAAGGTTTGGTTATTGTGCAAAGGAAGGCAAGAGTCTCCTGTCCATCTCTGGTTGTCCACATCTTTCATCCGTTGGAGGGAAGGGCCTCAGAATACACTCTTGGGTCATTCATTTGAGATGATGGCTTATCAGCAAAGTGTGTTTCCTTCCTTGTGTGCAGTGGGCTTCAGTAGAATTTCCAGCGACCTTGGAAGTCATCGCTGTTGGCACACATGGAGATTTGTTCTTTGAAAAGGTCTGGAAGCCTCACCTTAGGAAGCTGGGTCTTGATCAGCTTTTGGAGATGCATTTGTGTTTCTTCCTTTGGGATTGTTGCACCTCGCCCTCTTTGCCCCAGTAATCTCTTTAACACGATATGGCAAGTATTGTGGCATAGACTTCAAAGGTGCCATCCCTGTATTGCTGATGGATCCAAGAAATACACCACTCCTTATTTTTCCTCAACCCGTATTAACTGACTGGCTTTGCATCCGTAGCTACTTTTAAAAACAAAGTCCTGTTTGCCCAAGCCTGGCACTCTTTCAGCTTCAGGAAATACCAGAAATTGTTCTGCTCGGATTAATCCCACTCGGCTTTCCTTCTTTCAAGGTGCGTTGTCAACACCAACGAGGGCGGCCTTGATCCTGAACAAGGAGAGAGTCTCCGTCCTGGGGACAAAGAGCGCAAAGGAGAAGGTTTGTAAATACATTTTAAAACAGCACAAGGATTTTTTAAAAATCAGATTCTTGTGACACATGTAGATATGCTCCATCTTATATTTCTTCTTTGTTCTTTGAAACCCTGACTTGTATTTTCAAAGGCTCAGAGAGGATCACCATAGAAAGCTAGGTCTTGATCAGCTGTTTGAAACGCACGAACACCTTTTATATTGTTTTTGGATGGAGTGAGCTTATGCTAATGGATCTCGCACTGTCTCCAACCTAACACACCAAAAGGAATAGATATGTAACAGTTCCTGTCTACACCAGTGTTTAAACCATACCAACAGTGCCCCACCTCAGGAGTGGGGCACAGGCGGCAGACGTGAGAATCTTGGGGGTTTTTCTACTTACCCAAAGCCCTCTGCTACCCCAGAGATCTGGTTGGCCTCCAGAGGAGGAACACCCCTCTACCACTGACACTCTCCCGCCCTCAGTAGAAAAGACTAAATGTTCACTGGTGACCCTGTGTCGTGGGGAGATTCTCCCACTAATGATATATCTGGGTGACATCTGGTTGAGTGTTGCCAGGACATGCCCTCCCCACACTCAGAAACCAAAAAGAGAAAGAGGCCAAACCTGTTGCTGTTGAGTCGATTTCAACTCATAGTGACCCTACAAGACAGAGTAGAACTGCCCCATAGGGTTTCCAAGGAGCAGCTGGTGGATTTGAACTGCCGACCTTTTGGTTAGCAGCCGAGCTCTTAACCACTATGCCAGACCACACCCATAGCCCCCCACAACCCAGCAGAGGCCAGAGCGGGATGGAGCAGCATGTCCTTCCTCTCAAGATGATGCTCAAGGACTCTCCCCACCTGTGTGGCTCTCCAGCCCTTGTCATGACTTTGCCCAGTGCTCCAGGGACCTCCAGGGCCCTGTTAACCCTACACATGGGTGAGAACAGAACCTCCTAAACCACTGAGAGTCCTTTTGTAAGAAGGGTAAGGCAGAACGGCCAGAAACGCAAAGGCGCCTCAGGAGTACTGTGGCGCAGACCCAGGTGCTGAGTCCTCTCCGCCAAGCTCAGGGCATCTTAACGTTAATTGAAACTTAGACATTTCTTTCCTCAGCTAGAACATAAAAGTATATTCTTGCTGGGGACACATTCTTCCCTGTTTTTGCAGTTTCCTGAAGAAGCCTGCTTTGTTAAACACTGTGGTAACATATGTGATGTAGAGGCAGGCTCTTCAGACCTGACCTTTGTGGTGGTTGACCCACGAAAACGGAAGTATCCAATCAGCGACCCCACAGACTTATTCTGAACCACAGTTTCTTACCCTTTGGTCCATGGGTGGTCTCTGGGGGCGGTCTCCAAATCTCCTGGAGTCAGATGAGAAATGATTATATGCATGAATTCGTAAGTCCCTGGTGGCACAATTAGTTTGCTTTGGCTACTAACTGAAAGACTGGCAGTTTAAACCCACCCAGAGGTGCCATGGAAGAAAGGCCTGGCGATCTGTTTCCATGAAGATTATAGCCAAGAAAACCCTATGGTTTCACTGTGTAACACATGGGATCACCGTGAGAGCTGACGGTATGGCGGTGAGTTTGGCTTTTTGGCTCTCATGTGCATTTGGGCACTGTTCTAAGGGCCGGGCCTCCTGCTCTCTCCACGTTCTCAGAGGTGTCCATGACCCTGTATGTGAGTTTGGAACCACAGCTTTAGGTGCTCAGCTTCTCACTTCATCTTTCAGAGCCCCTGGTGCTGGTGTACCTAGTGATTTTAAATTATCTAATTATCTTGCAGCAAAAATTAGAGTAATCAGGCTCGTAATAAGCTGTCAGGGAGTCCCACCATCTTCATACTCAAGCAGAGGAATGAGGGGACCGTTTTGGAATTTAATTCTAATTTTTAGAAAGCATCTAACAGGTTTTGTCTGTCGGGGAGCTTGTACGCACTGGGTGGGGACAATCACCATAAAACAAATGCCTTCAAATACCTGTGGTATGGATTGAATTGTGTTCCCCCAAAATACGTGTTGTAGATCCTAACCTGTAAGGAGCCTGGTGGCACAGTGGTTAAAGTGTCCGGCTGCTAACTGAAAGGTCAGCAGTTCGAACCCACTAGCCTCTCCATGGGAAAAAGATGTGGCTGTCTGCTTCCATAAAGATTTACAACCTTGGAAACCCTATGGGGTAGTTCTTCTCTGTCCTGTAGTGTCACTCACTATGAGTTGGAATCTTCTGGAAGGCAACGGGTTTATTTATTTTTTTAATACTTGTGAATATAATCCCATACGTGAATAGGACTTTCTTGTTTTATTAATGAGGCCGTATGACTGGAGGGTGTGTCCTAAGTCAGTCACCTCTGAGATATAAAAAGAGCAGATTAGGCACAGAGAAGGAAGCACAGACAGAGGGAAGGATACAGGCCACGTGGAGATGGCCAAGGAACCGAGTGACTGAAGAGACAAGGACGTTCCCGCAGAGCCGACAGAGAGAGAAGGCCTTCCCCTAGAGCCGGCACCCTGAGTTCGGACTTCTAGCCTCCTAAACTGAGAAAATGAATTCCTGTTTTAAATTAAAGCCACTCACTTATGGTATTTCTGTTACAGCAGCACTGGGAAACTAAGACGCACCTGTATTTAAAGAAAGTAGAGTTAGAAAGCGGGCATAGTGTTACAGCCGGGTACCACTGCATAAACAGCAGTCGGAGGTGGATCGGGCATCCCCGTGTCCTTTCCTCCCACCAGGGTGGAGGTGCCAGATCTGCTAGTTAACTTCTGACGTTCTGGTTGAACCCTTGGTGTGCTGTGGTTGGTTGTTCTTTGCATTGCGTTATCTGTCTGGTGCCCTCGCTCAGCTGTATAAATAATGCCGTGACTTCTCTATTAATTTATCTATATCCCTGCCCCCCCCAGTAAGTTGTGTGTGGAAAGTTACTGTCTCTTTCACGTATCATGTGCATTAACTATAAATTTACATTTCACATTCATTTCTGCATTCATACGTTAAATGCTGGGAAACACAGTAAAACCTAAGCCAACCAAGACGGTCTTGGGAAGGAGTCTGCATATTGGTTGTTAGCCTTTTTTGCCCTGGCCTGGCGCATGCTCTCTTGCCCCGTATGTCTCCCCAGGAGAGGTAGGTACTTCTCACAGGGAAGGGGTGGACGCCCTGCTGGAGAACCTCAGAGAGGAGTGGAGGGAGTCCTTGTCTCGTTATCAGAATTCCTCTGTGCCTGACAAACTCGTGTGTAACAAAAGTAATGGAGTCCCTGGGTGGTACAAACAGTTAACGAGCTCAGCTGCTAACTGAAAGGTTGGAGGCTCGAGTCTACCCAGAGGCACCTCAGAAGAAAGGCCTGACAATCTACTTCTAACAGTTTGCCCATTGAAAGCTCTTCTCTGATGCAACGGAGTGGTCATTAGTTGGAGTTGACTCAACAGTGACTGGTTTGGTCACTGGTTACGAAAGGACTGTGATGCGGTCCGCTCTTGGTGACTCAAGGTCCGTGGAAGTATTTTTGCCTCAGGTGATCACATCTCTTTCAGGATGTGACCCTGATCTCAGGGGTAACACTGATGTTCTGACATCGACTCTTGTCTTCCACAGCCCTGTTTTCATAATGGATTATAGCCAAGAAAGAGAGTAAGAAACGTGTGGAGTTGCTTGCCGTTTTAAAGAGGCACACACACATGCTGCTCCACTGTGTGGGTGGGGTGCACCTGGGGGAGGGGATCAAGTTGCTGAGGCCAGGATCTCTGCGTGGGTCCTGACGTAAACCCAAAACCTTCATCAGTATCCCGTCCTGTAGATTGTGGGGATAACTGAGCCGGGAGATCCCTCACCCAGGGCTGGTACCTGTCTTTGTTTCGTCCACGTTGGAGAGGCAAAGCAAGAAGGCGCCACTGTGGACCGTCACGAAGCTCAGATCTCCGGTGTCACGTGCATCTGTGCTGTAAGGCTGCGCAGGAACCTTCCTTACAGATTGCACCATTGTTACGGCTGGCATTTCTGGTTAAAAGTTCATCTGGATTTCAACCTCGCGTGAAATTGCAGAGCTATGACTGGAAAACTCTAGGCGTCCGTTGAGAACCTTTAGGGACCTCCGAGACATTACAGTCAGAATCGAGTCAGATGTGCTGGGCTCCGTTTGCTCCGATTTGGGAGAGAGGAGAGAAGAAGCCCAGGTTCCGTTCCGTCGCCCTCACTGCTGACTTTCTTGAGACAGGCCCAGAAGGAGGAGAGATAGGGAGCAGCGTCAACGTCACGTTTTGAACAACTTCGAAACTTTTTGTTGTTTTACTGTGGCGAAAATGCACATCTCCGAAACCTCTTCTCTAAGAAGGAATGTGTGTAAATTTGGCGATACTGGTTAGCCAGTCCCCCCACCCCTTAGTTTTGATTATTGGAACCCTCAGAATGCCATGATTTTTTATTTGTTTGTGGGCATCAGCTCTTGCCCGCAGAGGAGTCAGCACAGTACAGCCGTGGACCAGATCAAGCCTGCCAGCCTGTTTGTCCTGCCAGCATGCTGAGTGTGGTTTTCACTTTTTTTTTTTTTTTTAAGGGCTGCACAGAAGTAAAACGAAGAATATGCAGTGGAGGCGTTCTGTGATCTGAAAGCTTAAAATATTTACTCTCTGGCCCTTAACGATAAAAAGATCGCTGGCTCTTGCTCTGTGGAGTTGAAACAAAGACTGAGTACTGGGGGGTCCTTTTAGTCACAGAACGCGGAGGGGCATTGTCTGCGAGAGGGGGTTGGACGTGCTCCGGGTCACAGTAGCAAGTGCTGTCCAGTGGAGCCAGGGTTTGGGGTAGCTGACTGTGGCTCCGTGTGGCGGAGAGATTCTCAGACATCGGGGCCGCTCTGCACAGCCGAGTGGGCCATGTGACAATGTCCAGAGACTTGGTTCACTCACAGAGCAAATACTTACTGAGTGCTAACCGTTTCTCTGGGCCTGTCCTCACCCACAGCCTGGCAGTTTCTCACCAGTGGGTGCAGGCTGGTCAGTCCCTCTATTTCTTCTCATGTTCAGGATTCTGCTGCTGCGCCAGGAAGCCACGGTGTTTCTCCGAGCCCAGACGTAGGAGCCAGATTGCCGAGTTCTGGATCCTGGCTCTGCCACGTCTCCTCTGTGGAGCTCCGGGCAGCCTACCAGATCTTTCTGTGAGTTCCTCTCTGTGATATGGGGAGAAGAGCATCTCCCTCGTGGGGCAGGTGAGAGGATTCCCAAGGAGCGGCTAATGCAGTCCTGGCACCCGTGGGCTCTGTGGACGGCTCAGATTTCATTATCCTCACAACCCACGTTCCCTGGCTGTTGTGCTGCTGGTTCAGTTAGTTAAGATTTAATCCTGCTCTCTAGAATGAGCAAAATTTGGGAGATCTAAAACTATAAGAAGGAAATCCAGATGTGAGTGCCAAATCATGAAGTAGTGGAGCTAAGCTGTGTTTGATCTATTTGCTTTGAATTGTTTGAGAAGGATGTCATGGGTGGTAAAGTAAGAGGGTCAGCAAAAAAGAGGAAGACCTTTGATGAGTAGTGTCTGGGGTCTTAAAAGCCTGTGAGCAGCCATCTAAGATACTCTACTGGTCTCACCCCTTTGGGAGCAAGGGAGAATGAAGAGAACAAGATACAAGGAAAGGAAAGATTGGTCCAAAGGACTAATGGACCACGGCTATCATGGCCTCCACCAGACTGAGTCCTGTACAGCTAGATGGTGCCCGGCTACCACCACTGACTGCTCTGACCGGGATCACAACAGAGGGTTCTGGACAGAGCTGGAGAAGGATGTAGAGCAAAATTCTAATTCACAGAAATAAAAGACCAGATTTACTGGCCTAAAGGAGACTGGAGAAACCTCGAGAGTATGGCCACCAGGCAGCCTTTTAGCTCAGTGGTGAAGTCACTCTCGAGGTTCACCATTCAGCTGGGGGTTGGACAGCCCCATAAAACAAAACGGGACTAATGAGGCACAGCAGTCCAGGGACAAGGACTAGAAGGCAGGAGGGGACAGGAAAACTGGTGATAGGGAACCCAAGGTTGAGAAGGGACAGTGTTGACATGTTGTGGGGTTGTTAACCGTTGTCATAGGCAGTATGTGTACTAACTGTTTAATGAGAAACTATTTGTTCTATAAACCTTCATCTAAGATACAAAAAAAAAAAAAAAAAAAGAATTATCCATGTGAGATCAAATTGACGAGCATCTCAAAAGGTTTGATGGGAAGCCTAGGGGACAGTGAGTTAAAGATAATGGTGATGGAATAATTTGGGAAAGGATAGTGAGAATAGCAGCACAACTGGAAGAATGTAATCAATGTCACTGAATTGTACATGTAGAAACTTTTGAAATGGTGTCACTTTAGCTATGTGTATTTTCACCAAAAAAAGAAAAAAGGTCCTCCAAGGTCGAGAAGGGAGAATGTTGACATGTCGTGGGGTTGTTAACCAATGTCATAAAACAATATGTGTACTGACTGTTTAATGAGAAACTATTTGTTCTGTAAACCTTCATCTAAAGTGCAATAAAAAAATTAAAATAACGTTAGGAAAGGCAAAGGAAAAAAAAAAAAAAAGACCTCTGAAGAGGTGGGTTGACACGGTGGCTGCAGCAGTGGGCTCAAACGTAGCAAGGATTGTGAGGATGGCAGGACCAGGCAGTGTTTCGCCCTGTTGTACATGGGGTCACTATGAGTCAGAACCTACTCAATGGTACCTAACGACCAAGCAAGAATACTTCTGCCTGAACTCCTTGGCCAATCCTAAATAATCCTGTTAAGCAGTAATTTCAGTTTCTTCTTCTGTTGGGCGTTCGATGGTCTCGTCTTGTGTATTGCAAAGTAGAGAGCAGTGATTTACCTTGGTCTGCTCCCAGGCCACGTGCGGCAGAGACCTTCTGTCAGAGAGCAGTGTGGGCGCTGGTGGCCCTGGAGGCCAGACAGCAGTGAAGCCTGTGACCCTGAACTGTGTACAGGGACATCACTTTTTTAGATTGTTGTAAAAATACATAACAGAACATTGGTGGATTCAACAATTTTTACATGTACAGCACAATAACATTGATTACATTCATCATGTTGTGCAGCCATTACCCCTACCCTTTTCCAGATTATTCCACCACCATTAACAGAAACTCAGTGTCCCCTAAGAAGAGCTCTCCCTTTTTCCCTCCCTTCCACCCCTGGTAACTACTAGTAAGCTTTGGTCTTCGTAGTTGTTAGTTGCCTTCAAGCTGGCTCAGACTCATAGCGACCTTCCGTATGACAGAAAGAAACATTGTCACAGTCTTCCATATGTTTGAGTCCATTGCTGCAGCCACTGTGTCAGTCCGTCTCATGGAGGTGTCCTTTGTTTTTGCTGACCCTCTACTTGACCAAACATGATGTCCTTTACTAGAGATTGGTCTTTCCTGGTGATGTGTCCAAAGTTAGCAAATCAGAGTCTCACCATCCTTGTTTCTATGGAGAATTCTGTACATTTGCCTCTTTCATGTAAGTGAGATCATGTAACGTCTGCCCTTTTGTGATGGGTTGATTTCACTCAGCGTGTTTTCAGGGTTCATCCGTGTTGGGGCATGTATCGGGGCATCATTTCTCTTTATGGCTGAGTAATAGTCAGGGCACCGTTTTCTGAAGTCCTTGTGACCCCACTTCACTGGCCTTGTCCTATTTCCTTCTCCCTGCCTCCCTGCCACTCCTCCTCTTTCCTGTCCCCTCTCGAGTGTTAACGGCTGAGTTTGTACATTCCTTATTTCACTACAAAAGGGTCATATACAAGCACGTACAAAAATGGATTTTCATTGTTGCTTTAAACATGTGGGATCACGATTGAGTTCTTCCCTCCGTCTTGTCTCTTCTTGTTTTTCTCACTAATTACCCCTCCAAGTCAGCGGTTTCAGATCCCACTCAGCTCTTTTTCCTAGGTGCGTAATACTTTGAAGTCGGGCTAGCCAAGGACTTTCCAGCCAGGGTCCTACCTGCTTTTGCCTCCTTCCACACACAGTACTGCAGTAACATGTACACACGTATGTCCATGCACATACAAACGTGTGTCTTTATTTACTGGAACAGGCATGTCTTTGGGATATGTTCCTGTAACTGTGATGTTGTAATAGATCGTTTCTGTATTTCATGAAAGCTGTGGCAGTTCACAGCTGCAGTGGGTGATCAGGTGACTTAATTTCCGCCAGTCTGACGGGTGTATGATGCTGCAGTTTGGAGCAGGTGGAGTGCCCTGAGGTTATTGGCCTTCCCGGAGGCTTTTGGTCTGATTCTCTAGCGCCCTCACGTTTCTTCTCTCTCAAGGGTTGCATGCCGCCATTTCCCACTTACTTTTATGTGTGGAGATAAAGCTGAGCCTCGGACGCCTGGTGTGTGTACTGCAGGGAGCCAGCCTAACTCACGCTATCTCTGCAGACACACTCTCACCTCCGAGGCTGCCCAGCAGCTTCTCCAAGAGATCAGCCCGTCTGTCCACCCACCTGTGGCAGCTGTCTGGCACAGGACTGTTACTGTGGGCTGGTCCCCTTGACTTGGTGTGTGGCTGTGGGTAGTGTTCTCACCTCTGGCTCCTGACCCCACGTGAGGCCGACCGTGGAGCGTGCACTAGAAGACCCTCTAGTGGGTAGAACTGGAGGTAATAAGTCTCAGTCACTTCCTGTTCCTCTTATAAAATTTGAAGGAGAGTGTTTGTTCCGGGAATGCATTCAGCATTCACCGGTTCTCATCACTTGGAAGTACAGAAAACGATTAAAAGCCTTCGTGGAGCGCTTTGTGCTGTGTGGGACGTGCCGACTGGGCAGCCTTTTCTTGAAGGAGGAATGTTGGCGGGCAGTTGGCGGTTCTGCTTTTTGCTCAGTGAACTAGCAAGGACAACACCCATTACTTTTTACAAAATTAATCAAATTATGTAAACATCTGTATTGCCTCTTCCCGCCCTGGCAGGCTACCCTCAGAGTGGCCTGTTGGGCTGTCAGCTGATACCAGGGTACCCTGAAGTGAAGGAGGTGGCCGTGACCTGCAGAGGTGGGCCAACTCCGACGTGGCCAGGTTCCCTACAAGTGTGAGCTTCCTGAATTAATATAAAACCTAGCCGCATTGTCTGCTGGCTTCCTGGAAAGCAGTACTGAGAAAACATTTTTCGTAGCAGAACCTGTGGTTTCTCTATGCAGAGAAATTGGATATTTCAGAATACTCCTAGTTGGTTAGTGCAACATTAGTATTAATGACAAATTAATATTAATATCAATATCAGTGTTGAGTATGTAGCCTTTGGGAAGAGAAGGCAGCGGCTGTAAGGACCAGATTTAAGTAACCCCTTCTGCCTTTCCTGTTGGTGGCATTTTTTCATCCGAACGCTTTTTTTTTCTCCCTAAACTCAGAAACTTAGATGTGAAAAATTCTACGCATTGGGAAGAGGCGTCAACATTTGAACTGCAGATGATTAAACCTTTATGACTAAAGTAATAGGTTTGGCTTCAGCCTTCCCAGTAGGGTAGCGAGCGGAGGTACTTTTCAGTTTGCAACAGTAATAAACAAACTTGGTCCGTGTACAGTCCTGTGTCTCTCCCAGGCGTCGGTGTGTGCAAGCTGAGGAACAACAAAGAGTGGATAGCAGTGCAGTAGCTTTGGGTTTGGGGTCTTTACATTTTCTGCTTAATCAAGGTTTCCCAACACTTGGGTTTCTTGATTCTCCTGTAGCTTAAGGTGTTTTCAAGCTTTTGGGCAGACCTGGGTGTTTCCAGAGCCGTCCTCGGAAGACCCATTAGTTCCCAGTCTTCGCAATTTTTTGCCGATTAAATGGAGAACCACCTCGGACCTGGTCTGGCTTCCTGGCTCCCACCCCTGTTGGAACTTTGCAGAAGTTCTTATCCCAGTACTACCCAACAGGGCAAAACTGGTGGGTAGTGCTGGTGGCTAGTGTGTTAGGTCTCTTTGGGGTAGGAAAAGGAGGTGTATCTCTTTTAATTCACTTTTATTTGGTCCAAAATAAACAGCAAAAGTCCTTGGGGAAACAACCAAGGAAATGTGTTCCCACATCATGTTGAGCTTTGAAAGAAGGCCTGGTTGGCATCCAAGGCTTCTTGACACTTCACGGTAACATGAAGATGTGATATTACAGGACTTGCTATTTGAGTGGCCACTGTAATAAAAGCAGAGCTGGGTATTGTCACAGTAGTATATTACAGCCATGGAAATTCCCCGGAGCTCGTTGGTCCGTGACCAACAAAATCCCCGCAGACTAACAATTAATCAGGCTCTACTGAGCCCTTGGCTGGCGACAGTTGCACATGTCACGTCATACGAAAAGTTAAATCTCAGCCTTCCCACCAGGAAAAAAAGTTTGTTTTCTGTTTATAGAGCTCCATTGCCTTTTTAAGCGCGTGACCCAGTCTTTGTTTGGGTAGAAATATTTTATCGTAATTTTTGTGTTAGCAAGTGTGATACGGAATCTTACATATTTTGAATCTCCCTTGTTTACTGCTTTTTGAAAACAACAAAAAATAAGTTCCTATTGGTAACATCAATTTGCAGAAAAATGTCGTGAATGTCACGTTGCCAGTCAGTTATGTGTAAGAAGATATGCCGTCTAAAATCTCCATCTTACATCAGAATTGCAGGCCTCTGGTGCACAGGATCTTAATATAAGTACCTGACCTTAGAGGCCAGTAGGCTTAGAAAGATCCGGAGATCAGTTTGGAGACTGATTTGTATGTCCATCTTATCAAAGCAGATTTGCCACTGAAAGTTCAGGTTTGTTGGAAAGTTCATTACGTCCTGCTGCAGGAACCCCAGTGTATGCTGGAGTCAGATGTTTGCGTGCATGCCTGCTGAAAGGAGCATGCAAATGAATGGACCCACAACTTTCTGTCTCAGTATTGCCCACCTTTCCTCCAGGCCCACGGGTCATTCAGACTCTGTCATGCGAAGGATCCCTTGCTGTGAGGCAGACACTGGAGAGGAAAGGGGGAACTCCTTCCCATCACTGCACCTGCATACACGTGCGCACTCCTCCCGGCTACCTGGACACCGCTCCCTTCCCCCGTCCTCCCATCTCCCTCTCAACAGGGAGATGAACTTTTTACTGTGATTTATGTAGCTTCCCGGCGTCTACACAGATTTCTGGATGTTTGCAGAAATGTCACATACTGCTTCGGGAATGTGTGCAAATATATTTCATACGTTTTACTTTGCAATTAAAGAAGTCATCTTTAATATCTTAGTGTGTTGGTAGCAAGGCTCAGCACAAAGAGAGAACAAAGAGGTCATTTCGCAGAAGCTTGTTTTAAGTGTTGAGGCATCCAGATGAACGTATTTTACCATCTTTCCCAAACCTATGTCTTAAAATGCCCTTGTTGTAAATTTAGATTATTTTTGCAAACTCATATAAACAGGTAATGGATGCAGCTGAAATTCTCGTCACATATTTACTGCACTATCAGCTAAAATTTTTAAGTGACAAGAACCAAAATAATCATTAATTTTTATAGGGCAAGGATCTGGCTTTTTGTCTGACACAAAGCTGTATAAAAAACTGCTTCTGATTTTATGCACATTGTTTTTAGTTAATGATTTTCAGCTGTTTGTTGTTCCTCTGATAGCATGAAAATGTACCATATGCTCAGCCAAAAGACAAATGATTAGCAAATGAAATTCCGGACAGCTGTCTGACTGAGCGCGTTGGGTTGATAGCATTCTGCTATCATAATTAGCTTAAGCTTTGGGTTAATTAACTTTCTACCTGGATATGCATAATAATAGCAAACTGCAAAAAGCAAGAAGCTTTCAGTACATCAACAACATTGCTGTCTTTTTTATTTGGTATTTCAAGAGCATATTAGAATTTCAAGAGTGATTAATCCTGGGAATATTGTCATCTACTGTAGATTTTATTTGCAAGCCAGATAATACTGAAACAATTGGAATCTATTATAGAGCAGAAATAGCATTTTAAAATTGTAATTAAAGTTTCTAAAAGCAATTGCTAATTTCAAATGCCTTTGTTGGCAGGAATATTAGGCACACTGCTTCTTGTACTGGCAACTTGTCAGATACAAAAAAATACCAGCACTTACGCTGGGCAGAATAAAACTTTCTTTTATGTAAGTGCTGTATTGAAATCGTCAATTACTTTTATGTTATTTAAAACTAAGATTGTTCTGTAGTTTGCAACGATGCTGTTCACACTACGAGGACTGGAGATAGGAACTCGCGCTCTGCACGGATTTCTGGGGTACCTTTGTTGGCTGGAGCAGGTGGTGCTGGAGGGCCCGGTGGAAGCTGATCAGTAGCCTCCTTGGTTGGGTCTTCTGTGTCCGTGGGTGCTGGGAGTCCGGTTTTTAAGAAGTCAGTGCTATACATGGGTAGCTTGGTTTTTATTTTCTACCCGAAGCAGTTTATAAATCAATTTACCAGTGTTCTGAAATGGGGAGAGCCACACCACTGGCTCCTTCGGCTCCTTATTTGCCTGGTTTACCAGAGCGCCCTCTGAGATGCTCATCATCTTAAGGGGCTGCTCGGGGCCTGTAGAGAGCCCTGGCTAGTGGAGTGGACTGTGGATTCCGAGTAAAAATTCTAGTTTACATTTCCCAGAGCACCAGAGAGCCTAGCACTTAATTCTGAAATAAGTCATGCCTGTTGTTACACTCAGAAAAATACTTTATCTTCTAGAAAAAAAACATTCTTCACATGTGTAGTGGGCGGTGAAAAGATTGGGTAACAGTGAATTTGCCTTGGTCCAGAGGGCTGTGCTGACAGAATTTAGCAGGAGTACAGCGTGCCGCTTTCTCCTATTTGGGCTCCTGGTCAGCTGGTGGGTGTGACCCGCCCATTTGGCCATTTCATGCAAGTTTTATAGGGCTGTCAGAAGCCATTTCTCAAAATTGGCTTCATCTGAGAACATGTGGAGGCGCCCACTTCCCTCATGTGCTTAATGGCAGGAGTGTTCCCTGTGGCACTGTGCACTCTGGTGGGGATCGCTGAGGTTCCCTGAGAGGAATGGGGTGCCCCGGCCTGTACCCCAAAGCTGGCCCTCCTGCGTTCAGGCTGTGCCCTCCAAGCCCTTGCTGTGATGTCTGCAGCAGCCCTGGCTCCAGCCTTCTAAAAGATGCTGCTGGAGAGCCCCTCGCCTGCTGTTCACTCTGCCCCGCTGCATAACGACAGCAAGTGTCAGAAACAAGACCTGGACGGGGCCCAGCTTTGGCACTGACCCCTTCCATTTGTGCCACAGTTCCCCGGCTGGACACAGCCACGTGAGGGTCCGTTTACTTCTAGGATTTGCCTAGAAGGTGTTACCAAGTCAAGTCGGAACAAGTTCAAGATGCAAAACTTTAGTGCATCTTACTGTTCCTAAACAAAAATAAAAGCTTAGGAAGGCAAGACGTAGAGGCTCTTTTGTGGGAGTGAAACTTTAAATAACTGTTGAGAGAAAGAGAGAGGGGAAGGAAGAACGAGAGAAAGCAAAAAGGAAAGAAGAAAAGAGAAGGAAGGGGAAGGGAGGGAGGGAAAGAGAGAAATGGTACACCAAGCCCCTTTTTTAGTCTGCATATATTATTTTAAATGTCATTTCAAATGTATTGTAAACTAATGATATTATTTTCTTAAAAAACTTATTCTACTATTTGCAGTGCTTGATCTTTAATTTCTTTTAATGTCAAAATTATTTATTTGGCCCCGTCTATTCCAGATGTGACTGTTGAGGGCACATTAATTTATATTCCCTCTTCATGGGCCCTGCCCCATCTGTACATCATTTCTGAATCTGGTTTGCTCCCCAGGGAGTCCACCTATTCATATGGTAGGTTTCATTTGCTGTGTACACAGAATAAACAGACAATGCAAAAATCCCCACAATACCAGAAAATCATTCTTTTCAACAACACAGTGGATCATATTTAAAAAAACATTGAAAATGCAATACATGTGAGGCAACATTTTTCCTACTTTATTGCACTCTGGAGGAAAGGCTCATGTTACTTCTGCATGTTTCCCCTGGATTTGATAAGTTCATTTTTATTAAAAATACACCCAAAACCGCATTGGGCGATAATCCTCAAACACATGTTGTGGACATTTCTTTGTTTGGTGTATTAGCCTGGCCTTGCAGCCGCCTTCAGAACGCCTTGCTCAACTGGTTTGCGTGCTCGCAGGGCTGAAAAGACAGGTCTGTCGTGCTCGTCTGAAAAGCAACATTAAGGAGCGGTGAATTTTTTTCTTTTTTTTGTGACATTTACAAATAAAGAGGGACATGAGTTATTTATGCTCCAGTGTTGCTGCAAAGTCCTTATCTCCATGTGGCACTAAACAGGATTTGTTGTGGGATTTGCCGGCCGCGCAGTGCTTCAGTGTTAAGCACCCAAAACTCTAGAGAACTGGCACTAATTTCCTCTCTCTCGTAAAACAACGTAGTATTCATAACAGCTCGAGAGGCTTGACATAAGTAATGATGGCATGTGCCGGCGAAGATTACCACCCAACAGTGTAATCAAGGTGCTAGGTACTAATGCAAGTTAAATTGAGACAGTAATGCTGAAACCTGCATTGTGGGATTAGGAGGGTACTTGGAATGCTGACGTCCGCACCCCTCGCGTCCTGCCTGTCTGCCTTTCCGCGCCTGTTTATACTTAATGACCTCAAAATTTGTATGTCGTTAACACCATGTACCCAACTGGGAGCAGACACGGCGCGGGTGGGAGAAGATGCCCTGTCTTCGTTGACTTTTGTCTCTTTTGGTAATTGGTGGCTTTTCCCAGCGTCCTCGGGAGCGGAGCGTGGCACGGTGTGGCCCCGAGCTCTGCGCAAACATGCTGTGGGCATGGACGCCGGGCAG
This sequence comes from Dugong dugon, assembly GCA_030035585.1. Lineage (NCBI taxonomy): Eukaryota > Metazoa > Chordata > Mammalia > Sirenia > Dugongidae > Dugong > Dugong dugon. The sequence goes on from CM057475.1 coordinate 80,604,776, forward strand.
CCCAGCCCAGGCGGTAATTTACATACATTGAATGAAAAATCATTTGTGCCTGCAAAATTGTTATTGCTGGAACACATTTAAATACTCATCATATGGAAATTTGAAATAAAGTCATATTAAATTTTGATGCTCAGATCAATATTGTGGAGCCCAGGTAATTAAAGTGGGTTTGTTTATTTGGCTCCTTATAAATAAAAAGGGCTTAATACAGACTAATTACACAGAATCTTCTGTCTACGGTAGGATAATAATGGCAGCAATTTGAAATGATATTAAATGAGAATTAATAAAGGAATATTGAGTCACTTTGACTGTATTAAGCTGTGGAATGAATTCCTCCTCTCAATTTAACTTTCTGTCCCGAGCACCATGATTGATAAGCAGTGAATTTTTATGGGAATAATCTATAACAATATTTGATGCAGTATTTAATTAATAACAGCCAAACGCAGGACTTCATGTTGTTCTTAAACAGGGTGGAAAAGCCCATTTGTACCCTGCAAGCTGAGGTGACAGGTTAGAGGAGTCCTTTCATGCACTTGCTCAGCACAGATTCCCAGGTAGGACATCATCGGGCAGGGGCGGGGCTGGCAGGTGGAGGCAGCTTTGACTTTTGTTCAACTTATAAGGGAGTGACTTGTTGGAAATGCAGCCCAGGCACATCTGGTAGGCAGAAGTGGTAATAGTACAGCATCGTGAAGGGAGAACGAGACCCACATTTAAATCCTGAGAAGGAGGCGTGCCATCAGATGTTCTCTTGAGGGGACACCTGGGGGAGGATTACCTGATAGACGTCACGTCTGTTTTGGATGACACCTGAGATGAAAATGGATTCCGATAAGATTTTAATATAAGTACTGAAGTCCTACTCTACGTTGAAAATCATTTAGGAAGAAGTCCTATTTTATTCCTGATCTTAAACATTTTTAATAGCAATCTAGGCCAGTGGACTCTCTGGCTGTTGAGTGATTTTCCGGTGGGCCGATGTTGTCTTGTTTTTTGCAGAGTAACTCATGTATAATTTCTTTTCACGGTGCTTCACAGGCATGTCACACGCATGTTAGCATTTCTGCCCTTTCACAGGGTCCCACGGAAGGTCAGGGCCCTGCACAGGACACCCTTTTTATATACATTACAAATTGCTGAATTGTTCATTAATTTCTGTCTTTGAAATGCCACATCAAGGCTCTGAAGGAATTCACGATCCCAGTGTCCTTTGGACAGCCTCTCACCATGGTCCGGTGCAAGCTTCTGATGAAATTACAGGTGCAGGGAAGTGCCGAATTAGAAATAGATCTGATGTTGCAATACTTGGGAAGCTATAGCTTTGTTGATGACAGGACAATTCCATTTTTGACAGTTTAATTTACTGTTGCCAGTGGACAAGAGCAAGAGGAGAGCGTGGGGTTAGCCACCTGCCCCCTCGTACCGTGTTTCACATGCGAGGTTGCAAAATCATGACTCCCTCAACCTGTCGGGCTCAAATGAGAAGGTTTTCAGCTGGGAAAATGGAATATATCAGTGCATGTAATATTGCCTGACCTCATAAAACAAAAGGAAAAATTGCAGATTCTGACAGCCATTATGAATCTTGTATCAGCATCCAAAACGACTTGGAGCTGGGGTATAGTACGTGTTTATAATAGAAAAAAAACAGGGTTGCCACGTTAACTTGCAGTGTGGAGCAAAAAATGACTTGTCAGTAATTCGTTCTCAGATGTTAAAGAGGCTGTTGAATTTACTAGTATGTACACAGAAGACTGTTTAGCCCGGAGCAGAGTGTGGAAATAGTCCCTACACAGAGGGCTCTGTTGAAGTTCGTCATGGAGTTAGATTGTTATAGAACGGAGAAAATCCCACGGCCGCCACACTGCTGGTACGCGGGGCCAGATTTCTCATTACAAGATGTACTGAACCCTTTTGCTCTCATCCATTGTGAAGTGTATAAATAATAAGACTTCTAAAATAAAGCAAATAACATTGTTTTGAAATTATGAGAATCACTGGGATTGGATGTACTTTCTTGGAAAACTGGTGTATTGAGGCATAGCTTTTATCTTATGCTTTCCAAGTTTTATTTATATTAAAATAAGGCATAATCTCTTTGCATATAATTATATGCTCTCCAATTTAGTTTTTCTATTCAATAGTCTCTTCACCTTCTCGCCTGTTTCTTTATGTTTTTCATAAAAACCCTTATAAGTACAATAATTATCTCAGCTGTTTTCAGTGATGTGTGTGTGTGCATGCGTGCGCGAGTATGGAGCTGTTTCTTCTGGAAGCTAGGAGAGAGGACGCCATTTCTTGTCTGTTTGCTGCTGCTCTGTTCTCTTCACCCCTTCCTTTCATCTGAAATGGCTAAACGTAGACATAACACTCCTTCTTCCTGGCTGTTTGCTTAGAGTGAGAGGTAGCCGTAACTGAAATGAAAGGAAGCTTGCTTAGCTAGGGTGAAGGTTTCCCTTGGGAAGGCCTGCTCTCTCCTGTCCTAAGCTGGTGGCTCCTGGAAGTGGAGATGTTCTTCTTTTGTCTAAACCCCTCGGGCCCCTCCTAGGCAGGCCGGGCCTGAGCAGTGTTGAGTGGGTGACTGGGGCAGGTGCTCGGTGGTGACAGGGCGGCGGCAGTAGAGAAGGGATTTTGAAGGCGGATGAGGGCCATGGTGCCGAAGAGGGAAATGCTCACAGCTCTTGCTCCCGCGTTCCATAACAGGTGAAGTCGGCGGCCTGCAGGTCCACTTGAGTCTGTGCTTACGTGTAAGTGGGCGGCTGCCTTGTGTCTGGATAACCAACTGGGAAGGTAGCTGTCACCCCAGTGTGATGAAGGATTGCGAGCAGCTGGGTTACAAGCCACTCTGTGGGGGATAACCCATTCCTTTTCAAGGATAACCCGCCTTATGCCAGAGACGATGCATCAAATACCAGGATACATGTTAGGTTTTCGGTTTTAAGCAGATACTTTCATCCAGTGTTTACTCCACAGCTACTTGCAGGGACCAGGGTAGACAAAATGCGGTCCCTCGGCGCTTGGAGCTCTCGGCTAGGAAAGGAGGCTCTTCTGAGTGCTTTTGAAGTGTGACGGTGTTTTCTTGGACACGTGTCTCATGCGCTGGTGTACGAAGTGTCACCGGGCACACAGAGGAGGCTCTGTTCTGTGAGTGGGCTGGCTGGTACCAGGGTCTTTGCTGGCACACAGCTGGTGGCAGAAGCTATGTCTCGTTAAGGCCTCAGAAGGTCTGTGTTGTAACTGGTTGCAGTTGAGTGTCAGCCCATCCTGGGGGAGCTTTGGGGCTGGATGGCCTCAAGTCACCCCAGATTGAGGCTTGGGGGCCAGGCCTAGGTATCCCCGCTCCAGCCAGGCCTTGGCCCCTACTGCCCTCCGAGGACCAAGTCTCAGGTGAGGCAGGAGTGAGGGGTGTGGCTGTGAGCCCCGTGGACTAGACATAGAGTATGGGTCCTGGAAGGGGGTTCCGGCAGACCCCCACAGCTCCCCCACTGAGCTCTTCCACGTGTTTCCTCAAAGTACTGAATTAAAACGTCGTACTGTCGTCCCATTTTACGCCTGATAAGGCAGAGGCCTGGGATGTCAGTGGCCACGCGCCCACTCAGCAGCAGGGTAAGAGCGGCCTCGGCCTCCTAAGAGTGTCCTCTCCTCACAGCCCTGCCGGGCAGTGACCCTGCACAAAGATGAGCCACTCCCCAAGTGACCATGCAGATCACAAAGCTGGTGATTTAACTCTTAACCCTAGGCCAGGCACTCTGCTTCACATGGCCTTGTCCTGGAATGACTTCACAGGGGATTTAAAAGTCAAACCACCTCTAGTTAAGGGGGGATCTCCTTCGTGGCATCAAGCTGCTGAGGATCTGCAGCCTGGTTCCGCATGTCTTGGTTCCGTGTGTCCTGCTTCCGCGTGTCCCGGTTCTGCTTGTCCGGTTCTGCATGTCCGGTTCCACGTGTCCTGGTTCCACGTGTCCTGCTTCCGCATGTTCTAGGCGTTCCGAAGGCCAGGTTGCTAACTCCAGGGCTGCTGTCTGAGGACTTCATCCGTCCTCTGCGCAAACTCTATCCCCAGGTGGTTCCGGTCAGAGCTGCCATGACATCCTGTAACATTGTTTGGGCCGTGCTTAAAGTGGTTACACACCAGATTATAACTGAGTTCAGACATGTTGCCACAGACTTCCTAAGAGGCTGGTCTGTCTAAAGTATATTATCATTGTATTTTTTAATCTTCATTCACACTAGGGCAGGGAAACCACGTGACAAGCTGTTTTGGAGTAGCGTGGTAGAAGGAGATGGGAGCCAGCCAGGGCCTCTGGGTCTCTTCTGGAACTCTCGAGTGGAAATGGTGCCTCCTTTAATGTCTTAGGTCCAGCAGAGTAGAGGTGGGTCCCAGAGGACTGATATGTGGAATTAAACCAAGGGGAAGTTCATTGTGAAGGAATCCACATGCGCCTTGCTACTTAGTGGTTAAGAAGCAAAACAGAAAGTCAAAGGCCTAAAGGGTCCACATTGTCCTCAGTAGTTCTGAAATCGCACGTTCGGCACTTGGGGATGGCTTCCTTTCCTCGCGGATCTAGCTGGCTTACCGGGGCAGGGAAAGCCCATGTCTGAGGTGTCCCCCGAGGGATCCCCAGTCTCTGCTGCCTCTCGTGGACGGGGGCATAATTGGGCTGACCCACAAAGCTTGCTATGTCTTTAAAGAGTCAGATTCTGTCTTGAAAATTAGGTGTGTTTTCTATCCCACTCTAAAATATTAGTGTTTGTTCCAGTTTGATTAAAAAAAAAAAGGTCTGAAATATTTACCATTTAAATTATTTAGCACCCCTGCTCTGTGAGTTGGAATCGACTCGACAGCAGTGGGTTAGGTTTGAGTTGGGTTTACCCCATGACACACACAGCTCCCGGTGAGATGGGTGCTGCTGGCGGATTCCTCATACGCCTCAGCCCGCAGCCACCCTCCCAGGCACAGGAGTCCTGGGTCGTGGTGTGACCAGGCCTCCGTCCTCCCTGCCTGTTCCCACCTGTCCCAAGCACCCTGGATGCCCCTCTTCCCCGAAGGAACACACAGCAGAAGGCCGTGCTCGGCACCCCTCCTCTGCCTTTAATCCACAGCACAGGTGGATTTCTTACACGAATGTCCTCTCACACTTGTGTTCAGCAGGCGACATTGGCACGCACAGTGTTCTGCCGCCCTCACTGGCATCACCGGCACGCTCGTGAGCATGCATGAGTCAGTGGCCCCGGCCCGCGCGCGCTCCGGCCCTTTGTGTGAGATTGTCAGGGCGGCCAGCCTGACACACACGGCTCAGCTAGTTTTTCTCCTTCAGATCAGCGGCCTTGGACAGCTTCTGTTTCTCTGGCAGCCGTTTCAACCTGCTCTGTCTTGTCATTTTAGAGTTCAATATCTGCTGCTCTGAAGGAGAAAAATAGGGGTGGGTTGGACCATTATACTTGGTCTTTGACCCTCGATGTTGCCCATGAGCAGTGGAGGGTAACTTTTGACGAGCCGTGTCACTTGAGACAGGCAATCTAGTTGGGTTGAGTGGAAATGTGCTGTACAAGTTTGAAGCCTTGGTTGGGGGCATTTTTCTGGTGTTCAGTGCATTTAAATTGACACCAGACTTCAGTGTGTTGTTCATTTCAGGCCGCAGACTGGGGGCTCCCATGTCTCCCAAGTGCAGTCTGAGAAGGGCCGATGCAGCGTTTCCGAAGGGCTTCTGCCTTCTCTTCACCTACATTCTCGCGTAAATTGTTTTGTTCTTTTTCCTTTTTCCGCTCGCTCTATCTTAAGACCGTACTTCTGAAGTGAATTCTTCATGCTTTCAATTGAGTGGGGATTTGTGGAATTTAAAAAAAACTTTTTTGGTAGAATGGAGAAAAGGAGGAGCACGTGGTAATATGTTTCTTGGCTTTTAACTTAAGCTGCATTTTCTTTACTCCTGCAGAGTAAAATGCTTCCGTGGGCAGCTGGTGATTTTAGCTGAGAGTTCTTTCCTGACTGCTCCTCATTCCCAGAAATTAGGTTTGTTTTTAATTTTAATTATAACAGAAAAAAACATCGTCCATTGGTAGAAACCCTCACTGCCCCCTCCTCTTTTAGTAATTCCTTCCTTCTCTGCGCCAATGCCATTAGGTGTGTATGAGGTTTGGGTTGTACTTGGTAGAGGTGCAGGATTCTGGCTCCCCCGTCCCCACTTCATGCTGTGCTCCAAGGTGGGGACGTGGGTGGAGAGTGTATCCATCCCTGCCTCGTTAGCTTTCCAGCTGGCACTGTTTCCCATGCTAGTGGGCGAGCGCCCCTTCTCAGCGAGACTGCTGTGGGGACGGGGTTTGGCACTGGGCAGCTGCATCCCCCCACCCCCCGACCCTGCACTGGCGTGGTGCAACGTGCCGTTTGGTGAAGACAAAGGCCAGGGCTTCAACGCACAGGATCATGTGTGTGCTGAAAGGCCTCAGCTGTAAAGATGCTGAGGAGAGAAAGATGAAAGGTCCAGCTGTAACAGGACCAGCACAGAGGCGGGGATGAGTGGGTGTCAGTGATCGTCCAGGCTGGCCCTTGACCAGACAGGAGGAGGAATGGATAGCGTTTCTGCTGTTGGATGTGGAAGAGGCCCGTTTGGTTTGCAGAACGGGTGATGGCTGGCTCTGAGGTCAGCTAGCTTAATCCCCCAATTAGACACGTGTTGTCGTTAGCTGCCGTCGAGTCGGGCCCCGACTCATGGAGACCTCCCATGCACCAGGGGATGAAGCTCTGCCCCACCCGGCGCCATCCTCACAGCGTCATTAGTGGGTGTGTGTCGGACCGCTGTGATCCATAGGGCTTTCAGTGGCTGATTTTTGGAAGTTTTACTAGTCTGAAAGCTCTGCTGAAACCTGCTCAGCATCAGAGCAACACAGAGCGCTCCACAGACTGACGGGTAGTGGCTGCACACGAGGTGCATTGACTGGGGGTCAGACCCGGGTCTCCTGCATGGAAGATGAGGACTGCAAGAATTCTGCTTCTGACCCACACTGCCCTCACAGTTCTAGGGGTAGTGTTTGTATCAGAGGAGCCGGGGGTGGAGTTCCTCGGCAGCTACAAAAGCTGTGGGAACAGACACGCTCCCTGAAGGCAGGGTGAGGAGGAAGAGCAGGTCCAGACCCTGACTGACATGTCAGGTAGAAGTGTAGGGGTCCTTGGAGCATTTGGTGATAGGATTGGAGAGCTGAGATGCCCCCTCTCTTGCACACATATTCCCACTCACACAGTGTCACACACAAGTGTAACGGTGGTTAGGAACCTGGGGAGCAGGATGCTTAGGACTGGAGTGTGCAGCTTATTTGAAGATGCAAAGCTGGAGGGACAGGCATCCCAGGAGGGAAGGAGGCTGGTCCCTTCCGGGCGCTCAGGGGCCCAGGTGAAGACAGAACGAGACTGGGTGGGCAAAGGAAGGAGAGGTGTGGGGAGATGGGCGTAGAAGCCCTCCGCGGGGCCAGGACGGAAGACAAGGTTCCCTTGGTGCAAAGGATGTGAGACTCCAGCAAGGGCTTCTCAGGCGCCGTGTCTGAGTCTCTGTGGGGAGAGGAGGCTGGGGGTTCCTTCTGCTGCTGCTCACTGTATGCCTGTTCTTATATTCCCCTCTCTGGACGACTAAGAATTTCTGAATGTTTTTCTTTCCATCATTTTCCCTCATGGTGTCATGCCAGAGTCTGTGTTTGTGTCTCCTGGCTTCCTTGGCTTCTCCGTGGGGAAGCTCCACCAGCTTCTCCACCTGCCAGCGGCAGTGGGTGTGCTCTCTGCAGCACCTGGGCAGGTTCACCAGAGTGCTGCTTCCGCTGTGCCTCCAGGAGCCCCCTCCCCAGACAGGTCTTGACCCCTGGAATTCGCTCTTGTTTCATGAGCTCTCTCTGACAGGGAACCTCATGGGCGCCTTGTCCCCCCTCAACTGGGTAGTATTTACACCAGGACGCATTGATAACTCCAGTTAAGGTCTTCGATATTCCACCTCGTTAACGTAGACAGAAGTGCACCTCTATGTGTTTGATCTCTTGGGAGCCTCTGCTTTCTTTCTTATTCTCTGGTGAATTTTCTAGGAAAGAAAATGCCCAGCTCTCTCTGGCTATTTGTAGATAACTGCGAGGCGTGGGGGATAAGCCCAGAGCGGGTTCCCCATTTTCCATTTGTTCACCAAAGTGGTGCCAATTATCTTCTCTCTTGAGCAATAGCTGAGCCTCTGTGCTTTCGTCCCTCTGCCAGTCAAATACACAAAGCAAACCCTGCTTTTTGTGCCCTTTTGTAACCAGAACCAGACAACTGTGGGATGGTTGATGGACTTCTCGGGTTGCCCTTGCACAGCTGGCTGAGTGTGGTCTGTGCCGTGCCCTCTGGGTGTGAGTGGCGTTCTCTGAGGCCAACATCCTGGTCATCTCTACAATTCCTTGCCTGGAGGAATTGCTGGAAATTCTCAGAGCTCCAGTTTGTACCCAAGATAGGGTCAGGCCTATTGTTTTCAAAGGGCATTGGAAAAAGACAAGAGACCAGGTTTATTTTTTTAATTTATGGAACTTTCTTAGTATCCCTAGAAGACTTTTTTTTTTTTTAATTTTCTTTTCTTGTTGTAGTTTAAGTGAAAGTTTACAATTCAGGTTAGTCTCTCATACAAAACTTTACACATACATTGTTATGTGTCCCTAATTGCTCTCCCTATGCTGTGACAGCACACTCCTCCTTTCCACCCCGATTTCCCATGCCCATTCATCCAGCTCCTGACCCTCTCTGCCTTCTCATCTCACCTCCAGACAGAAGCTGCCCATTTAGTCTCATGTATGTACTTGAGCTAAGAAGCACACTCTTCACAAGTATCATTTTATGTCCCATACTCCAGTCTAATCTTTGTCTGAAGAGTTGGCCTTGAGAATGGTTTTAGTTCATTCTCCTTTACTCCAGGTAGGTTGGGACCAATTGATGCATCTTAGATGGCTGCTCACTAGCTTTTAAGACCCCAGACGCCACTCACCAAAGTGGGATGCAGAACATTCTCTTAATAAACTTTGTTATGCCAGTTGACCTGCATGTCCCCTGAAAGCATGGTCCCCAGACCCCTGCCCCTGCTACTCTGTCCCTCAAAGTGTTTGATTGTATTCAGGAAACTTCTTAGCTTTGGTTTAGTCCGGTTGTACTGCCTTCCCCTGTAGTGTGTTTTTCTTTCCTTCACCTAAGATAATTCTTGTCTACTATCTAGTTAGTGAATACCCCTCTCCCTCCCTCTCCACCCTCGTAACCATCAAAGAATGTTGTCTTCTGTGTTTAAACCTTTTCTTGAGTTCTTATAATGGTGGTCATATACAATATTTGTCCTTCTGTGACTGCCTAAATTCACTGAGCACACCGTCCTCCAGATTCCTCTTTGTTAAACGTTTCACGGATTCATCATTGTTCTTTATCATTGCTTAGTATTCCATTGTGTGAATATACCATAATTTGTTTCTCCATTCATTCGTTGACGGGCATCTAGGTTGTTTCTATCTTGTTGCTATCGAGAACAAGACTTTTATTTTTAAAGGCTCTTCTTTAAAAAGGATGGTTTTAAATTTTTTATTAGATTTTTACTTTTTGTTGCTCTGAGTTTTAATTTCTTTCTGTTGATCAAGTATTTGAGTGCTGGTACATACAAAACCTTATGATAGGTACAGCATGTACAGTGGTGGGAGAGAGATGAGGGTCCTCCACCATGGACCTTACATTCTAGTTGGGGAAATTATACCTGGATTAAGTTGAACAAATGGGAACTATAGGATGCTAGGGTGCTATGAAAGCATAAGGAGCCCTGATGGAATTTATGGAATCTTTGATTAAAGTGTTTAGTATTGGTAGCTGGGCACCATTCAGTTCTTCTGGTCTCATGGCAAAGGAGGCAGTTGTTCATGGAGGCATAGCCTCCTCCTATGCCTGACTCTCCTTCCTCAGGTGAGTAGAGATCAATTGTTGTGTCTTAGATGGCTCCTTGCAAGCTTTTAAGACTCCAGGCGCTACTCAGTGAGCGAGGAGGTAGAACAGAATAACAAGAGTTAAAAGATAATTAAGCGAAACCATGAGGTCGATTCTGACTCATAGCGACCATATAGGACAGAGTAGAACTACCCCCTAGAGTTTCCAAGGCTGTAAGTCTTCACCGAAGCAGACTGCCACATCTTTTTCCCATGGTGCGACTGGTGGGTTCGAACTGCCAACTTTCAGTTAGCAGCTGAGTGCTTAACCACTGTGCCAACAGAGCTCCTTAAAAGATAATAGGAAGACATTATTTAAAATTTTACTCTGCCAAATTTGAAAATTTAGATAAGATGAACAAATTTGCTTGAAAGTCTTATCAAAACTGATCTAAGAAGAAATAGAATATCTGAGCATTCCTGTATCTATTAAAGAAATTGAATCTGTAATTAAAAATCTTCCCTCAAAGAAAACTCCAGGCCCATGTGGTTTCACTATTGAATTTTATCTAACATTTAAAGGAGAGGTAATACCAATCTTAAAAACTCTTTCAAGGAGTAACATGAGAGAATATTTTACAGCTTGTTTTATGACATGAGCATAACCCGGATCCCAAGATCTGGCAAAGGAGTACGAGAAATGAAAACTGTAAACTAATATCTCACATGAACTCAGTTGTGAAAATCCTAATAAAATATCTGAAAGTCAATTCAGTAATATAAAAATAAATAAATAAATATGTTCCAGGTGAGGTTTATCCCAGGAATGCAAGGTTGGTTCAGCATACAATAACCAATCAATGTAGTTCTCCACATTCACAGGAAAAAGGAAAAAACCTTAAACGATCATCTCAATAATTGTTACCAGAAAACCATCTTGCAAAATTCAACATCCATTCATGATAAAAACCCATGGCAAACTAAAGAATAAAAAGGAAGTTCCTTTGTCTGATAAAGAATACATGTACCCCTGAATTCTTTAAACCAGACAGTAGGTTAGCTTGTTTAGCAAAGAATGTTTGCCTTGAACATTGTGCTCTTTCGAAGATGTATCTATATGGGATCAAACTGACAATAGCAACTCAAGAGGTCAGATAGGTAGCTTAGGGGCTGGTGAGTTTATGTTAATGGGGGAAGAACAATTTGGAATAGAAGGATGAGAAGGTTGTACAGCTTGAAGAGTGTAATCAGTGTCACTGAGTTGTACAGGCAGAAACTGTTGAATTGGTGTATGTTTTGCTATATATACTTTCAACAATTAAAAAACAGCTGTATTAAAAAAAGAGTATATGCAAATGTGTGGGTGTGTCTAGTCTTCTTTCCTGATTCCATCCTATACCAATCAGGGTTGGTGGTTTTTAGTAATTTCCAAATGCTATACTTCTAGAAATTTTCCTGGGCTAAATCTTTCCCAGTCCATTTTCTAAATCCCTGGTGCTTTTTGATGTTTGTAATTATTTTCAACTCATTTTACCCACTTCCCAGTCTTGATGATTACAGTCTTCCCAGAAAAGAGGATTTTTTTTTCTTCTGATTCCCATGTGTTCCTATAGTTCATTGTTGGCACAAAATAAATGTTGCTGGCCACTCGGGGGTTGTCGGCTGCCTTCTCGCGTAGGGTAGAGGTTTTTTACTGGGTAGACAGAGCAGAACCACTGCTGGCATGAAAAGTTGGACTACCTTCTTTCCCCTGGTGCTTGTCTGGGCTTTTGTCCCTGTGATTTGGACTTCTTCTAGACTTAGGTTGCACCAACTGAGTTCATCAGCTTGAGTCTAAACAGACTAATTAGGTAGGACAGACCAGCACCAAAAAAAGGGGCATCAGGAACATTTACTAGAATATTTTGTGCTCCAGATGATCTGTCTCCATCCACCAGCGTGCCTCTCCTCACCCCTCCCACCTCTGTTGGGTAATGGCTGGAGTAATTTGTTTGCTTCACGTAAGTATTAGCAGACACTATGAATGTAAGCAGTATTGCTGAAGAATCTGGAATTCTTGTGAAAACTTGAGCTCTTGGCAGCAAGTGTGGCAAGGTGTGCTGCATGTGGACTTCATGTCCTATTTATTGATTAGCAGAGTGTTGATCAGCTTTGATCTGAGCTTCCTGGGGTACTGATCTCTAGTTGTTAGGTGCCATCAAGTTGGCTTGACTCATAGAGATGCTGCGTACAAGAGAAGGAAACACTGCCCAGTCCTGCACCATCCTCACATGTCTGAGGATGTTTGAGCCCATTGGTGGAGCCACTGTGTCAGTCCATCTCGTGGAGAGTCTTCCTCTTTTTTGCTGACCCTCTACTTTACCAAACATGATGTCATTTTCCAGGAACTGGTCTCTTCTGATAACATGTCCTAGTATGTGAGATGAAGTCTTGCCATCTGAGGTGTGATTAATTTGTGTGTGGCCTTTCTAGCCATGGGCTTTTAAGTCTCACCCAGGTGGTTGTGTGATAGGGTAATTGTGGCCTACCATGGGGATCGGTCAGTTTTGCCTTAAAAGAGAGCCAATTCCAGAGCAGGGAGGAGGAGTCCACCACCACCAAGGAAGGACTCAGCAGCAGAGACCTGGCAGCAGGGGGTGGCGCCGCGGGCTTCCCAGGCCACAAAGAGAGAAAGCTGAGCGCCTTTGGGCAGAGACTGAGGGCCAGGGAGAGGCGTGCCTGGGAGCACAGGTGGAGAGGGGCTGTCCTGATGGGAGAACTGTATCCTGAGTGTTCTGGAGCCTAAATTGTAACTGTTGCTTCTCTAATAATCCCCATAATTGTGAGTATGGTCTGTGAGTTCTCTGTGGCCATTGCAGTGAATTATCGAATCCAGTAGCAAGTGCTCTGGGAGGGACAGTTGGTATAAGAATTGGTAGAGATGGCGGAGAGAGGAGGCTTGTCTGGCCTCCACCTCATGGGAGTCAGCCTTGCACCATTGATCTTGGTTCCCCTTACCCCTTGTGGGGTTGGAGGACGTCAGACACCTCCCCCAAGCTGTTTTTACATCATCCTTGCTTCTTAGGAGCATTCTGGCTGTACTTCTTCCAAGACAGATTTGTTTGTTCCTCTGGCAGTCTATGGTATATTCGATATTCCTTGCCAACACCATAATTCAGAGGCATTAATTCTTCTTCAGTCTTCTTTATTGATTGTCCAGCTTTCACATGTATATGAGGCAATTGAAAATACCATGGCTTGGGTCAGGCACACCTTAATCCTCACAGTGACATCTTTGCTTTTGAGCACTTTGAAGAGCTCATTTGCAGCACATTATCCCAGTGCAGTATGTTGTTTGATTTCTTGACTGCTGCTTCCATGGGGGTAGATTGAGGATCCAAGTAAAATGAAATCCGTGACCGATTCCAGGTCTCTAGAGAAAGGTGGCTTTGGTTAGTCTGGAATGAGTGTCCTTTCATTTTACACATCTTCAGTCTTTAATCTGCTCCAGAATCTGGAAGCCCACATGGCCCCAGAGCTCCCGGTTGCCTATTTGATCACATTGTTGAGTGATGCTGAGTCCCCAGCTTCCTGGATGGCTCTGATCCTCCAGCTTTGGGCTTACGCATTTCACAGAGCACACAGACCCGGCTTTCGGTAGGGAATCATTTTTGCATAAGGTAACATGTTTGTTCAGGATGCGGGTAATGACCCTTTTTAGAACTGTCCTTAGGTACTGTGGAGTCGATTCCGACTCACAGCGACCCCATGTGACAGAGTAGAACTGCCCCATAGGGTTTTCTGGGCTGTAATCTTTATGGGAGCAGATGGCCAGGTCTGTCTCCTCTGGAGAACCGCCACCCTTCTGGTTAGCAGTCTAGCACTTGGTCATTGTGCCACCCGGACTGGCTTTTTTCAGAACTACTAACCCAGTGAAGTAAAATTTGTTTTGTAAACTGTTATATTTAGAACTTGTGAAAGCAAATTGCCAAGAATGTTTTCAAGCTGGGTAAATAGTAGAGCCTCGTTAGTTAGGGACCATTGTGTCAGCTCCGACTCAGGTGACCTTACGTGTAACTGACCGAAACGCTGCCCAGTCCTGCGCCATCTTCACAGTCACTGGTATGTCTGAGCCCATTGTTGAGACTCGCTCGTGTCAGTCTATCTTGTTGAGGTTTCCCGCATTTTCACGGACCCTTTACTTTAGCAAACATGTTGTCCTTTTGTAGCAAGTGGTCTTTCACGACGGCGTGTTCAGAGTTCACAGAGCACCCGGAGATACAAGGTAGTCATCGGGAAACATCGTGCATCTGTTAGTGACGATGGGAAATTTGGCAGCAGACGCTGCTGATGGCGGCAAGGCATGTTGATGAGACTGTGTTGCTGGTGTCACACTGAACTGTACAAGTGGAAAATGTTGAATTGGCAGAAGTTATGTACGTATTTACCACAATAAAAAGTTAATAATAATAATAAAAGATCAGTAGAGAAGCATTAGGATTGGTGCCGCGTGCCTCCGAGGGGAACGGAGGGCTGTGGCACCCCCCGGAGCATCCCCGAGCCTAGAGTCATGTCCGTGCCGCTCTCAGGGAGCTTGGCGGGTGAGCCAGGCTCAACGGGCAGCCTTGCTCTGAACCCCAGTCTCCAGCCTCAGAACTACGAGGAAAGCTGTGTTCTGTACAACGCACGGTCCCTTGCTCATTGCTCAGTGCTCGTGCGATTAGAAGCTCAACTTGAACCTGAGAAGTCGCGGGAAGACCTCCTTGTTGAAGAAGATGTACATTTTAGGGGCTGAGGGAGTGGGTTGGTTGGAGCGGTATCCGCTGACTGGTTTTCTCTTGTGGCTCAGTCTACCATATGTGGCTCTGCTAACTGAAGAGGGTGACAGGCTAAGCTAAGTTGGGGCTCCCCAGGGAGGAGACTAGAATTTCTGGAACCAGTCTTACACAAACAGAAACGTGAAGAAGAAAACAGATGAGACCTCCCTGTTCCCTGGGGCTCCCCTAACCCCATCCTGAAAAAAACAAGCCAAATAAAGTAGCCTTGGCAGCGAAGAGCATGCAGCTTCACCCCGATTTTATGGTAAGAGTGGCCTTTTGGGTTCCTGATGCAGGGCAGTTTCTTTAAAAAAGTGGGTTTCATGTAGCACTTGGTCCTTGACACCTCGCGATGCAGATCGGGAGAAACTGCACAACAGCCAGCTTGCTTCCTTCCGCCATGTGATTTCATCCGGAAGAGGCCCCCTCTAAAAATAAACGCGCTGCAGCTTGGCCTTTTTTACAATGCTCCATACTTTGCCTCTTGTATAAATATCTGCCACATTTCCACCAGGAATTATTGCTGTTATATATTTTACAGACACTTGACTGTCATCTAAGTGGTTTATTTTATTCCCATAGCTGGGAGAAAGGTACAGAAGGAATTCCGTAATGTGAATGTGATTGTGGGCCGAGAGTCGTGTTTTGAAAAGGAGCTAAGAGTAAATTATGTTACGCTTTATTGTGTTTGTGCTGACTTTCTGTTGTGGTCACAGCTAGCATTTGTTGTTACGAGTTATCACCTGGATGTGGCATTATGATGACTCTACTTTGGAAGCCCCTGCCTTTTTTTTTCTTTTTTTATTCTGACTGGCAATAAAAATTTTTAGTTTTATTCATGAAGAATTTCAGCATCTACACAGATCAGCATCTTCAGAAAAGCAACGTTTTAAATGCTTTGGGGTGTTTTCCGTATGAGATGCTCTTTTTGGAACAAGACCTTCCTCTTTGTTTTTCTCACTGTTCTGTTCTTCAGAACTCTAGCTCTGTAGAATCTGCTCCGGTGAAATGCCATATAGGGATTTTTCAAAAAAGCTGTACAAAGTTACCGTATCTGTGTTGGAAAAAACATTACGTGTTAACTGCTGGTGGGTAAACAATTCACCTGCGTCGTTTTTAGCTCTGATTGACAGCAGAGCGTCTAGTAGAAGTTAGTGCTGGGGCATTCTTCGGCCACTGTGACGTGCAGTTTATTGCTTTTCTCGGGCCTGGCTGCTTCCCTGGGCAGGGGCCTGGCTTTGCCCGAGTGGAGCTTTCTCAGCTTCTCTCTGCATCTGTGGCACCTGTCTAGAACATTGTTCTCCAGTGGAGCCAGGAACGCAGCCCCTGGTCTGAGTCACTTAGCAGCATGTGCCAGGACAGCACCAGTGGGCCTTGTGGGGAGAAGACTCACGCCATTAGTTGTTTATTCGAGAGGAAGACGCTGGACATGGTGCTCAAGGTCATTTTAAGATGCAGATTCTAAGTTACAAACAAAACTTGGGTGGTTATCAATCTTGGCTGGAAAAAAGCCAGAACTTGGGGAGAGGTCAAAATACTTTCAGAAATGTGATTCAGAGTAAAAGGTAAGCTAGTTTTACACACCTTTCTTTTTTTTGTTTTTTGTTTTTTGCTTACCTGGGTTTTTCACAAGATAGAAGGGACACAAGGACCAGGAGTTTAGGAGATTGTCTTCTAGGGTAGAGTCTGGTCTCCCCTGGAAGGAACGTAGCGGCCGTTTAAAGGACTAAAACCAAAGACAGCTACCAGGACAAAGGGCCCGCTTCCCGCCACCACCACCCCCCCACCCAGGAGCTGAGTGCGCAGGGCTTTCCCAAACCTCTGCCTGCAAATTCATGCCCCAGGCTGCTTCTCACTGAGCGTGTCATCTGGATGGGCCACTGTCACGCCGTGGCAGGTCCCCACCCAGTGGCGTTCTGGGGCCACCCCTCATTTCACTGCCGTCCTGCATCGTCTTAATGCCCATATCACTTAGAAGATAAACTCTGGATAATCTGAAGTTCTGTGGACCAGTAAGGAGCCCTGGTGGAGCAATGGTTAAGCTCTTGGCTGATAACCAAAAGATTAGTGGTTCGAACCTAGTAGCTCCATGGGAGAAAAGGCCTGGTGATCCGCTCCCATAAAGATTGCAGCCTAGGAAACCCTATGAGGCGGTTCTGCTCTGTCACATGGGGTTGCTGTGAGTTGGAATTGACTCAGCGGCACCCAACATCAACATCATGGACCAGTGGCTTCTTGTCTACTAAATGTGCCACGTACCCTTTGTATTCCATGACCTCAGCCACTGAAAACACCCTTATAGTGTTGGTTTTGGTAGAAACTGTGCTAGAAAATTTAGTGTCATATCTACACATGCATACACATACACGGGTAAACTGTAATCTTTTAACGTCCAGGATGCTGCATTTCACACTTCAGGCTGCCTATGGTGAGTCAGAAACTTTTAGGATATTAGAATTTTTTTAAGCCCTATTCTGGTGAGGCATAAGGTCTTAATTCATTTTGTAGGGACAGAATGGTTAAGCAGCTTAAAATTCAGTGACCTAGTGACTAGCACTGTGTTTGTGTGAGTGAGTCGCCTTCTGCTTCTTCATAAAGGCTGTACCTCCACGCTGATCGTCTTTCGGGGAAAGGTACGTTAGTCTGCATTTCTGCTGTGGCTCACAAATAAAACACATCCGCGATCTCGGCTGAATCCCAGCAGGTGTTTTCCCACCTCACACCACCATGCCATGAGAGAAGGAAACCAAAGACTCAAGGAAGAAACTAGTCTACAGGACTAATAACCCACATGAACCACGACCTCATCTATCCTGAGACCAGAAGAACTAGATGGTGCCCAGCTACCACTACCATCCATTCTCACCAGGGACATAGTAGATGATCCCAGACTGAATGGGAGAAAAAAAAAACAGAATGAAATTCAAATTCTTAAAAGAGGCTAGACTTAACTGGACCAGTACAGACTAGAGGAACCCCCAAGACTATCGCTCTGAGATACCCTTCAAACTTTGTGCTGAAACCACACACAGAGGTCACCTTTGGCTCATTAAATAAACAACATCACTCGTGCATACTGTTCTCCTTTAAAAAATCATCTCTGTGAGACCAAACAGTCAACATTTACCCCAAAGCAAAGATGAGACGGTAAGGGGGGTAAGGGGGGTGCGGCAGGGAAGTCAGATGAATGGAACTGGAACAACCGGAACAGAAATAATGAGAATGTTGACACATTGTGAAAAATGTAACCAGTGTCGCCGTACAGTATGTATAGAAATTGTTAAGTGGGAACCTAATTTGTTAGGTAAACTTTCACCAAAAACACAAATAGAAAAACAAAAAACAGTGCACACAGTTGGGAGCTTGGAGCGAGGCTGGAAAGGGGAGGTGTGGTGAGCCCAAGTGCAGGTGAATTGCCTGGACTCCTGAGCAGTCACTCGTCCTTCCTTGTGAGCATGAAATTAGCCAGAAGCTTTAAAAGGAAAATGCAATGTTTCAGACCAACTGTGTTAAGTGATTTGTTCTTTTCAGGAAGATGCAAAAGAGCACCTTGAAATCAGCTCCCCCCCCCCCCCCCCCCCGCACGTGCGTGCTCAGGGAGGGCAGACCTTTCCGAGAACATGTGATGGAAAGAACCTGAGTGACTGCAAGGTGCACTGTGTTCTTTGTGCCTCCCCAGGCTCCGCTTGCCTGCCGCCTCCACTTTCTGCATGCACTGGGTAGCCGGCATGCTTGGTTAATATGTAATTCTCTCACCATCGTACCCCCTAGGAGCAACAGGTACCCAGCACGGGTGTTGTCCGTCCAGATGAAAGGGCCTGGCCACTGTGATTCCACTTCTCTTTGATCTCCCTGTAGAAGGTCGGCTTGTCTGCCTAGAGATCCCTCTGAAGGGCGATTTAAAAGTTGCATTTGAGCAACATCAAGTGAACTGTCTTCCCATCTCATGCCGTGAGGAGCTCTTTGGTGTAGCTTATGGCTGGATGTAAGGAAGGATATTAACCCTTCCTTTGAAGACAATGTCTTGCAGGCTGAGCTGCCATCTACCTTCCTATTCCGCTTTTAGGACCTATGCTTCTGTTCTCGTCAAGCTTCCCGGTCCTTAAGATGAACTCGTTGTCATGTTTAAAACTTGTTAGGAGACTCGATTTTCTTTACTTTGTTGGTGCATGTACAGCTTAATGCACATGGATGAGATGCTTGGAAACGGATAGGAAACAAAGACAGGAAGATTTTCAGGTCAGAGCTGAGGAGCTTTTCTCAAGGCATTGTGATCAATAAAATAATCCATTTTTAATGGTGAGCTGGCAAGGGCTACTAAATACCAATTACTGGGGAAAGTGCTATCAGAAGGTGAAGCCATTCTGTGAATTATTTCATTGCTCTAACGTGCTCAGTATTGCAACTCGAGGCTTGGATTTTTTCTTCAGTTCTTTCAGGTTGAGAAATGCCAAGCATGTTTTTCCCTTTCGGTTTTCTAACTCCAGGTCTTTGCACATGTCATTATAATACTTTACTGTGTCTTCTGGAGCTGTCCTTTGAAATCTTCTGTTTAGCACTTTTATGTGATCATTTCTTCATTTCACTTTAGCTATGCTACATTCAAGAGCAACTTTCAGAGTCTCTTCTGACATCCAATTTGGTCTTTTCTTTTCCTGTCTACCTTTTGCTTTCTTCAAGTTTGATGTCCTTGATGGCATCACACAGCTCATCTGATTTTCAATCATTAGTGTTTAACGTGTCTATTCCTGAGATGGTCTCTGAATTCAGGTGGGGTATACTCAAGGTTGTACTTTGGCTCTCGTGGAACTTGTTTTAATTTTCTTCAGCTTCAACTTGAACTTGCATATGGGCAACTGATGGCCTGTTCCACATTCTGCCTTTAGGCTCATTATGTCTGATGATATCGAGCTTCTCCATCATCTCTTTCCAAAGACGTAGTCGATATGATTCCTCTGTATTCCATTCAGCAAGGTCCACGTGTATAGTCACCATTTATGTTGTTGAAAAAAGGTATTCCATTGAATAGGTACTTGGTCTTGCAAAAGTCTATCATGCGATGTCTGGCGTCGTTTCTGTCACCAACGCCATATTTTCCAACTACCTATCCTTCTTTATTTCTGACTTTCTCATTCCAATCACCAGTAGTTATCGATGTATCTTGACTGCATGTTTGATCAATTTCAGACTAAAGAAGTTGGTAAAAATCTTGAATTTCCTCATCTTTGGCATTAGTGTTTAGTGCGTAAATTTGAATAATACTCATATTAACTGGTCTTCATTGTAGGCGTATGGATATTATCCTATCACTGACAGCATTGTACTTCAGGGTAGATCTTGAAATGTTCTTTTAAACAGTGAATGTGATGCCGTTCCTCTTCAGTTTGTCGTTTCCAGCAATATATTGAGTGACACAGGAAGTGTCAAAAGAAGATGAAAGGAGTACACAGAGTCACTGTACCAAAAAGATTGGGTCAACTTTCAACCATTTCAGGAAGTAGCATATGATCGAGAACTAGTGGTACTGAAGGAAGAAGTCCAAGTTTGCACTGAAGGCATTGGCAAAAAACAAGGCTTCAGGAATTGACAGAATACCAACTGAGATGTTTCAGCAAATGGACGCAATGCTGGAAGTGCTCACTCCTCTATGCCAAGAAATTTGGAAGGCAGCTACCTGACCAAATGACTGGAAGAGATCCATATTTGTGCCCATTCCAAAGAAAAGTGATCCAACAGAATGTGGAAATTACTGAATAGTATCACAGGAAAGTAAAATTTTGCTGAAGATAATTCAAAAACAGTTGCAGCAGTACATAGACAGGGAGCTGCCAGAAATTCAAGCTGAATTCGGAAGAGAACATGGATCCAGGGATGGGATATCATTGCTGATATCAAATGAATCCTGGCTGAAAGCAGAGAATACCAGAAAGATATTTACTTGTGTTTTATTGACAATCATAACTATGGATAACATTGTGAAGAATGGGAAATCCAGAACACTTAATTGTGCTCATGAGGAACCTCTGCATAGATCAAGAGGCAGCCATTCAAACAGAACAAGGGGATACTGCATGGTTTAAAATCAGGAAAGGTGTGTGTCAGGATTGTATCCTTTCACCATACTTATTCAATCTGTATGCTGACAAATAATCCAAGAAATCAGACTGTATGAAGAAGAACGGGGCATCAGGATTGGAGGAAGACTTATTAATAACTTGCCATATGCAGATGACAGAACCTTGCTTGCTGAAAGCTAAGAGGACTTGAAGGACTTACTGATGAAGATCAAAGACTACAGCCTTCAGTATGGATTACAGCTCAGCATAAAGAAAACAAAAATCCTCACACCCAGACCAGTAAACAACATCATGATAAACGGAGAGAAGATTGACGTTGTCAGGGATTTCATTTTATTTGGATCCACAATTATGCCCATGGAGGCAGCAATCAAGAAGTCAAACGACCTATTGCATTGGGTAGATCTTCTGCAAAAGACCTCTTTAAAGTGTTGAAAATCAAAGATGTCACCTTGAGGACTAAGGTGCGCCTGACCCAAGCCATGGTGTTTTCCATCACCTCATATGCAAGCAAAAGCTGACAGTAAATAAGGAGGACTGAAGAAGAATTGATATGTTTGAATTATGGTGTTGGCAAAGAATATTGAATATACCATGGACTGCCAGACGAACAAACAGGTCTGTCTTGGAAGAAGTACAGCCAGAATGCTCCTTAGAAGGGAGAGTGGACATGCTATCAGAAGGGATCAGTCCCTTAAGAAGGATATCATGCTTGGTAAAGAAGAGGGTCAGTGAGAAACTGAAAGACGCTCAATGAGATGGATTAACACAGTGGCTGCAATGATGGGCTCAAACATAGGAATGATTGTGAGGATGGTGCAGGACTGGCAGTATTTCTTTTGTACGTAGGGTTGCTATGTATTGGAACCAACTCACTGGCACCTAACAACAACAGCAATGATAGAAACCAAGGTTTATTAGTGGTTACTAGTGGTGGGAGAGAGGGGAGTATGGGGGTATTGCTTATGGAGCACTGATTTCAGTTTATGGTAAATTCACACTGATTAAGGGTAAGGGTTGCACTGCTGATTCATGTAATTGTTATCGGTAAATTGTACCTGAATTGTACCTATAAAAAGTTGAATTGGCAAAAATTGTGTGATAGATATGTTTACAACAACAACAACAAAAGAGCAATTGTTGAGGCTCTTAACTACAACCAAACACCTCATGAGATTTGGTTTCTTGGTTTGGAGGTTTAGGGTAATGTTTCATGGGACATCCCAGTTAATTGGCCTAATTTGGTTTTTAGTGCTTCTGTTTTATCTCCTAGTTTGTTGCATAGTGCCTGAGGTTTTAAAAGCTTGCAGGTGGCCATCCAAGTAACAAAGGTTGGTCTCCATTAGCCTGGATCATCAGCTTAAGAATTAGCATCAAGAATAGGAGGAAGAAATGAAATGCGTGGCTAATTGCCTCAGTGAACAACTGCCCCTTTGCCATGAGACCAGAAGAACTGGATGGTGCCCAACTACCATTACTGAACATTTTGATCAAAGATTCTGTAGAAGAATCCTGATCAAAAGGGATAAAATGCAGAACAGAATTTCAAATTCTTATGGAATCTGGATATTCTTGAGCCATGGAGGCTAGATGAACCCTGAAACTATTGCCCTAATAATCTTTAAACCTTGAACCAAACATTTCCCCTGAAGTCTTCTTCAAACCAAACAGTTCTTTGGCTTAACTAGTAAAGAATGTATGCCTTGAGCATTGTGCTCTTTTAAGTGCTACCTATATGAGATAGAAGACAACAGCAACTTGAAAGATAAGAAATTTAGGGGGCAGTGTATTTCTATTAATGGGGGAGGAACAATTCGGGAAAGGAGGGTAAGAATGGTTGCTTACCTTGAAGAATAATCAGTGTCACTGAATTGTACATGTAGAAATTGTTGAATTGGTGTGTGTTTCATTGTGTATATTTTCAACAACAACACTAACAAACAAAATAAACTATTTAAAAAATGTACTGTTCTCAGTGGTAGCCTGAAACTGGGTTATTTTTATACCTTGTTTTTGATACTGTAAATCGCTATCTGTCTTTTATAGAACAACTTGACCATATGTATAAAGACATAAGAATTTTAAAACTCTGATTCAGGAATCCCACTTTGAAAAAATATATTCTAGAAAAAAAGTCAGAATGTAGAAGAGCTTATCTGGATTTCATTGCAACTTTGCTTATAATAGTAAAAATTGGAAACAAACATAAACATCCAACAAGAGTGAAATCATTTTAAAAATAACACCACATCCGTCTCACCAAACATGGCCAGCCTGTAAATGCTTGTGAATATTGAATATACCATGGACTGCCAGAAGAATGAATGAATCTGTCTTGGAAGAAGTACAGCCCCAGTGCTCCTTTAGAAGCGAGGATGGCGAGACTTCGTCTCACATAGTTTAGACATGTTGTCAGGAGGGACCAGTCCATGGAGAAGGACATCATGCTTGGTAAAATAGAGGGTCAGTGAAAAAGAGGAAGACCCTCAACAAGATGGATTGACACAGTGGCTGCAACAATGAGCTCAAGCAAAACGATTATGAGGGTGATGCAGGACCAGGGCAGTGTTTCTTTCTGTTGTCCATAGAGTCACTGTGAGTCAGAACCAACTTGATGGCACCAGACAACAAGAAATGCCTGTGAAACAATGTAGTCATGGAGAAATGCTTAAGTGAAGAAGCAAATCAAGATACCAAGTTGTATGTACATTACAGTTACAACTATGTAATGTTAAGAAAAGTCTTGAATACTCTAAAATGGTGATAGTGGCCTTCTTAGGTGTGAGGATAAAGGAAGTTCCTGTTTTTCTTGTCTGTATTCTAAGTTTTTATGTAATGCAGCTAAACTACATTTAAAAAACAGTGACTTTGTTTTATAAAAATGACATGTACTTCTTTTTGAAATTTAGGCAATACATGGAAGCAAAAAAGGAAAATAACAGATCACTTCCCGTCTGTAGTCTCAAAAATAAACAGAGGTAACATATGGTGAGCATCATCCCAGATACCACACTTTGCATACATAGTAAAGGTAATAACCGAGATCATGGTTGTAAGAGGGCAAACAGTTATAAATAGAAATGGATTTGTCTAATACAGGTTCAGCAAACATTATCTGTAAAGGGCTTAATACTAATTTCAGGCTTTGTGGTGGACCATACAGTGTCTTTCGTAACTACTCTACTCTGCGGTTGTAGTATGAAAGTAATGACCTGATGTCAGTGACCAAACATGACTGTGTTCCAGTAAAGCTCCATTGTTCTTCATTCTTTTGTTCATCTGTATTTCCATCTGTCATCATTTCTTTCTGCCTGATAAATTTTCTTTAACATTTCTGCTGGAGACAAATTCTGTCAGCCTTTTTTATGTATGTCCAAAAAGTGTTTATTTTGTCTTCATTATTGAAAGATACATTCGCTGGGTGTAGAATTCTAGATTTACATTTTTTTTTTTTTTAATTTCAGTACTTTAAAAGTGTTGTTCCACCGTCTTCTTACTTGTATTGCTTCCAACAAGAATTCTGCTGTTATCTTTGTTCCTATGCGTGTAACATGTCTTATTTTTAATGATTGTTTTTTAAGGCTCTTTATTAATGTTTTTATTTATGATGAGTCTTGGGGCAGTTTTCTTCATATTTCTTGTACTTGGTTTCGTTGAGCCTCTGGGATCTGTGGATTTATAGTTTCACAAAATTTGGAAATATTTTGGCCATTATTTCTTCACATATTTTTACTGATCCCCAGTCTCCTTTTTCCGAGACACAAATTACACGTATATAAGGTTGCTTGAAAATGCCCCATAACTCCCTCCTTGTCTCCCTCCCTCACACCTTTCCTTCTTTCTTTCCTTTTGATTTTTTCGCGCTGTCCTTCATTTTGCATAGTTCTTATAGCTGTGTCTTTAAATTCACTCATCTTTTCTTCTGCAGTGTCTAACCTGCTGTTATTCCCATTCAATGCATTTTTCTTCTCAGACTTTGCAGTTTTCATCTCTAGAAGTTCTGTTTGGGCACCATTAATATCTCTAGTAAAGTGTTTGCACGTCTGGAATACAGTTACGATCATTGTTTTTGAGTCCTTGTCGGCTAATGATGACATCTGGGTTAGTTTTGGTCAGTTTCAGTTGATTGATGTTTCTCTTTATTATGGTTTCTGTTTTCCTGTTTTGCGTGCCTGGTAATCTTTGATTGGATGGCAGATGTTGTGAATTTTACCTTTTCGGGTGCTGCAAACTCTAGCTGCCTTGGTGTCTTAGACTTGCAGTTCCATATCTTTAGTTCCTGCTATCCAGCAGCCTCCCCACCTCCCTGTGCTGTGGCCTGAAAACAGCAGAATGGGGCACTTGGAGGGCTCAAATCACTTGCCTCCCGTCTCCCATGGATCACTGTACTTCACTGTCCGGTGTCTGGGAAACTTATTTTGTATGAATTTTTTTTTCTATTTTTTTGTTTGCTTTTTTCACTTGAAAGGGTAAGTGCTGTCACTGTTACTCTAGCTTGATCAGAAACAAAAGTGCTAATATTTTTTAATAATCTTAAGATGTACGTAATTTAAGCTGTAATATTAAAGTATTTAAATGAAATTTTGAAAAGAAATTGGGTTCCCCGATACTTCCCAATAATTGGTTGTACTTTTGCTTCACTTTCAGATGTTCCTCATGGTCTAAAATATCACATGAATTAATTAATTATCCCAAATACAAAAAGATAATATCTGAGGATCAGCCCTGCACCTCACAAAACAAAAGAACAAAACTGCCTCTCACAAAGAGACCATGCTGTAAGTGAACACCCAGAATATCTACCGGGAGCCTGGTATTGTTCTCTGTGCCAGAAAAGGCAGTACCGGAACTGGGTTTAAAATCTGCCTGTTCTTGAGACATTGACCAATGGAACAGAATTGAGAACTCAGATGTAAATCCATCCACCTACGGTCACCTGATTTTTGACAAGGGCCCAAAATACATCAAATGGGGAAAAGACAGTCTTTTTAACAAATGGTGCTGGCAAAACTGGATATCCATTTGTAGAAAAATGAAACAGGACCCATACCTCACACCATATACAAAAACTACTTCAAAATGGATCAAAGACCTGAATATAAAGCCTCAAACTATAAAATTCATAGAAGAAAAAATAGGACCAACACTTCAGACCTTAATACATGGCATTAACAGGATACAAACCATAAATATCAACACAAAAAACCCAACAGATAAACTAGATAATTGGGATCTTCTAAAAATCAAACATCTATGCTCTTCAAAAGATTTCACCAAAAGAGTTAAAAGAGAACCTACAGACTGGGAAAAACTTTTTGGACAGTACAAGTCAGACAAAGGTCAAATCTCCATAATCTACAAGAAAATCCAACACCTCTACAACAAAAAGACAACCAATCCAATCAAAAAATGGGCAAAGGAAATGAACAGACACTTCACCAAGGAAGACATTCAAATGGCCAACAGACACATGAGGAAATGCTCGCGATCACTAGCCATTAGAGAAATGCAAATTAAAACCACAATGAGATACCATCTCACCCCGGCATTACTGGTACGAATCAAAAACACTGGAAATAACAAATGTTGGAGGGGCTGCGGGGAGACGGGAACTCTTATACACTGCTGGTGGGAATGCAAAATGATACAGCCATTTTGGAAAATGATATGGCGTTTCCTCAGAAAGCTAGAAATAGACTTACCATTCGATCCAGCAGTCCCACTCCTAGGAATATATCCTAGAGAAATAAGAGTCATCACTCGAATAGACATATGCACACCTATGTTCATGGCAGCATTATTCACAATAGCAAAACGATGGAAACAACCTCGATGTCCATCAACAGACGAATGGATACACAAACTATGGTACATACACACAATGGAGTACTATGCAACGAGAAAGAACAATGAATTGGTGAACCATCTCATAACATGGATGAAACTGGAGGACATCATGCTGAGTGAAATAAGTCAATCACAAAAGGACAAATATTGTATGAGACCTCTATTGTAAAAACCCATGAAAAAATTCACATGCAAAATGTAACAATCCTTGTTGGTTACCAGGGATGGGAGGGGGGGAAAATACTAAATAGGTAATAGGTAAGTGGTAACTTGGGTGAGAGATGAGATAGTACATAGTACAGGGGAAACTAACACAACCTGTACAAGGAAAGGTCATGGAGGCCCTATAGACACATCCAAACCCCCCGAGGGACTGAGTTGTTGGACGGAGGGCTCTGGGGACCATGATCTCGGGGAACATCTAGCTCAATTGGCATGACACTACTTATAAAGATAATGCTCTACATTCTACCTTGGTGAGTAGTGTCTGGGGTCTTAAAAGCCTATGAGCGGCCATCTAAGATACTCCACTGATCTCATCCCTTCGGGAACAAGGGAGAACGAAGAGAACAGGATACAAGGAAAAGATTAGTCCGAAGGACTAATGGTCCACAGCTACCAAGGCCTCCACGGGACTGAGCCCAGTACAGCTGGATGGTGCCCGGCTACCACCAATGACTCCTCTGACCAGGATCACAACAGAGGGTTCTGGACAGAGCTGGAGTAGGATGTAGAGCATAATTTTAACTCCCAAAAAAAAAAAAAAAGAAGACCAGATATACTGGCCTAAAGAATACTAGAGAAACCTCGAGAGTGTGGCCCCCAGACACCCTTTCAGCTCAGGGGTGAAGTTACCTTCAAGGTTCGATGTTAAGCCTGGGAATGGACACCCCAGTAAAACTAAATGGGACTAACGATGTACAGGAGTCCGGTGACAAGGGCCAGAAGGCAGAGGGAGAGTAGGAAGCTGATGATAAGGAACACAAATTGAATAAGGACACTGTCGATGTATTGTGAGATTGTTGACCACTGCTATAGGGCAACATTTGTAGTAACTATTAAATGGGAGGCTGTTTTGTCCTGTAAGCCTTCATCTTGGGCGAGAATGGCAGCACAATTGGAAGAGCATAGTCAATATCACTTAAATGTGTAAGTAAAAAGTTTTGAAATGGTGTTTAAATAAAATAAAAATAAATAAATAAATAAATAAACAAATGAGACTAAAGAGGTACAATAGTCCATTGACAAGGTCCAGAAGACAGAAGGGGACAAGGAAGCCCCCTGGTGATAGGGAACACAAGGTGGAGTAAGGATATTCTTGATGTGCTGTGAGATTGTTAACCATTGTCATAGGGCAACATGTGTAGTAACTGTTAAATGAAAAACTATTTTGTTCTGTAAGCCTTCATCTTAAGTGAGAATAACAGCACAGTTGGAAGAGCGTAGTCAATGTCACTGAACTGTGAATGTAGAAATTTTTGAAACGGTGTATCTTTGGCCATCTGTAATTTTCATCCAAAAAAAAAGGTTGAGAATTTAGAGGCTTAATACGTTGTGGGGTTGTTAACCAATGTCAAAAAACAACATGTGTACTACTATTTCATGAGAAACTATTTGCTCTTTAAGCTTTCACCTGAAGTACAATAAAATATATATTAAAAAAAAAAAAAAATCTGCCTGTTCTTGACCAATTTGTTTGAACTGATGAAAACTGGATCCTGTTTTTCTGAGTTTTGTCCTCTTTTTTTTTAAATAGATCATGGCTTCTAAGAAACTCATCTACGTAGCAAAATGTTTACCTTCACGACACTTTGCTCAGTGGTTACAAATTGTGCAGAGGAGAAACCCCAAAAGTGTCCAGTATTCTTCACCTGAGTCTAGGCTTGGACAGTAACATGGTGGCCTTGGCCTAGGTAGCATCTGAACCATTTCCACAGGGTAGACGCCTTCTCGGGACTGTTATAAGAATAGAACAGGTCAGCCCGTAAACAGCACTGTGTCTGCTACTCGGTAGTCACTCAACAAGTGTTGGCTCTTAAGACTTCCGTTGCTTGTATCCTTGAAGATGTGCTTTTGTGATTATGCTGGTAGCACAGTGGACAATCACTCGCACGCAGTACCTCTCGTCAGTGGTTGTTGAAAGCAAGCCTTATTGTTAATATTTCTTCCTTTCCAAGTATACCTTTTATCTCTTTGTCTTTGTCTTGTCTTCTCTGATTAGACCTTCTAACAGAGTTTTGAATAGAATCTGTGATAATGGGTATTCTTACCTTCCTAAATTTTAAGGACAAGCTTTCAGAATTTCCCAATTGATTTACTGTGATTTCTGTAAATTGTCTTGTAGATCATTTTCTCCCCGAGTGAAAGTCCTTTTTGAGATGACAGTATTTTGCCTTTAGGAAATGTTCATGAGCAAAAGGTAAACTTTGGAGTAAGTCAGAAATTGTACAGTTGGAGAAACGGTCTCCAATTAGCCATTCGAGTGTTATCGTTTAGATTTCAAACTCAAGTGAACATGGGAAGTTACGCTTGCTAATTATAGAGCTGAGTTTGACTGACAAGCGCAGCCGCCCTTGAGCTGTCTGAGTCATCGGCGATGCAAACCTGTAGGATTTTCAAAGGGTTGCGTCTCTTCAACCCAAATGTTTTAGTTTCTCGCGGATTTTACATTTCCAGTGACCTGCAGAGGCAGAAGCACCCCTTGTCACTAATTAGTGCAGTGTGATAGGTAACATAATGTATGTCTGAAAAGCTCCATTGGGTGTGAGTGGGGTTCACACCTCCTAATTGGTGCGTTGAACAGTGTTTTTGTCCTTCCCGGGGTAGGCTGGGTGCCCCTTGAGTAGGGAAGTGCTGCCATAGGTGGAGAAAAGTGTGTCTTCCGAGCCGGGTGGGAGCAGCGCGCTCTCTGACTCCAGGAGCCTCCTCAGCAGAGCGAAGTCCCTCTTGTTCATTGGGCTTTTTGCCGGAATTCTCACATCTCACAGTAACTGAGATGGCTTGGGGTCGTACTCCCTAATACAGCTCCTCAGAACGTCCACTGCTTTGCTTTTCCTGCTTTGTCTCTTTGGAAATTAAGTCAGTTAATTGACATATGTTAGTAAGTACTCTGTACACACTGGTTTCTTTTTTACCTTTTTGGCAGAATAAATAGGTTGGAAAATGAATGAGACATTGGATTTTAATAGGGTGGAGCAAAAGACACGTATCAGGTGCAGAATTTAAGGATGCACTCACTCTTAGCCAAAAAAAAAAACAAATCCGTTGCCGTCAAGTCGAGTCTGACTGATAGTGACCCTACAGGACAGAGTAGAACTGCACCATAGGGTTTCCAAGGAACAGCCAGTGGATTCGAACTGCCAACCTTTTCGTTAGCAGCTGAGCTCTTAACTGCTGAGCACCAGGGCACTCACTCTTAGGGCTGTGCTAATGCCATCCCTACACTTGCACAACCCTGAAAATGAGTGCCTCCTTAAATTTTTATCCCTAGGAACACCTCTTGCCTCACCTTAGTCTCAGCCCTAAATATCAATTGGGTATGCATATCCTCAACTGACAGAAAGAACCTGCATTTTAACCCAGTTGACTGCGTTTTTGGTGAAGGGAAGAGCATGCCCTGTATTCTTTCCTTTGCAAACTTACAAGAGGATACATGTTACTTGTTGCACTTAACTGCGTCTGATTCTCCTGAACACACCAGCGTTCCATGGGTTGAGGCTGAGCTAGTGATGCTACTTCCCCCCAGAAGGGAAGGTGCTGCTTCCCCGTGAGAACTAAGAACATCTGTCAGAACTCTAAAGTCAGCTCCTATCCCACATTTCCTCCAGGAGAAATATTGCATAGAAGTGTCCTAGAATTAAGACAAGATAAGATACCCCAGAATGGAAGGGCCAAGAGAGTTCCAAAGAACCAGAAGAAGGACAGACTGATGTCTAGAAGTATCATGGACCCCTGGTGGCACAATAGTTAAGTGCTTGGCTGCTAACCGAGAGGTCTGCGGTTCGAGCCCACCAGGCAGGAGAAAAGACCTGGTGATATGCTGCTATAAAGATTAGGTCAAATCCAACCCGTTGCCATCAAGTCGATTCTGACTCTTAGTGACCCTGTAGCAACCTTAGGACAGAGTAGAAGTTCCCCACAGGGTTTCCAAGGCTGAAATCTTTACGGAAGCAGACTGCCACATCTTTTCTCCCATGGAGCAGCGGGTAGGTTCATACAGCCAACCTTTCAGTTAGCAGCAGAGCACGTAACCCCTGCACCACCAGGGATCCTTCCTACAGGGCAGTTCTACTTTGTCCTATAGGGTCTCTGTGAGTTGGAATCGACTCGACAGCAATGGGTTTGGTTTTTTTTTTGGTTTTCCTTCCACCATGCTTTTAACTCCCTTTAGCACAGTGACTGGCTCCAAATAGGTAGCTTTACAATACATATGTGTTGGCTGGAATTGATTTGTTCAGTGACAAGAGTATAAAAATAGACCAGAGCACCCAAGGCTGTGGGACAATATTAAATGGCTTAATATACACATACTTGGAATTCCAGAAGGAGGAGAGTGCACACACACGGAGCAGAAGAAATATTTGAAGAGAGAATGGCAAACAACTTTTCACAAATAATGAAGGACAGCAAACCACAGATTGAAGTATCTCAGAGAATCCCAAGCAGAATAAGTACCAATTTTTAAAAATTGTACTCAAATTTCTGAAAACGAAAGATGAAATGAAGATCTTAAAGTTAGCTACAGCAAAGGGGCATATTATGTAAGAGGAATGAAGATAAGCATTGTAATAGAGTTTTTGTCAGAAAATATTCAAGCCAGAAGACAATGCAGTGACATCTTTTAAAGTGGTAAGGGAGAAAAAACTGTCAACTCAGAATTCTATGTTTAGCAAAAAATACCTTTCAAAAATAAGGGGAAATAAAGACTTTTCCAGGCAAACAAAAAGTGAGAGAGTTATTACTAGCAGACCTCCACTGTAAGAAATTAAAGGAAATGCTTCAAATAGAAGGACTATGAGAACAGTCAGGAACTCAGATCTATACAAAGAAATGAAGATATCTGGAAAATTCAAAATATTTGAAAACACTAAATAACCCATTCAAAAAGAGCAAGTAACAAGAAAAACTAGAAAATATTTTGAATTGAACAAAAATGAAAGCACAGCCTATTAAAAGTTGTGGGATGCAGCTAAAACAGTGCTTAGAGGGAAATTTATGGCACTGACTATATTAGGGCTTCAAATCAATGATCTAAGTTTTCACTTTAAGAAACTAGAAAAATAAGAGCAAATTAAACCCAGGCAAACAGAAGGAAGACGATAATAAAGAACAGAGATTAATAAAACTGAAAAGAGAAAAACAGTAGAAAACAGCAATGAATCTAAGAAGCTCGTTCTTTGAAAAATAGAACTAACCAGAGTGACCAAGAAAAGAAGAGAGGGGACACAAATTGTCAGTATTAAGAATGAAAGAGGGAACATTGATACAGATCCTGCCGGCATTTAGATGATAAGAAATGCATATACTATGAACAACTTTATGCCCATGTGTTTGACAGCTTAGATAAATGGACAAATTTCTTGAAAGATACAGATTACCAGAGCTCATTCAAGAAGAAATAAATGGCCTGAATAGTCATATATATTATGCGAAATTAATGTATAGTTAAACTCTTTCCATAAGGATCATTTCAGGCCCCAGTGGCTTCACTGGGGAATTCTAACAAACGTTTGAGGAAAAAACTGACATTAAGTCTGCAGAAACTCTTCCAGGAAATACACAAAGAGGGAACGCTTTCCAATTCATTTTATAGATGCCAGCATTACCCTGATACTACACCAAATAAAGGCCTTAAAAGAAATTATAGAACAACATCCCTCATCAACGTAAGTGCAAAAATCCTCAAAAATATTCACAAATTGAATCCAGCAATATATAAAAAGTATGAGGCAACATGACCAAGTCATCATGCATCCCAGGAATGCAATGCTTCAGTATTCAAAAATGCAGTTCACCATATCACCCAATAAATGAAGGTCAGCCTTCTTATGATCAGCTCAGTAGATAATATAAAAGGAAGTTCCTTAACCTGATACAAAAGCATCTCTGAAATATTATACTTAATGAAGAAAGACTGAATGCTTCTCCCCTAAGATCAGAAACAAGCAAGGATGTCCACTCTCACCACACCTATTCAGCATCATCCTGGTGTCCTAGCCGATCCAGTATGGCAAGAAAAAAAGCGTGCATTTTGGAAAAGGAAGAAATGAAACTGTCTTTACTCATGGTCATGGAAGACATGATTGTCTACATAGGAAATCCCAAAGGATCTACAAAAAAAGATACTCCATATGTAAACCAATTGTGTTTTTTATGTATACTAGCAATGAATGTTGGAAATTAAATTAGGTCCATTTATAATAGCAGCAAAAAAAAAAAAAAAATGCAATAGTTAGATTTCTGTTTAAAGGTATTTGCAGATTATGGGTGCTGAAAGCTACCAGACTCTGATATAAGTGGAAGAATGCCCTGTTAAATGGAGAAAGGCGCTCTGTTCTTGGGTTGAAGACAATAGTGTTAAGATGTCATTTCTCCAAAATTGATCAATAGATTTCAGTGCAACCCCCGTCAAAATCACAGCAGGGATTTTTGTAGAAATTGAAAAGCTGTTCTCAAATGTATGTGGAAAAGTTCCAACTTTTCAAGTGATCCAGAAACTATTCCAATAATCCATCATTGGAGAGTAGACAACTTTATGATAAATAGCTCATTATGTAATTCCTTCAAGACTGAGCGTTCAAGTCTGGATTTCAGAAGATACTTGTTTTAAAAATCACACAATTTCACTTATGTTACATCTTCCAGGATATTAGGCTTCATATTCAAATTAAGGTAGCTTTCACCTTTGTAACGGAAAAATCCTTGGGGAGAAAGCATTTTTTTTTTAATGACTCACTGAGTTACTTTCTGTCTCTGATCTTCCGGTTTGGGTTCCGTTATAATCTATGTTGTTGAGCATCATCCAGAGTCAGAATTAACTAACATACTCCTCTTCCAAATGCTGCACATATTGGAACATGAGAATTTTTTTTGGTTTTAGAAGCATTCAAGAATTTTCGAGTATTTTGCATCTAATGTAATGCGAAAACAAGAAATCTGCATAATGTATGCAGCATAACTAATATTAGAAGCATGTTCAAGGAGCAGCCGGTGGGGTTAATAGAGTTTAATTTGCAAGACAAATGAAGGCTTATTTCCTCCTAGGCACTCTGCTCTCAGTACCGGTCGGACCACTTTTGAAGAACAGTACATGAATGGGAGATGAGAACCCTTGTCGGACAGGCGTGGAGCAGTGAAATCAGATGCCTTTCCACCCAGATGGGCGTTTCCTAGAATACAAGCTGTTCATTAAAATCCTGCTCCAAAAGAGTTACAGGACAGTGTCCCCACACAACCACATAACTGGGGCAAGGGGTGAATAAGCCTACAAAACGCGGTTTCAAAGTTTTCACTCCGTCGGGGGTGATGGGTATGATGTTTATCCCTATGAACTTCACATTGCAAGAAATAAAGTGTGCAATCCGAATGCCCCGCAGACAGTGGAGGA
The DNA here is from genome assembly GCA_030035585.1 of Dugong dugon. Lineage (NCBI taxonomy): Eukaryota > Metazoa > Chordata > Mammalia > Sirenia > Dugongidae > Dugong > Dugong dugon. Next base: position 80,639,005 of record CM057475.1, read on the forward strand.
GTTTTTTAAGTCAATCCAGGTTTACCTGTGCGTGGGAATATTCTGCATCCTTTGAAAATAATGTTCCCAGGGATCTTAATAACAAAGGAAGATCCTTATTATATACATCCCACTTGAGCTTGTGCAGGAAGAAATATTTCAGTGATTAAAAATAGAGGACTAAAAGGAGTGTGGAAAAAAGTTAATAGTAGTTCTCTCTGTCTGGTGGGATTGTGGGTAATTTACACTTAGCCAGGTGTGACATATTAGGCTGCAGCTGGAGGCACTGTTGGCCTTTGAGTTGGCCAGGGCTTCTTTGAGCTTAGTGAACGTGACAGTCCCCTGGTCACTGCCCTCTAATTATTGTGCTGTTGTGTTCCGTGGAGTCAGTTGCGACTCATTGCGACCTTGTCATGGACCAGCGTAGAACTGCTTCAGAGAATTTCTCAGGCTGTAATCTGTAGGGGAGCAGATCACTATATTTTTTTCTCCCAAGGAGCAGATGGTAGATTCTAACTGAAGACCTTTCGGTTAGCAGCTGAGCGCTTAACCATTGTCAGGGCTCCTTCCTAGTTATTTTAACAACCAAAAATGGCTCCACGTTTTTTCTTTACCTCCTCTACATATAAATGTCTGCCCTGATTGAAAACCATAGGACAATAACTCCTAAAATTAATAAAAGAACATCAGAGTGTTCAGTGACTTCTGACTCCACTTTACTGATGGCATATGGAAAGAAAAGGGAGTTTTGTCACGAGAGGGAAAACCTGTTAGAAAACCAAGTGACAGTGTCCTGTTTTGTCCAGCCCGTTTCCTTCCTCACGCTTGTCCACTGCCCCATTGGGAACATCCCCAAAGTTGGGTGCCTGCCATTCAAAATGGCGCAGTGTGATGTGGGAGCAGGACCTGGCCAAGGGCTAGGGGAAGACCCACCAGAGAATAGAAAGTTTGATTGCAGGAGAAAAACTGGAGTAAGCAGTTTCGAGAAGTTAGATGTTTAAAACATGAAAAGAAATGTAACTTTGAGTTGCATGATCTTGATGTACCAGCGTCTCCCTGGAGGAGAGAGATCCAGGGAGAAGGGTTCAAAGGCAGAGGGGCCTGGGCCACAGACTTGCTCAGAAGGGTGGACAGCACAGACAGCGCAGAGCAGGGCGTGGGTGCCGCTGTCTGTCCTTCAGACGTCTGTCCAAGAGGGAGGGCAGTGCAGACCAGACAGAAATGCTAACCCTCAGTAACCTTCAAGCCCTGCACCTCCAATTCCAGCAGAAAGGGCTCCAGCACACATACCCTTCTGCGTTCACCCTGACACACAGTGATTTCTTCAGCTTTTAGAGCGCTTGGAGACTC